>UELW01000278.1:27693-552693 GCA_900490495.1 Danionella dracula
TGAGGTGTCAGTTCCAAAGCATCAAAGAAAGCATGAGTTATATCTGGCTCGCCATTTATAGTAGTACCTTATAATATAATAGCTCTTTTTGCATTGATTCGATCTCTGCATAACCCAACAGGAGCAACTTTGTTTTGATTTAATGTTTTTTTAACAGTAAAGTCAGTAGTTTTCATCATCTTTTAGCTACCTGTACCTTGCCTGCCACACATAAAGGGGGTGTTTCACCTGTAATGAGGTCTTCACATTCTCCCTCTTCTTTTAGTCTGCCCTCTTTGCCATCTGGTACCAACTTATTTAATAACAGCTGTCATAACACCCACATTGAAGAAACCTGGATCAGATCCCTTTGACTTTTCTAATTATGGTCCTATTTCGAATCTCCCTTTCATGGGGAAAATTTTTAGCAGAGCAACTACAAAGCTTTCTGTCCTGTCAAAACCACTATGAAATATTTCAATCAGGCTCCCAACCAATCCAAAGTACTGAGACTGCACTAGTGAAGACAATGATCTCCTGCATGCTGCTGACTCAGGAGAGGTGATGCTACTTGTGTTGCTTGACCAGACTGCAGCCTTTGACATGGTTTCTCACTCATTTTTGAGGAATCGTCTATCTTGTCTGGGGGTCTCTGGCACAGCCCTGGACTGGATAAACTCTTACCTCTCAGATCGTGTTCAGTTCATTAAGATCTCAGGACTCATAATAACTCCCCCAGTGTCCCCCAGGGGTCTGTGGTGGGCCCTCTACTCTTTCTCATCTTTATTTTCTCTTTGGGGAATATATTTAGAAAGCACAAGGTATCCTTTTATTGTTATGCAGATGATATACAGCTATATGTCACATCAGCACCCTTTGCTTCCTTTTCCCCACCTGCTCTGGTTTCTTGTCTTGCTGAGCTCAAGACAACAGCAAAAAACATTAGCACAGTTATCAGGTCTGTGTCTTTTCAAATCAGAAATATAAAACACATACACCAGTTTCTGTCTCCCACTGCTGCATCAACTCTTGTCCATGCCCTGGTCACCAGCAAACTGGACTATTGTAATGCCCTTGAAGAGACATCTGCTGTTAGTTCAATATGCTGCTTGGATGATCACACGTTCTCCAAGAAGAACTAATAACATGCCCGCACTTCAAGAACTACAATGGCTTTCGCTTAAAACAGCGAATATGCTTCAATATTATATTTTCTAACATAGAAAACACTCCACGCACTCTTTGATCTTCCTACACGGTTTGGCTATTTCCCCTTTAGCCTCCAAAAAACAAAAAGTGTGGGAGAGCCTTCTCTGTTGCTACCCTTTTGCTCTGGAACAAGCTCCCGACGCAGTGCGGAACAGCCTGACTGTTGTCTCTTTTAAAACAAATTTGAAGACACTCCTCTATAGGCAGGCCTTCCAACTTTAATGGTGTTTTTTTGGTCTGTGTTTTATCTGTTTTGTTTATTTAATCTCTATTTAATGCTTGAACACATCTTTCCCTATGTTTTTATTTCTATTAAATTTATTGTACAGGGTCCCTGAAGCACCTCAAATAAAATGTATTAGCAGTATTATTATAGTTGTGTGCAAATCCCATTGTCAGTATAGTATCTTCCCATCAACCTTTTTAAGAGTGTGTGGCGTCTGATTGCCCTGTGTTCTGTACCCCTGCCTCCGGAGTGGTTCCTATGAAAAAAATATTACTCTTCGTTGCATTCCTATAGTCTGTAATCAACAGATGTCTCGGTTTCCTATTCAAAGGATGTAAGTAATGCAACTAGCAATAGACATTTCATTCATTGATTGATTAAAAAGAAAAACTGACTTGAATTTAGATGCTTCATTTGAAATGCCAGACCATCAACCACTGGAAAATGTATTTTTGTAAAGACTAAAGTTTCATATTGACAGTGACAAATAATCATGGTGTTTGTTAGCGCAGCACAATAAAGCTTTAAAATCTGATATAAACATGATAAAGAAGAGCACAATGCATCCAAATATTCTCTGTTAGTCTTTAATTAAGAAGTCTAAATAAAGTTGTACAAAGGTTTATAGTAACTTCCCTTAATCCGTTAGTTTAGATTTTATTGTAATGTGTTTAATATTGAGAGATAATTTGATAGAAAATATATATTTGCTCTAAAATATGCACATAGCTCTGTAGATCATTTTTACATGACAATTAAAAAGAACAAAATTTGTCAAGACCAGTGTTTAACAGCATAACATATTGACAGCTAGGAAAAACATAAATTATGTTCCCAACACCAACAGTATCACAGCTACATTTCCATTTTCTATTTATATAAAGATTACATTTGATTCTGCGTACACTACAACTAAATGTGTTATCATTACAATAAATCCCCACCTCAGGACTGCTAAAAAATGCTTTCCAGCAAGCACACTACATAAAAAAACTTATTGATATCAAATCAATATAAGGTCTTTTACTTAAGAAACAAATTGTCAACATGTGGTTGGTGGATTCTCACTGTTCTCAGTTACCTAAATATTTTTGCTCATACAAAGTACAGTAGCCACAGGACATAAAGTGTGGTCAAGATTTGATATCGAACCTTTCAAGATTTTATCGGTGCATAATTTACTGATCATGATTAAATATTTATTCAAAAAGATTCTAACATGTGGGACATCTGGTAGAGTTGAGTGAAAGAATGAGGCAACTAAAGTTGTTGAAACGGTAAAGCAAGTTTAAATGTAATGTTGTTACTCATATTTAATGTGAAATATTTAGCAGTGTAGAATAAATAGTGCAGTTTTGATGACTTCTCAAATCTTGTTCTGAAACAGCCACTACGGTATCAGAACAGTGATCTCCCTGAGTACTCTTCACACTTTTTCTTTTGCTCTGTAAAACAAAATCGAATCATACATGAGAAGGTTGTTTTAGAACTGGTGTTCTAATAATGCTGAGTTCAGTGTGTTCTCACCCTCAAGGAGCAGTACGACCTCCTCGTTGTTCTCCACAGCCACTGGCCGCAGTATCATGGCGAAGAAGATTGCAACCAAAATCACCTGCCAGACAAAAAACATGTTGTTACAGAAGTTCCAGTTGTTTTGCACATAATTGAGGTGCTAATAGCTGGAGGAGGCACCTACTGTCTCATAAGACCAGTTTAATATCAACTCATAATGCCATGCAACATTTTTTTTATAACATCTGAAATGGCTGTCTGCACTTGCATTTACATGTGATGCTATTGTTAACTTTTAACAATGTTGAATTAATTAAAAAATAGAATATACATTTCAAATAAAAAATTACTTCAACAACATAATAGTCCTAAGAAAGATGTGTATTTGTTCCTTTCTAGTGTTTGCTTAACTAATGAAAAATCTTGCTCAATCTCACTTTTAATGGCTGCAGGATGAAGATGCTCTGGACCAGGGATAAAGTGAGTGTGATCACCCACTGAATGGATGACTCTTTTCCATATTTGAAACCATATAGCAGAGTGAAGAAGGTTGAGATTCCACTCATGACAAAAAGCAAGAACCAGCCAATAAAGACAAACCACCATGGTAACCACCAGCCCTGTTTCTTCTTTTGAACATGTACACATTGAGGGCTGTGGGAAGGACAAAATAAAACTTGTAATCTGCAGTCAGTAGACTTCATCTTTGCATCATATTTAGACTGATTCATGGAATTGCAGCTAGACACAGTAGTCCATGCTGGACCTTGAGCCTCATGGATCAATGTTGCGTATTTACATAAATGCAACTGGTGTACACACTGTTTTTTAAAATGTTTAGCTGATTTGTGACCTCAAGAAAACACTGTCATTTCTTTCATTTATAAAGTATTTTTATTTGTCTTTTAACTCTTTTCCTCTGAAATTACGATTGCTTATTATGTACTGGAAATATGACTCAATGGGTTTTAATGACTCAAATCTGACTGGTTTCAGTTTGATTTTTCAATTCTAGTAGTAGTGTGGGGGAGGGGGATAACAATGAACTTTAATACAGAGACAGCTCCTTTAAATGTTTTTAAATACTTTTTTTTTTTAAATATTGACTATATAAAATATTTAGATTTTATTATGAGTGTTGTCAATGTTATTTGTTTAAACATGGCTATTTTTACTTTAATCTGAAATTGCAATAGTTCATAAAATATAAACTCTTTAATAATTTATGTACTTGATAAAATAAGTGTTGTAACCTCATAATTTCAATTATTTCTAAATTAATTATTCTTGTTGCAAAGTGGCATCCTCCTGGCCACATAAAAATTGTGCAGTCCACTATTATACAGTCCACTAAATGGACATCAGCCGCAAAATGACCCATGAATAGACAGGTTTCATGCTTTTGCAAACAAAATGTATATAATCTCTTAACAATTATCTAAAATTAGTTTAGATAATTTTTTTGCTTTATTCAACCATGTAGTGGCTATTTATATAGTTATACGGTGCTCTCAATAACATTTAAATTTTTGTAATTGAGTGTGAAGCCTGGGCGGAGTTTTGTTTGTGCTCAGTTTCACATTAATTTAAAAGTTTAAAGGGTATCTTTGTGAGAACCATCACTTACAGAGTTTTTTGTAAGAAATCCATGCAAACGTTGGTACATGAGGCTCTGATCTCTACCTCCAATGAGACAATTGACTGAACAAAAATAAATAGGGTTTGCTGACCTTTGTTTAATATGTCGTTTAGCAGCACTCTCAGCCTTATTCAGTAGAGCCGTCACTGTTCCACGAGCCTCCCGGAGCTCTTCGTTCAGAAAGACGCCCTTCTCCCCAACATGCTCCAGAAGGTTAGATATATGACTCAGGGAGTAGATGACAAAATGACCACAGTAAAACCAGTATGGATCTCCCACAGTTTCTACTGGAGAGAAACACACAGAAAAAAGCCTGTTCATCAAAATAGCATGAAAGTTCTCTTCCCAAAAATTTAATGTAGAAAATGGAGATATCAGTAATAATAATCTGCATAAAACTGTCTAGAACGCTTCATCAAGTATTCCTAATGTGATTCTGTCATGTAAGCAATCGTTGCAGAAACACAACATTCTTTGAAATTAACACAGGAAAAATTAATGTTAAACAAAAATCTACCTTTTGTATTTATAATCTATAATGACTAATACGTGTTGCCTTGAAAATAGAACTTGTTGCTAATAAGGAATAAAGAATACACTATCCATACAACCATCCCTTATTTCAAGGAATACTTTCATGTTAAGTGGTAATCATTGTAATTAATTATCCAATAAGATTGAGTTTGAATGTCCTTAAGTTTACTTGGGATATAACAGGAAGTGATGTAGAGGGGTGGGCTTTATACTGAAAGGAATCTCAAGGGAGGCCCCGTTTCCAGTCTCTTTCTTGAGAGTCTGCTCAGAGAAGGGCTGCTCATTTCTCTCTTCTTTCTTCCTTCCTCTTTCCATGGGCTTGCAATGTGATCACATGCTTCGTTGATATCAAGGTATGAGCTGAATTCATGTTTAAGGAAAGTAATAAATTGCTGTTTGCGATTGTGCTCATAAATCATGTCTCAAGAGTATCAAAATTCTATTACAGTGGGTACATAAAAATAACTTATATTTAACTTTTTTTAAATGGCACAAGTGTCACTGGGGGCATGTCAAACAGACAGAAAGTACCGACAAATTCGCAGACCTTTTAATCTATGCCAGAGTGACTAGGTGCCCTTTAGAAACAGGTTTTTAGCTTGACTGACAAGTTTGTTTAGGGGAGGTCCATTACAGAACTGCCTAGATGCCATTATCTGGTGGTTGGCCATGCCCTGGATGCAGCACTATTGATCAGGAGGTATTGGTCACTTGAGCAAAAGAAAAACCCAGAAGCTAATTCTTCCTAATAGAGCACTCAACTCCTGGTTTAGGCTCTGGACCTATCACGTCTGGACTATTGCAACACTCGCCTGTCAGGACTTCCAGCAAATGTGCTCAAACCTCTGCAGATGATCCCGAAATCTGTAGCTTGTCTTATCTTCAAGGAACCGGAGCAAGCTCATGTTACTCCCCTCTTTATAACTATTCACTGGCTCCTTATCGCAGTTTGTGTTAAGGTCAAATCACTGATCCTGGCTTATAAAATCATCTCCAGATCAGCCACAAACTCCCTGATCCAGTCAGGAAAGCAGCAACACACTAACCAACTGGTCTCTACCAAGGGGTGGACTACTATGTCCACAGAGTAGTTTTCTCTCTTACTGAGTGGCCTTTCATGGGACCGGTTTTGGTCTGGCCTTTGCCTAGGATAATACTGGAGAACCATAAGCTCAGGCTCCCTCTGAAACCTCCTCTTCTATCCTTTGGTTCTGCCAAGGTGGAGGGTCTAATGATATCAGTAGGCAGACTGTAATGTTGCCTTCACACTAAGTGCGGATGATCTGGGAAAAAAGCAGGCTGATTTCTATGTAAAGACACAATATCATTGCAGTTTGTGGCCACCTAGAAGTGTATGACTTTACATTTTTTTTATATCCACATGGAAACAAAAAGGACCTTGCTTGGAATAAAGTGGGTGAGGATGTTGCTGATATCGCTGATACTATAATTTTTTTTATTAATCAACATAGTATATATTTTTATTGCGTTGATGTTAGCTAAAGCTAGTAAATGTATTTATCTCGTGTGCAGAAAGTGGAAGAAATGGAAAGGGTTGAGAAACTCGTTTTGAAGGAGAGGAGAAAGGCATAAGAGAGAAAAAGTGGGTCAGCAGCAGGAATGCCAGACCTGTCATTCCCATTCCTCCCCCAGCAAGCTCATGCATGTTCAGCTCCATTCTTGTAAGCGAACGGAGTGAAAGTCTTCATGCTAGAGACCCAAGTGAACAGCTGGTTTGAAAGCGTTCAGATAGGAGACATGTTGAGGCATGCAAGGTGCAGTCGTTGGTGTAGAGGGAGAATAGAAGTGGAGAGAGAACACACCCCTTGGGGCGTCAGTGCTGGTGGTATGGATTAATGATGCGAATTCCCCCATCCTCACAAGCTGTTGTCTGTCTGTCAGGAATCTTGTTATCCACTAACAGGTGGAGTCAGGGATGGAGAGCTGAGCTGAAGTCCACAAACAGGATTCTCACATAAGACACTGGCTTTACTTCATCCTCCACAGACCTGTTAGATCAGTAGACAAACTGCAAGGGGTCCAGAAGTGGTACAGGGATGTTCTTCAGATGACCCAGCATCAGTCTTTCAAAGAAATTCATGACCACAGATGTCAGGACCACTAGTCTGTAGTCATTGAGACCTGTGGCTTCTTGGGGATGGGGATGATGGTGGAGTGTTTTAAGCATGCAGGGACTTCACACAGCTCCAGTGATCTGTTGAAGATCAAAGAGAAGATGGCAATGGTTGAAGAGTCCTAAAGCTGCATCTTTGCGCCTGCGGTGGGATGTAAACGCTGACCAGAATATACGAGGAAAACTCGCAAGGTGAGTAGAAAGGCTTGAAATTATTTAAAAAAGAGCTTCCAGAGCAGGACAGCAGATCATAGTTACATCTGTTCATCATCTCGCATTGATATAGAAGCATGTGACTCCAACCCGAGTTTTTCCTGTTGCGGACGAGTCGCGGTCCACTCTGAACAGTGTGAATCCTGGCAGGTTGAGAACGGTGTCCAGTATCCCTCCGTTGAGCCAGGTCTCAGTGAAACACAGCACAGCAGAGGTTGAAAATTAAGCCGATGAATATTGCCACTTCATTAGGTAAACAGCTCAGATTCGGCAGATGTATGCTGGGCATTGATGTTCGAAAGCAACGCTGGCGGAGCTGCACGAGTTTACCGGCATGTTTCCCCCTCCTCCACTGCTTCCTGAGGAAAGTAGCGACCCCGCTAGCTAAAATGCTCGATAAAACGTCCGAAAATTCTAAACTCGATGGAAAGATGTTTAGGAAGAGCTGCTCAAAGAATAGCAGTTTCTCTCAGGTGTAGCGTATAAAGTTAGCCAAACAAGTAGCAGGACAAACTAGCAAAACAAACAAAAAAACTGTAGGGCTGTGTACCGAGGCTGCAATCTTGGATGACTCATTCATAATGTAGTCATCTCTGTTAGTCTAATGTCTGTCTGTTAGCTGCCTGGAGTTTCGATTCAATATAAATTTGATGCTTGCTTTGCATTTGAGGAAAAGACTTCTCAAGAGTGCATATGATAATAGTCAGTTAGTTAAACAATTTAGCTAAGCAGTTAAACAGGTGAAATAGCAGGGTTTGCTATTAATACAAATTTTTCATAAGTATGTTGGCACTATTACAGCACAGGTAAATATATTTCTTTGAGGTTATTTAAAAATGAAACTACGCATGCACAATTTCCTCTCTCTCTAGAGTAGTGAGTATGTGCCTTTCGCAATGACAGAAAAACTGTAGTTCTAAAGACAATAAAACGTTAATATATCGCTAATGTCATCAGTTGAAATAAAGAAAAACCTTACAGTAAAATTGTTAATAGATTTAACCACAAGTTGTCTGTATTTCACCAAGAAATTTACAATTTAAATTAATTTGATGAATTTAACAGCATGAGCACTACTCTCTGATCTATGTTTTGACGAACTGATTGTGTCATTTTGCAATGATTAAAAAGCATGTATTAATATAATCAAAACCATTAACAACCTTGTCTTTTATTTAAAGTTCAATAGTAAATTTATAGTTTGAAATAGCAACTAATAAACTTCAATCATAAAGATGTTCAAAAATGTGCATGTTAAAATGTACATTTTATACACTTTATTGCTGATGTAAAATAAAATAAATAACTATAAACCTATGCTCCAGTAATGCCATCACACAATATCTTAATAATGTTTCTACATTATTTTGTGTTAATAATCATTGTGGGCTCTCTCTTGTCTGTGTCTCTCCCTCTCTCTTTCTTTCTCTCAGAGCAAGAAATATACGAGGCAACTACTACATTCATAGCAATAACTAGGGCCAACCTCCAGATGCAACCTTTCCCTCTCAATGCATAATAGGAAGTGACTGAAATGCAGTTCCTCGAGCGGACGCTTGAGGCTGAATCCAAAAGAGAGCAAGTTCTCATTCACTCCAGTGTTAAAACTGGCCAACTTTGGAGCTGAAAAAAAAAACCCTTTCCACCACTGGCCCCATTAGGTTTGTCACTAAGGCCATGTCTTTCCTCTGTGGACAAGTTTTTGATTATTGTCTACACCCACTCCTAGCCTCATTTAACTTTGACAGAAACTTATGAGTGGAGTGGAGGGACTTATGAGTGTAATATACAGTCAAAGCAATAAACTGTTAAACAGTTACAGATTTTAAACTACGAGATTAAAACCATGAGGAGTGCCTCTAAATCTCTCCATTCACTACTACATTTTTCAGCATTTATTGTGAAAAACACAAATGAAGGCTATTTCTAACTCATCAGCAATCATTACATTTATTTGTTTATCTTTATAAAATGAAAATGTTTTGTTCATTGGGTTTTAATGGTAAAATATGTACGTAGTTGTAGTGCTCTCACCGACAGACGCACACACGCACGAACACACACACTTATAGGCTCGATCAAAGACATGGGGGGTTCATTGCGTAATGCAGCTATGCAGCTTTTTAGGGCAAGGTAGTTCAGTTGCTTCCATAAGCTCCCCCGAAACCCAAATTTGGTTAATAGTGGAAATATATTTTATTTATATATATATTATCATTAGGAATACCAATGCAAAAGACATATGTTATGCCATGCTTCTTTGCGTCAGAAATTTTTAAATCAAATTCTCAGAAACTAAGTGACCTACAGATGTTTGAGTTGTTTTATCTTAACCCTAGTGGAGAGTATCATTTAACACAATGGCAAAATTGCATAAATTGTCACAAAAACTAAAAAAGAATTTTTTTTGAGCCACATTAAGCTGGAACATAAAAATAAAATAAACATACCTGTAGCTAATTGAATTATTGATTGTAGCTTATGTGATAGTAACACATTAAAGCAGATTGTGTTTTAAATTCACTTATGTAAAAAATAAACAATAAAAAAAATATTTACGATAATTCATTTATAGGATTAAGATAAACAAATGTCAGTATTTTTAAAACAACAGATAATGCCTATATGTTGTTATCTGGTTCCTATTTTGTCATTAAAAAAATTAAACACCTCAATTTTTTCAATACTGAGAAAAAGTCCCCAAAAAGATATTACATACTGTATATGTGACTTTTTAATGTTTCATGTTTGCTGTAACTTTTAAAAGTAACATAAGCTAAAATTTAAATGTAAAACTAAATGTTAATGACATTGAAGGAACCTTCCACAAGCTGGAGGACATTGTTCACTTTGTTTAGAGCCCAGAACAGATCTCCACTTGTCTCTGGTTGGATCTCTTTAGCAGCAAGCATGTTTTTGGGGCTTTTGCTGAGATGGTTCAGCAGTATTATGGTTTCCTAGGAGTAAGAAAAGCATAAGATGACATTGTTCTGACTGTTTAGTATTCTTAGGGCAAGTAAAAAACTTTTTGGACAACCTGCATGATAGTTTTCATGGAGACTGTGGTTGCTGCAGAGCTTTTCTTGGATTTGTTTGTATTTTCTTTATTAGCAATGATGCGAGGCTTGATATGTCTGAAGATTGTGATGATGAGGATGTTGATGGGGAACATAAAAAGGCCACTTTCCATGGCCACCATGAACTCTTGCCAAGTCAGCTGAAATGACCCTGAAATAAAAAAGAAAATGTCAAACATAGACTCAAAACACATAAAAATTCATAAACAATTTGAACAGTTTTGGGTCAACTAAAAAGTAATTTATTATTAACAATATAGGTTGAGGGACGTGTGAAAGTACCATACACGGAATGGAACAATTTACATTTAATACCATACTATAAATCTTTTTTGAATGATAGTTAAAAAAAATGAGATGTGTACCCTATGTTCACATTGGCACACAGAAAATCCACCCATTTTCGAAAAATATATGAGTGATATTTTAAAACTCTTTTAGCCTGGGACTTCTAAAAACACTTTCTTTTCATTATTCTACACTACAGTTACACAGTTTAGGTTCATCAGCGCTGATGTTCATCATTGAGATGAGCTGTATTAGTAGCTCATCTGATTGGTTAGTGGGTGATGCTATCACTATTGAGCAATCGTTATGGCCATCAAGTCATTTTGAGCTCCAAGAAAAAGAAAATAGGATTACATCAACATGTATGTTTTTGATGCGGAAACAATACTTAAACAGGGAAGAGATGTTTGAGTTTACAGCATACATCGCCTTTAACAGAAGTGTTTTTTTTTATCTTTAAATACATAGTTATCTTTCACATTTTCTAGCTTCAACGTATTATTTGCATTAACTATTCTTAAACAAAAATTAATTATTTAATACACACACACATATATAAATATATATATAAAACCAACATGAACTGTACTGTTCTGCGCCAAATTGAACTGTCCTGTCTTTATGTCATAAACATTAACTTGAAGTATGGAGCTGCTGTTTATACCATTTCAGTAAATAAATTAATTATTTTTCATCTCCAATTCCATTTCTTTGTAATGAACTAGAACTGCAGACATATCTAAACTAAATTTACCAGGTTTTGATTTCATTGAACAGTATCATTCAATGAACAGTATCATTAATGGGTAATAAAAAATGAAAAAGTTCCATAATTTAAATTCAAAATTTATAATGATACATAAATGTTTAGGCTAGACAGCAAGTTTTTTTTCTCTCCAATTAAAAGCTCCATGCAATTATTTATAAAATTTCATACAGTAAATATTTTGCTTTTGTTGTTATTTAATGTTTTATATTTTATTTCCAAAGTTATTTTTTATTAAAATTACAACATTTATTATAATACACGCTTTTGAAGTTATGTACTTTAGTCATGTACTTTATTTAATATATGCTTATCCTTAGTTTTCATGTTAGTACATGAGACCCCTGTTCTCACAAAAGAGACATATCTTCTGATTGCAAAATAGTTATAAAAATACATTAAAAGTTTGTTTTCTGACCTATCTTAAGAATGACCGGAGATTCTGCATCTGTGGGAAGGTTCCAGAACATGATGTTGATGGCCATGGTGCACAGCAGCAGAGACATGCAGCAGGACACTCTCTGCACGCGGGTGAATGGACTGCGCCGTGGGGGGTCCACCACTGACACCCAGATGTGCTCGTCTCGGAAACCAGAAGATGTTCGGGTTTGAAAAATATTGCTGGAATGCAAGAATGGGGCTATATAAATCTTCTGCATTATTAATTATTAATCAGTCAATATGTTTGTATCCTTCTAGAGTATGTATCTTTTTTGTCATTTAACGTCATAATTAATAATGACACATAAATGTTCCTATCTTGGGACTGCTGTGATGAATTGATGAAAATGTTAGACTAGTGTTAACTAAAAGCAAGAAAAGAAGAGTTAAGTAAAGGGTCAACTGATGGCTAAACATAAATTACTCAGATAGTTTTTTTTTTTGCTTAAAGCTTATACTGTTTGGTTTCTGATTTCTGTTTGAAGGTGTTACTTTAGGTATTTTATATTTTCAAACAATCGCAAAATTACATATGGTTGACTGAAAAAAAAAATTATACACAAAAGTTTATTAGTTTGAGTTCTTACCCAAAGCTTGCAATTTCATTCTTCTTAGCTGAGTTAAATGTTCTCTTGCTCGTCTCGCCTCGTAGCCAGGTGGAACACAAGAAGTGTGAAACCTCTTGAGTCTGTAAGTCTTGCACCATTACTTTGTCCAGGTACCTTTGTTAGTTCAGATAAAGAACAATGTCATTCCATTTGTTAACTCTAGTGAATTTTCAGCTTGACCAGCTAAAGCAGTGTTATGTAACATTGGAACGTTTGTTACCTTTCCTGTTACAAAGCACAGCTTTAGCGGCTCATGCTTTAATTTCAACTTTGGGTTTAGCTTAAATTTAAACTACAGTATCGACTGATTTTTGTTGGAAAATGCGTGTGAATGCATATGTGCTGAAATGGAATGCTGAAATGAGTCGAAAAGCAAAGCTGAATGAGTTGAAAAGCAAGGCCGGAATGAGTTGAAAAGCAAGGCGGAATGAGTTGAAAAGCAAGGCGGAATGAGTTGAAAAGCAAGACTGAATGAGTTGAAAAGCAAGGCGGAATGAGTTGAAAAGCAAGGCTGAATGAGTTGAAAAGCAAGGCGGAATGAGTTGAAAAGCAAGGCGGAATGAGTTGAAAAGCAAGGCTGAATGAGTTGAAAAGCAAGGCTGAATGAGTTGAAAAGCAAGGCCGAATGAGTTGAACAGCAAGGATGAATGAGTTGAAAAGCAAGGCTGAATGAGTTGAAAAGCGAGGCTGAATGAGTTGAAAAGCAAGGCGGAATGAGTTGAACAGCAAGGATGAATGAGTTGAAAAGCAAGGTTGAATTAGTTGAAAAGCAAGGCTGAATGAGTTGAAAAGCAAGGCCGAATGAGTTGAAAAGCAAGGCTGAATGAGTTGAAAAGCGAGGCTGAATGAGTTGAAAAGCAAGGCCGAATGAGTTTAAAAGCAAGGCGGAATGAGTTGAAAAGCAAGGCTGAATGAGTTGAAAAGCAAGGCTGAATGAGTTGAAAAGCAAGGCTGAATGAGTTGAAAAGCAAGGCTGAATGAGTTGAAAAGCAAGGATGAATGAGTTGAAAAGCAAGGCGGAATGAGTTGAAAAGCAAGTCTCAAAGATTTGAAAAGCAAAGCCGGAATGAGTTGAAAAGCAAGGATGAATGAATTGAAAAGCAAGACTGAATGAGTTGAAAAGCAAGGATGAATGAGTTGAAAAGCAAGGCTGAATGAGTTGAACAGCAAGTCTGAATGAGTTGAACAGCAAGGATGAATGAGTTGAAATGCAAGACAGAATGAGTTGAACAGCAAGTCTGAATGAGTTGAACAGCAAGGATGAATGAGTTGAAAAGCAAGGCTGAATGAGTTGAAAAGCAAGACTGAATGAGTCGAAAAGCAAGGCTGAATGAGTTGAACAGCAAGGATGAATGAGTTGAAAAGCAAGGCTGAATGAGTTGAAATGCAAGGCCGAAAGGAGTTGAAAAGCAAGGCTAAAATGTATTGAAATGCAAGGCTAAAACAGTTGAAATGCAAGGTTGAAATTATTTAAATCGCAAGCCTGAAATTTGATATTGAAATATATTAAAGTTTCTCCAGACAGTGTCCAGAGATTGGTGTGTCCCCCTTAAATTGAAGACCTTGAGATCTCTACAGCACTGCAAAACTCTAAATGAAGCTGGATCTACAAAGGAGTTTGGGCATTCCCCAGGCCTACGTTCCTCTCCCGGTCCTGGACTCTTCGCTCAGACAACTCGCCTAGTGTGCTTCTCTATTGCTCGCCACTCACACTTGCGATACTAGGCAATTTTAAGTAAGAGTAAACTTGTGAAAGTCTCATTTTTTAGTATGCCGGTTTTTGCGTGTGTGTGGTTTCTTTTTTGTCCATTAGAAAGGACCCCGTAAATGTGCCTTGGCAACAGTCATCTACTGCTCCAAAAATCTCACAGAGACCACAAGGTAGTTTTATGTTTTTGTGTTCAGTTGATACAATTCTATTATGAGAAGCTGAGATAGACTTTAACGTTGCAACAAATTGCATATTGTCTCTCCCCTAATGTAAGTCGCTTTGGACAAAAGCGTCTGCCAAATGCATAAATGTAAAATAAATGTAATGTAATGTTTTTAACTAATCTGTGCTCAGTAATGCAATTGAATTGTATTGTAAAAGTTAAGGTCTGATAATGGGGCTTGTTGTTTCTGTTTTTCTTTTCTGCAGCTGAGAGATGTGTGTCTACTTTATATTGAAAACATGGAGGACTCAACAGCACTAAAAAAAACTCTAAATCATACTGGATATACTTAATTGTTTAGTTATCCATCTTGGGTTACAGCCTCAGAAAAATTCATTAACACAGAGAGTATTGCATGTTTAAAATGAGCAATTACAGTGGGGTATTAGCTTGCTTGAGTGTAAAAGGTTTTCACATTATGCAGCAAGACTTTGACTAATCGAAATCCCCAAACTTTACATTAAAACCACCATTTTACATGATAAAATCAACACACGTGGTATTGTCTATGATCTAGAACTCAAATTAATGCCATCGATGACTGGGACACAAATCAGCGCCTTGAAATTAGTTCCGTTCAAGTCAGCTTTATTGTCAAGTGTGCTATATACGCATGGAATACAACGCATTTGAAATTACAGTCCTCTCAACCCACAGTGTAGAATAATATAATATAATACTCGTAAAGTGACAACCCATAAAGTGCTAATAGTGCAAAGAAAGGTTTAAGATAGAGTACAGGTGTACAGGTGTACAGGTGTGAGGTTCAGTCCAAGTTCGTAGCAGTAGGGGGTTTGGGTAGGGAGGGTAGGACTGGGAGGGAGTTGAGTTTCCTGACTGCCCGGTGGAGGAAACTGTCCTTGAGCCTGCTGGTTCTGGCCCGAAGACTCCGCAGTCTTCTCCCCGATGAACCTGAAGTGGCAGTGGGATGGGTCACCTGCTATCCTCATGGCTTTGCGGGTGAGGCGGGAGTCATAAATGGCTGACAGGACAGTGAGGGAGACACCAATAATCTTCTCAGCTGACTTCACAACTCGCTGTAGGGACTTCCGGCAGGTCGCAGTGCAGGAACCATACCAGACAGTGATGGAGCTAGTCAGGATGCTTTCAATGGCCCCGCTGTAGAATGAGAGAATGATGGGGGGTGGAGCTCTTGCCCTTCTCAGTTTCTGGAGGAAGTACAGGAGTTGTTGGGCTTTTATGACGAGGGATGTGGTGTGATGGTTCCATGAGAGGTCTTCGGAGATGTGCACACCCAGGAACTTGGTGCTGCTCACCCTTTCCACTGCAGCACCATCAATGGTTAATGGAGTGTGCTGGGTGTGCGCTCTCCTATAGTCCACAATGATCTCCTTCGACTTCTCCACATTCAGGTGGAGATTGTTGCTCTTGCACCACGCAGCCAGCCTGCTCACCTCGCTCCTGTAGGCTGACTCGTCACTGTTGTTAATGTGACCATCCACCGTCATGTCGTCTGCAAATTTAATGAAGAGGCTGGAGCTGGAAGTAGGAGTGCAGTCATAAGTCAGCAGGGTGAAGAGGAGGGGGCTCAGCACACATCCTTGGGGGGCTCCGGTGTTCAGCCGATGGTGCTGGATGAGTTGCTGCCGACTCTGACTGACTGTGGTCTTCCTGTCAAAAAGTCCAGCAGCCAGTTACACAGGGAGGTGTTAAGACCCAGTTGGTCCAGCTTATGGATGAGCTGTTGGGGGATGATGGTATTGAATGCCAAGCTGAAGTCAATGAACAGCATTCTAACATACGAGTTTTTGGTTTCCAGGTGGGTGAGGGCTGAATGGAGGGCAGTGGAGATGGCATCATCAGTGGAGCGGTTGGACCGATATGCAAACTGGTAGGGTTCCAGAGTAGGGGGGAGGGCAGACTTGATGTGTTGCATGACTAGCCGCTCAAAGCACTTCATGAGGATGGGGGTGAGTGCAATCGGGCGGTAGTCGATGTAGCAGGAGGGTGATGCCTTCTTGGGGACCGGAGTGATGGAGGTGGCTTTGAGGCATGTGGGAACAACAGCCTGGATCAGCGAGATGTTGAAGATGTCGGTGATGACTTCTGTGAGCTCGTCGGCACAGTCTCTCAGGACACAGCCAGGGATGTTGTCAGGTCCTGGGGGTTTCCGTACCTTTATCCCTCTGAGTGAGCGTCTCACGCTGTCAGGGGATAGCGTCAGCATCAGGTCACCGGGTGGAGGGGGAGACTTTTGTGCTGGGGTGCAGTTGTCGGCCTCAAAGCGAGCAAAAAAATTGTTTAGCTGCTCCAGCAGAGGAGTGGAGGATTCACAGGTCTGTGGGAGGGGCTTGTAGTCTGTGATGGTCTGCATCCCTCGCCACAGGTTCCTGGTGTCTCTGCTATCGCTGAAGCTATCCTCCTGGAGTACTCCCTCTTGGCTAGTCTTATTCCACGGGACAGGTTGGCCCTGGCTGTTCTCAGACCAACCTCATCTCTGGCTCTGAAGGCAGCGTTCCTTGCCCTCCAGAGTCTGTGGACGTTCCCTTGTTAGCCATGGTTTCTGGTTGGCCCGAAGGGTGACAGTTCTGGTGACTGTGACGGCCACACCCGTACCACCTTTGTAGCTGGTCTCGTTACTTTTACCATAGGCCTGTATGCTGGCATTAGCATGACCGTGGAGTGGTCTGAGGCGCCCAGGTGGGGGAGGGAGAGGGCTTTGTATTCTCCTTTGTGTGTGGTGTAGACGTTGTCCAGGATGTTAGTACCTCTAGTGGGGAAGTTAATATGTCCATGGAGTTGTGGAAACACACTTTTGGGGTTTGCATGGTTGAAGTCCATCAGAGGAAGGCATCAGGGTGAGCTGTCTGCTGCTCGGTGACGTGCTGGTAGAGTTCATACAGAGCCTCACTTCTGTTGGTGGAGGAGCTGGGAGGGATGTATGTTGCTACCAGCAGTATTGAGTTAATTTCCCTCGGCAGGTAGAATGGCCGACATTTGACAATCAAAAACTCCGCTAGTGGTGAGCAGTGTTGATGAACCACACGAGCGTCACTGCACCAGGAATCACTGATGTAGACACACAGACCTCCTCCGCGGGACTTCCCCCCATCGACGAGCGTCCTGTCTGCCCGGTAGCATGCTAGCCCCGCTAGCTGAATAGCACAGTCTGGGACACTGTCAGTTAGCCACGTTTCCACAAAAATAAAGACACAGCAGTCATTCACCGACTTAGATGTTGTGCGGAGTAGGCGGATGCAGTCCAGTTTGTTGTCTAGCGATCGTACGTTGGCCAGTGTGATGGTCGGGATAGCTGGCCGGTGAGGGCTAGCCGCTAGCCTGGCTCAGACGCCTCCGCGCTTCCCCCTCTTTTGTTTCCTCAAGCACCGCCTGTGGCGTCTCCACTCTGGGCTGGTCGCAGGGGTGGGGGTCGGTGTTGGAGCGGGCCTCCGGAGCAGGCTGTATTTACGTAGCTTGTCTACGTTCGTCAGAAAATGGTCCGTTAATGTGGTTTCGCTGATGGAAAGAAGAACCTCACAGGAGTATCTTCGCATTAGATTAGCGAAGTAGGACAGTAGGAATACACGAGTAAGACTAACACCGAACAAAAGGCAGGGAGGAGCCGCTGCGTGTGCACGCGCCGCCATTAATGCACGCGCCGCCATTGTTTATTAATTATAATGTTCTACTTACATTAGGAGGAGTTTGAGACTTAACTTTCAAAGTTTTGGCATGATATTTATTTAAATGCAGAACAAAATTGGAGATAATAATGTTTTAATAGGCTCTATTTGCATTAAACATTATTAGCTACTATGATTTTTCATACAAAGTTAAATGTAACAGTAAGAGTTTATATAGCATTATGTTAACAGGTATCACAACTGTAGAGTTAACTAATTCTCTTATAGTGTTTATACTATATTAACTTATTGTTATATATAGCTCTCATATAATTGCATTAAACACTTTGGCAGAATTTATTTAGGTCCAACATTAGACAACACGAGTGTTGATTTAACACACTTATTTTTGCTGTCTACAATTTTTTTTGTTAATTATTGATATGAGAGTTCTCTTTAATCCTTAATCAAGACATTTGCAAAACACAAATCTAATGTTTTCGTTTCTGTTTCTAATAAAAGTACCCCAAAAAGCTCTGAACTGTATTTATTTCTAACATGTGTACATTTATAATACATTTCCTGTATAGAAGTGGGATTTATTTCAAATTTATTCACATCCTGTAAATAAGTAGTAGACATTGATTATGCTGTGTGACTTACATGTGACCATTTTAGGCATTATTTCTGAATTAAATTCTAAAGAAATAAAATGCAATGCTGAACTGCTGTGTGTAAACGTGAATTTATAACGTTAATTTACATGTGCTACTTGTATTCTGTCATTAATTCACTTTCTGGATTAATTATTTGACATAATCATAATGTCATGCCATCGCACTGTTCTCTCACAAACGTCGTTCGACCAGTTCTATTCATTTCATAAGCATTTCTTTCCTCGACTGATGGTTTCTGGGCGATGTAGTTCAAACCGCGTTATTAAACCTTAAGCCGACGGTAATAAAAAACTACAAGGGTCAAATTGGCCTCCGGAGGGAAATTCTGCTTTGGTAATCAAAACAGACAGCGGAGCACAGCTCTCTCAGCTTCTTTGTCGGAGGAAGACATTGTAACAACAAAACTTTTGGAGATAATTCTGTCACTGACCAAACAAAAAGGCTTCTACGAAGAACACGCGTCAAGTTTTTAACTTACAACCGGAAATGTGAAGCCATATATAACCGGACCGCTTACAACCGGAACCATGAAGACATCTGGGTAATGTCGTGCGGAAGCATATTTCATTGACAGCGGATTACAGCTCGAAACTTCGTCGTATCAACAAAACTACTTCACTTTTGGAGATAATTCTTTCACTGATCAAACAAAAAGCTTGTTTCGAAGAACACGTGTCGAGGTTTTAACTTTAATCAAAGAAATAAATGAGCAATGGCTACTTTAACTCTGCCCTGCTCTCTCACTTGTATGTGCCAGAGACCCCCTCGAGGGCAATCCATGCCTCGTAGAATAACAGATATCTAAAAAATGGCTAACCTATGGATTTATTTCTTTCAGCATCACAACAAGAAGACTTGAATTGAATGAAGACAGCAAGCACAAAAAACATTCATAGACCTGACCCTTCCCAATTTTGTAGAACCAACACAGACATAAAAACTATAGATCTCTCTTTTATAGAAAGGCCACCTATAACCAACATCACAACTTTGAATTCTATTTAAATTAACTTAAAGAAAGTGTAGAGGTAAGAAGTGAAATCCTGTGCAAACCTGGCACTCAGCAGCTCTGGTTAGAGAAGCACTGGTGCCTGAGTTAAGTATGGCTTACCCTAGATGATCTTCTAAATTAAGATCAATTTGTGAAGTTTAAGTTTAGTCACACAAAACTTCCTCTGTTTGGAGCTGATGGAAACCAAGGGAAATATGGCCATGGGAAACCAGCCTCAGAGCTGGCCAATCATTCCATAGACTATTCAAAATCCCAATCGGTGATTCCATCTGTTGATGACAAAATTAGCATATTCCGACTATAAAAGAGGAAGTATATGAATTTGTTGTTTCTGTGTTGCTTTTGGAGTTGACACTCTCCCTCTAGGCAATCCAGAAACTTACACTTCAAGGTTGTGATTAGGGGACATACGTATCCGTTTGTATACGGCCGTTGATTCCACAATTTTGTTTTTCTTTTTACTTTTGACCATGGATCCAATTTTTGCTCTGGAATGGAGATCTTCAAGGGAGATACTTAATTAAAAAAAAAAGTTTCTCTTTCCAGCGTCCAGGAGGCTGCAACTCCCCTAATAGTGTGAGCTCTTAACTGTAGAGGACTAGGGATCTCAGACACTATGTATGCGGTACAGGTGGTCTACATTAGCTAGTTGGACCTACCTCTGTATGGAGAGCTTATTCCCTTTGCTGTCCTCCAAACCATACAAAGAGCTGTTACTGTGTAATGAGTGTTACAGTACCTGTGCAAT
The DNA here is from genome assembly GCA_900490495.1 of Danionella dracula. Taxonomy (NCBI): domain Eukaryota; kingdom Metazoa; phylum Chordata; class Actinopteri; order Cypriniformes; family Danionidae; genus Danionella; species Danionella dracula. The sequence continues at coordinate 48,275 of UELW01000278.1, forward strand.
GTTAGTGTGTAGTTTTTTTTTTATTTACCAACCCTGGAGAGTACGCCTGTACCACAACAAATTCCTTGTGTGTGAAGAGAGTGAAATATGTGTTACAGGCCATATCTGTAGATTGTAGATCAAAACATCAAACTGTTGACTGTGATTTTTATTGATGTTTGTGTTTATTTTTTATTCTTCACACTTAAATTCTTAATCTAAGGTAATCTGGTGGTATGACAGATGATGCATAAAATTGTGATTAATGCATTATATGAAAAACCCCATAAACCCTGTTTGCCGTCACAGTGTATACATTAGTGTATAACACAAATTATATATAATTCATTCAAAGCTCTTGTTTGGTTGGATGATGCTAGATTATTTTAGTTTTTTTAAGCGAGTAATTATATAGCATTACATAATAGTTTAAATAATGTTTGTCCCTTAAAATGTATAGTTTTTTTTTATTAACAAAACATGTTTAGATAGATCTCAACAACAATAGGACACAAGATTGGAGATGGACAACGCATTTGTGTGTGAAAGCTTTAGCATTAGCTTGGAATGAACAAATTACTGCAGCAATGTTGTGTGTGTTTTGACAAGTAGGTGACCTGATTTAATATTTGTTTAATTCATACATTGGTCTTGATTTAATAAAAAGCCAGTCTGATCATAAAGGAGGGGAGCTTTTCTGACAAGCTGTAGACACGTATTGGCATGATGGAAGAGCTTTTAACAAATGCTTAGAAGCAACAAAGAGAGTTTTGGAAGAACTAGCCAATTTGGGAATAAAAGTTTCACCTGACAAATTGGTAGTAGCAAGTCAAACAGTTTAGGAAGACAGCTAAGCAAAGGTAAACAAGAGATAAGCAGCAAACATGTAGAAGTCATTCAATGTTACCCAAAACCAATTGTTGTCAAACAAATGTTAAGATTTTTAGGAACAACAGGCTACTGCAGTGAATACATCAAAGAGTATGCAGACAAATGCAAACAAATGAGACACCTTATGAGAGATGCAGGAATTAAACAACTAAATGCACCTTTAAATGGACTGAAGTGTCAAAAGAATGTGACTAGCTTAAAAAAGAAGTGATAATGGCTACAAAACTGTCAAATCCAAATTACAACAAACCTTTTCTATTAGATTTTGCATTAGGCAAGGGATGATTAGCAACAGCTATTTTAAATCAAAAACAAGGTACAAAACAAAGACCACTAGGATGTTATTCAACTTTTCTTAGCGGAATGGACAATTTCACAGAGTGTGAGAAAAATCTTGAAGCAGTATTTTGGACTTATTCTAAATGTTCAAAAATAGTTCTTAGTGCACCTGTAGAAATAAGATCAACCCATAAAGTTGTAGGAATTTTGGAACAAAACAGATTTAATCTGTCAGTAGGAAGAAAAATAAAATATTTGCAACTACTTGGAAAAAATCAACTTGACTGTAAAGGTACTCAAAACAAAAAATGAAGAAGAAAAACTGTTGTTCTGTCAACAGGGAGAACACACTGCTGTGAAATTTCAGGAACAGTGGACATGAAGATAAGACCAGATTTATCAGCTGAACCTTTAGAGGAAGGAAGAATTCTTTTGTAGATGGTTCATGTTTTAAGAAAGACGCAGGCAAAAGCCAAATGGGGTTTGCTGTGATAGAACTTGAGAACAAAGATTCATTAAAATTTAACACCATCAGAGAAATAAAAATCACTCGAGATATAATGTCAGCCCAAAGAGCAGAAATTATGGCATTAGCAGAAGCTTGTAACATTTTAGACAACCAAGAAGGAACCATCTTTACAGACTCTGCCTATGGCTAGTCTGTAGCACATTACTATGGTAAAATTTGGCAAAATAATGGGTATAAGAAAACAAATGGGAAACCTATTATCCATGAAACAGAAATCAAAGCATTGATTGAAGCCTGTCAAACATGAAAAAAGCTAAGCAGAGTCAAATGTGATGCACATAAAAGAGATCAAAGCAGAGAAACAATTGGAAACAATTTTGCAGACTCAGCAGCAAAACAAGCAGCAACGAAAGAAATCATTACTGAGTGGCAGTTGTAACTCGACAGCAAAAGAAAAACGAAGCAGTTGAACTAAAAGGTGAATAGGATTATAAAACACTTTGTGAAATGCAATCAAGTGCTAGTGTACAAGAAATATTAGACTGGAACCTCAAAGGAGGGATTTAATCAAAGGAGGGAATTTGGACAACAATTCAAGGTCAATTGATAATACCAGAGAGTGCAGAACAAATGGTACTACATTACATGCTCATGGTACAGCGCACCACAAACGAAGGGAAATGATAGATGTTATCATTAGACAACTGAACATTTGGTTTTCCCACCTCCAAGCAAAGGTAAACAACTTTGTAGAGAAATGTGAAACGTGCATGGTCAGAAACATCAAAAGTGCTCCACATCTCATCAGAACTTTTCCTAATCCAAGAGGACCCTTGGTAAGCATTGTGATTGACTTTATAGACATGATCAAGGTTGTTACTGTTAAGAGATATATCCTAACAATAGTTTGCCGATTCCGCGGCTGGGTAGAAGCTTTCGCAGTGAAGTCTCAAAGTGGAGACGCAGTAGTGAATGCCTTGACGAGAGAGGTATTTCCTAGATTTGGTGTCCCATCGCAGATACAGTGTGATAATGGACCGGTTTCATAGCGGCTGTTATGAAATCAATATGTTCCCGGTTTCAAATTTATTTGAAGTGTGGTCAGGTTTAAATTCCTTTAGAGAGTGGTTCTATGAAAAGTGTCAGGTTTTAAAAAACCTTCAGAGAACGGTTCTGTAAACAGAGAGAGAGAGGCCTATAAAGTCAGGAACGTCTGTCTTATTAGTGCATGAAAGTGAGTGAAAGAAGAAAGGAGTTTTATCTGTCTTGATTATATAAAGAGTGATTGTTTGATCACAAATGAGTGAATTCCATGACAACGAGAATGCTCGGAGAGAGAAGAGCATCTCCACCTGGTCCTGTGAATGAATGATATCCTTTGAGACCAGTAGAAACATTAAAGCTTGAATATAGTTCCCTTTTGTTTGATCCACATACTTAGTACCTGACTGATTGTTTGTTTAGCTAGGATGTAAAAGTGTATTTTTGAAACCTTGTGTCTTTGCCAATCTTAAGGAGAAAAATGTATGAGGAGAGCTTCTTCTCCTAGTATCTCAGATTTTGAATTAAAAATGAGTATGTGAGCATTATAAAAAGGAACAATATATAAAATTGTAAATTGTTAATTGTGTAAATCAAAAATAAATTTGTTTATGCTAAATCAAAATTGAGCCTAAAACATAAAAAAACCCTCATCTTTTCTGTTCAATGACAACTCTTAAGACTGGTATGACGGCAGCATCGCAGCCCAAATTTGTTGTTTTCAATCTTTTATTTCAATAGTTTTTTTGCAATAATTTTTGTTGTTTTCGAGCCCTTATTTCAATAGTTTTGAATAAATCGGTTGTTTTATTTTGATGGATATTTTTGATATTTTCGATTATTATATTTTGATTTTGTAGATATCTAATATTTTTTGTTTTTGATAATGACACTCATGAGAGAATTTTTTGCTAAAAATCAGTTAAAGTCTCCCACTTTGAATGGACAATTTTTTCAGTGGAGACCTTGGACAATTTTCAGAAACTGTGTTATGAACTCTAAATACTCTTAGGAGCGCAGAACCACTATCTGTGCTATTCTGAAAATGAGTACAAAAAAACCTAGCATTCATTCTATTAGCTTGATCTTGAGGGACTTGAGCAAAAGGCTAAAAGGCTTTTCCTGAGGGACAGGGACGCAGTCGCGGTAGCAGTCAACAAGAACTCGTCTGATGAGAAACCTGGAGGTTCCTGAGAGTTCCCTAAAGATCTTCCTGACTCTAGTATTCCCATGTCACTGCCCAAAAAGAGGTCACCCGGAGTGATGCTGAAAGCCACCGGTGCCATACAACTCTACAGCTGCCACGGCCCTGTGACCTTGCCCTTTCTGCCTAAAGCCTACCCAAATGCTTAAAGGTACCCTGTTTCCTAAAAAGGTGACCACATGGACAGGTGCTGAAAGAAGAAAGTGGTCCACATAAATGAACTGAGATACCCCAAGTACACCTGTTTCTGTGTGTGCATGGGATGAGAGGATTACGAATGAAGAGGGTCCGAAGCGAGTGTCCTGTTTTATTTTTACCCTTTGTTTTTCTTAGAGTATATACGGCGATTTTTGAGTATTTTTGTTTTTGGGTGTGAAGCTGTTTAAATACTGATTTTTCTGGTTGATGGAGAATTGGAGAACAGAGTTTTGCTTTCGTTGGATTTTATGCAAAACTATCATTGTAAATGTAGAAATTATTCCAAAAACGATTACGCTAGTATTTCTTAAGGCATCTCCTAAATTTATCTTTGTGAGAATGATGACTGAGTGAATGACATTTGAAGGACATTCTGTACATCAATACTGTTGATGCATCTGTAACCACTGAATAGAAAGTTTTTAATGATACACCAAGTGAGGAAGTAATGCTAATGTGTGAATGATGTCTTGAAAGAATGATCGGACAGACCTCACAAGAATACCATCATCTGCGGATCTTATTCTACTTTTGATTGATGATAATTTTGTTCATTTACTGTTTATGTAGAAAATTGGCAAAAAACAGGAAAAGTGCTACTCCTTAATTTAGCCAATTATGGAGAAAAACTATTTTGCATAATTAATTCACTTAATTGCCTTAAAGAATGGAAACTTGGAAAGTTCCCAAGAAGGCAATGTGGGTGTTTTGGCAATTAGGTGACCTAATTTAAAATTCGTTTAATTCATACATTAGTCTTGATTTCATAAAAATCCTGATCATAAAGGAGTGAAGCTTTTCTGATAAGGATATGCTATTAACGGTATTTAATAGCCTTATGCTGAAAAGTAAAGAGAAATCGGACTGAAAGTTATAGTCTGTCTTTATAAAATTATTTTCAAAGTTTATTTTACATTCCAGGATGAAAACCAACCACAATATCTTCAGAAAAATAAAGTGCCTTCATTGAACTTCAATAACATTCATTGAACATCACATATCGTTGATTTAAGATTCCCGCGATCATTTTAAATTTAAATACCATGAGATATACAGTATTTATGTTATATTTACAGGTCGCAAGTCCATGCCTTTTTGGTCACTCTTGGCTGGTGAAGGGTTCTGCCGGCGCAGACATCATGACGCAGAGCACAGATTCACTAAGCCCACTCAGCCATCTTGGAGGACTTTGCACATCATGCTTGCTCTGGTTAATCAATGAGAATGGTGTTGGTTTCAGATTTAGTATCAGTTGTGGGACTAGCTTGAAGACAAAACACTTGTAAAGCTTGTAAAACTTATAGAACTGTGCCATGCAGTGTAATGGCCATGTCTGGGTGCATGTGCCTGTGCCCACATCTTTGGGTCAGAAGGTCTGGCCGCAGAGGAGCTGGCAAGACTGTCACGAGAGAGCAGAGTTCCGCATACCAAAGTCTGTTGTGCCAATTGGGGGCCACCACCTGGACAGGTTCCCTCCTCTATCAACTCCTAGCAGCTGTAAGGAATGTCTTTTGTTTCACCACGGCACACACACTTTCTGCGAACTTAGAATCTTCTCGGAACATTCCGTCAGCCTAACTCCTAGCCCCAAATGGTAACTGGCGCCGCCAGGTCACAGGAGGAACTATCATTCATACTCCCTCTGAAGACGGTCCGACAGATAATGGTCTCCAGAGTCGTTTAAGAGCTCAGACCCCAGGCTCACTCTCGTTGAGTCGAAGACTGTTTTGAATCACATTTCTCTCTTCGCTCCTTATCTGTTCGTGTTGGCGCTGTTTTGAAACAAAAGAAGCCACGGCCCCTAGCACCGAGCCTTGACTTCTGAACTTAATGAACTCTGTAGCTCACGTGAAACTCCATGGATTCTCCGCGACTCTCCCTGAGTCCGATTCAATCTGCTCAACACCAGATTCTTCGACTTCAACGCCAACTCAGCCATTGTTCGCTCAGACCGCGCAAGGAACCTCATCGATCCACCGGACTTCACACATAGAAAGCGCATTTATTACTTGCTGGCTGGCACAATTGATTCATAACGGAACTCTATGAAGTGTCATTCAGACAGATGTTTGATGAGACTCACAATTAAGGGTTATCTGTTTAAGCTGTTTAATATTAGATTTCAGAATACAGTTGCCAATCATTTCTTCTCTCTGCATGCATGTGTGAGTGTGTGTGTTTATCGTTCTAGTTAGTGATAGTTAGTTCATGTGTGTTTTAGATTAGACAATAAAACGTGGAAACGCATTACGTGGTTTGTGATTTGTGCATGCTTAATCGCTCCCTGAGATGTCGTTCTGAATGCTACGAGCTCTAAGTTGAATCTTAGTGTCTTTGGGACACAAATCATATTTGAATAAAGATCAAGATTAATTGCCGTATAGTTTTACTGGTGGACAGTATAACTGAGTCTTAAAAATCGACTCTTTGTCTATTCCCCAAGAAGATCATCGCAACACTGAGGTAATTAATCAACTGTTTTCTGCATGATTAAAGTGTATTTTGTTACACAGCACATGATCAAGTTTTTTCGGCTGGTCTTTCAACAGGAGCCTGACAGGCAGTGGGTGTGCCGACACTGAAAGAGACATGCAAAGTCACCTATTTCGTGTTGTCATGAGCTCCTCCAGACCCTCTGCCTGCTTCCTGATTCTGGACTACTAGATGTGGTAAGTCCACGGGGATAATTTCCAGAACGCATTAACAATGACACCCAGTACTGGGAATTGGTTGAGCACACAGGTCCTTGCTAGAGGATGGATGAGGAGGAAAATCAAGAATAAAGATATATTGCAAAAATTTTATAGAGTAAAAACTGTAAAAAGACAAATCCAAATTGTTGGTTCTCACTAAATCACATTACGCGCACACACACACACACGAGTTCAGGTAGACCTGCAAAGTTGCACGAAGAAGCGCAAGAGCGCTCACACAGGCTTGCGCCGAAGAAGACCCGCTGATTCGAGTCAAGGCACTCTGGAAGCGCCTGTCACAAAGACCACTGCAGAGAGGAAGGTGGATCGTTCGCACTCTTAACTAACAATAACAACTAACAAACCGGGACAATAGCCAAAAACTGAAAGCATCCTGCTCAGCACCAGCATGTCAGAGCCCACTTGTTCGATGTGGAATCGGAGGGAAGAATCACAGTCACGCGTTGCGGACTCAGCAGAAGAAACTCTTATAATTGCCAAATATTACCCAGAAGCCACAGCGTTCCTACTTCCTGGATGACATTCACACACACAGGGAGGTGCTTCAGATGACGCATCTCTAGCACATCGAATGACTAGCGCTTAAATACAGCCTCAATGCACTGATAGGATGGCTGATTCCAATCAAACGACCGATTGTGTCCAATCTTCCTCAGCAAATGCCTTGAGTGGCTCCACTCTGCCACATAGACATCATACCGTAAGCAAGCCAGACAGTGCTTCCATTGGCCAAGGCGTGAAGCTAATATTGGCTTGCAAATCTTATTCAGATTGTGACCACAACTCCCCTCCTGCATAATGTCAGTGCCTTAGCTGCAATATATGACATTACAAGTAAATGCAGCCTTGACCAAATCAGCGTAACCCGCATTGTCAGGTCCAGCTTGAGCTCAGCAGGTGTGTCAGAGTAATCTGTTTTTACCACCAAGAGACAAGTGGCTTGCTGCCTTGGGAAGTATAACTCCACACCATCAAGGGATGGGAGAAGAATCTGGCTGCCTTTAATGTTAAAGTGGTCTTCCAACTACAGCCCACATTCAGGGAAGAGGAATCAGCTGATGCTAAGCCAAATCACTCATCTAGTCTGGATCAGAGCTACCTTAATCACAAGTCTCTGGACACCCGGCCAATGGCTCGATTATGCCCTGTTTGGCAACCTCAGCTCCAGCACCCAAAGTGGAGAGATTGGTGATTCAGAGATGACCAAATTCTCTTCGGTGCAAGGGAGCTTGCATAATCAGGCTCATCAGAAAGCTTACTTACCAACAAAACAGTGGATGCCTTCTAGGCAGCGATAGAGATAGCCCAGATTTAAAATGTTGCTTGACGAAGCAGTGGATGAACATACTCTGAACAACTCTCTTATGCAAACATATAAAACCCAACAAGAGGATAAAACTTCATATAACTATTACAACTTTACAAACTGTATTTTTTTAAAGATTTTACAATGATGCCACATCATTGTTTTCTTGTCAATGATTTTTATATAAGATTTGAACTTGTCTATTAGTTTTTACAAATGCTTGACCCCAGACAGTTGCACAATGAGACATACTAGAGAAGATCATAGCATGAATATAAATCGAAGCTGTCTTCACAGACAAAATTGTCTGTTTATACAAAATAAACATAAATAGGAAGCAGAACTACAAGAAATTGTTCGTTCTCTGAACACAGGCTTCTGGAGGGAATGCAGGGCTGAACAAGCTTGAGAAGGTATACGGGCTGGATCTTAACCCAAACTGCGATGGGAAGCCAGTGAAGAGAGATGAAGATGTATTCACTTAGGTTCCTTGATGATAACACAAGTACAGAGTTTGAGTCTGAGTACATTTGCTGGAAGTCTTGGAAGAAGAACATTGCAGTAGGCCAGACAGGATAGGACCAGAGCCTGAATCAGGAGTTCTTTGTTTGCTCAGTTAAGATGGGCCATATCTTTCTGATGTTGTGCAGTGCAAACCCAGCTGTTCATCCAGAATCACTCATACTGTTGCCAACTCCTCAGTAAGAAAAGTTGCTAAAGCTGGCATTAAAATACCATGTGACATGCGTGACATATATTCCCGGCTCCCAATGAGATTTTATCAATGCCAACATAAAAGTATTGCAGGTACACATGTTCCATGTCGTTTTAAAACAAACATGTAATGCTAAATAAAATTAAATAATAATAAAAACATTGAGAACGGAATTAAGTTTAACATGAAAGGTAAGCTCTATGATTTTAAACTAAACACGTCTTTAGATCAATTTTTATTTCACGGTTTGTGTCAAGTAATAAATATCTAAAAAAGTATTTTTATAATGTCAAAAGGTTAGGTTACTTTGTATTATATGTAATGATGATGGACAACCTCACACAGACATAGGCTACTATTCTTGTGAAAATATATAAATACTACATTTGTAGTACTCATTGTTTTTGTAATAAATCTCAAAACTTTGTGCCGGGAAAACAGGGAATTGTCATAATTATGGAGTAGAGGAAACAATAGAACATGTAAAACATAAATTTAAAACATAGTAAATGTAAAGAAAAGTAATGATGAAAGATATGAAGGTAATTAATAACAGAGCCTAAAACAATAATTAAAATTCTACAGGAAACAAAAATGTATAAGGCAATCCTTTTATTTCTTAAAAAGACCAAGAATAATTTTAGATTATAAATTAATAAAAACAGCAATAATATAGAGTAGTAAAGAATAGGAGAGATTCATTTCCCCTCTACTACTTTCCAGTTGGTGGCGGTATTGCCGCATTAGGAAAGCTTGCAAACTGCCATTACGTTTACATTTACATTTATGCATTTGGCAGACGCTTTTGTCCAAAGCGACTTACAGAAGGAGAAATAACTGATGCCACTCGTGGAGATGCTGGGAATTGATCCCAAGACTTCATACATGCAGAGCATGCGCTCTACCATTGGGTTACAACCTCCCCAACATTAAACGGCATATGAAGAAGAAGAACCTTGCGCTTGGAACATTGACAGGGGAGCAGGCCGGGGGACAGGGCTGGGTGGTTAAGGGTCAGACAGTGACAGGCATGCACAGCACTATCCCAGACATTGCAGCAGCGGTTCCTCCATCTTAAGAGCCCGTCAGCTAGATAAAAAAAAGTCGACATAGGTCTCCAGGAACAGCAGGAAAAGTCACTAGATTTGTCGCTAGTCGCTAGGATAAAGAAAGCAGCTTGATGGTCTGAAAAGTCACTAAATCTAGCAACAACTAACTAGGCCAGGGAATCGCAGAAGTTATGGTTCTTCATCCATGTAGAAATATTGTAACTCTCCACTCAACCAAGAAAGATCTACCCGTGAGATAAGACTGACTGTGTCCAACACTGAAGAGAGGTCTAATAGAATGAAGACAGATGACCAGGAGTCAGAATGAAGGACTGTCTGTGTCAAACACTGAAGAGAGGTCTAGTAGTATGACAGAAGATGATCAGGAGTCAGCCCTGGTGCCTCGCAGACTCTGTTTGAATGTCCATTCTTGAAGGCTGTTTGGTTGTCATCCAGCTTGTTGAACTGTGTCAGAAAGTAAGACAGTTGACTGAAGACAACCTATTCTATGAGTTGAGCAGCATAGGGCAGCAGAGAGACCGGTTTGAAATTTTCTTCAATGAAGGGTTGAGACCTGAGTATCATCAGCTTAGCTGTGGAAGTTTGTTCCATATTTCCTAAAGATGTTGCCAAGAAGAATAATATAATTCAGAAAAAGTTGAGACCCCAAGACAGATTCCTGAAGGATATCAGTGGCAAGATAGGAAGGGAACCACTTGAAATCAGTTTAAGGAGGGCCAATATGCTCCAGTTAAGACAAAATAAGGCATGGCATGAAATCAAGTTAATAGAATGGAGTCAAGGTTAGAGTCAGATGCTAAAAGAAGATCTTTCTGTATTCTTAGTAGTGCTGTTTCAATGCTGTGTAGGGGCAGAATTTTTGACTGAAACTGCTCACAGAGATAGTTATTCGACAGGAAATCATGGAGTTGTGCAGCTACAAATTTCCTACATTTTTAAAAGGAGGACTTGCGTGAACATTGTGGTTAGGAGAGGGTCAAGCTGACAAGTTGATTGATCTTGATTTCTCAGTAGGTTAAGTTGAGATAGATCTTACTTAGCTGTTATAAACGTAAACATTTGCAGCAACATTTGCATTATACAAGGGGTTAAAAAAATATTCACAAATGTAAACCGATCAGTGCAGCATCATATTCTTTTTTTTTTTTTTTGCTTGTACTACCAAAGCTCTTTTGTACATGACCATGAAATCATATTTTTATAAACTACCAGTCCAGTCCTGCACATTTGGCACTTTAGTCAATGATCCTTGGCCTTGAGAGGGTGCAGTTCACTAGTAAACCAGGGAGCAGAGTTTTTAAATAGACAGCACTTGTTTTCTTTGGAGCACACAATTCTAATGTCTTAGCGAGATGGTCATTATAAAAGAAAACCAGTTGATCAGGGTCAATAACTTCAGTGTAAGTGTTTTTGCTCACTATTTAATATTTGAGTGGTTAGTATTAATAAATAGTAATAATAAATAAGTTTAAGCAGTGTTGAAAAGGCTCATTTACAATTTATACAAAAAATATTTTGTTGTGGAAATCGTTGAAAACATGTTATAAATTGTATTTTATCTCAGAAAGCACTTGGAGTACTCATGGGTAAAAACACCATGTTTGTGAGATGAAATGCTAATTTTCTGACTAGTAAATAAAGTTTATTTTATACATTTTGGTAATGTAAAATGTGTATTAGTATGCAGTAATATTGTGATAGTATCAAGTATATATATAGTATCATGACATGTGTATCGGTATACAAATCGTGTTGCCAGAATCTTGCCAATACACAGCCCTACTTTTAAGTGATTACAATTCTCTACGCTGTAAGGTATCACCAAATATTTATGTGTATTTTAAAGCACTTTTAAACACTGCATTGTAAATAATTACATAACTTAGCAATGGCAAAACACACCCAAAGTGTACTCTGTTCCTGCTTGCAATGCAAATATAAGAAAACACATGCAAAGGTCAAGACATTCAAAATGCATACCAATCTGGGCTTCCACCAGAGTTGTCATGCGATATCTCCAAGCATTGCAGCTCTCCAAGTGAAAAGGGAACACTGAGCAGGAAAACATCTACTCCTCCCCTTTCAAAAACAGGCTTCTCTGTATCTGACATGCTGTAGGACTCACTTTGGCCTTCACTGAACTGCAGCATCACTGTTACCTGTGAATGTTTTCAACATCAAAGATCTGTGATTTTCAACATTAAAGGCACACAGTTTGTCAGTGACAGATATGGTCATCAGAGAGAGACTGTATTTTACCTTGGCGGTGGTGCCAGCCCCTCTTCTGTGGCCCGTCTGCACATTTACAAGATAGTTGTAAAGCGCACATGGATGATTGCTCTCCAACAGAGTCATCTTACGCTGTGGACACAGCCATGAAAATTAAATTAAAGTACTGGTAGCCCTGTTGCTACCACAACAATACATTCTTTATAACATTAACAATTAGAAAAATAACCAAAATCATACGTCACCAGTTGTTAAACGTAATCTGCTAATATTGTCCCAGGTGCTTCGAATACAGATTTTGAAGTAATTTAATTACATAGAAATGTGTGTTTAAAAAAATTTGAAAAAAAATCTGGTGTAGTACTGAACATCCCTGGCAACACTGCCATACAAATAAACAAATATACAAAATTCTACCATGTGTAATTTGATCATTACAAACTGAGATTATTTTTAGAATAACATGTATAGATGTGTTTCTTTCTTAAAATATACAGTTCTAAGCAATATAATTTGCTTAGAATTAATAATTATAATTAGTTTTTTCAAATGTTGTAGCAAATTTTACATTTTGCTAAGCCTGAGAATAATTAATTCTACATAGAAAAGGTCGCTACTGCGGTTCCAAGATGAATATCACACTTTTTCACTGAACAGTTACATATTTTTGTCTGAGAATCCATGTACTGAACTTGAGATGAAACACATGGAATGGGTCAGACTGATTACAGCTTATGACATAATCCTCCTAAAGTTATTATTACACAGTAAACTAGTTTTCAATTTAGTATACTAATGAAACAATGACAGCTAATGTAGCTAAATACAGTAGCAAACCGGTCTAGAAGCTTTGAACAACTTTTTGGATGGATCCAGTACTACTATCTACTTTTTCAGGTTTTTATAGTTTCTAATGGACTAGATTCCTTTGTTTCACATGAGTTTTAAGCATGCTATTAAGCAAAGTGATCAAATATTTGGAATTATTTTAAATGTAAAGCTTATTTTGTATTTCGTGACTGAATGACAGTTTAAGTGTGCAGTACACTTCAATGAAATTACCTTACTGAAACCATGTCTAATGGCACTTACAGAAATTACTAATCTATTGATGTTAATTTATGAAGAAACATAACTTTTGGTATTATCAATTTATCTCCAAGTTTGTTAAAACTAGAGACACAGACAGAGGCAGCTCAGTATCAATTTAAAGCACATAGAAATGTAAAATTCTAATTTAAATATATTTTTTTATATTTTGTGTTTTGTAACTGAATCACAGTTAAGGCATGCATTACAATCCAATTAAAATATCTTACTGAAAAAAAATATAACTGCACCTACAGTAAATACAGACCTATTGATGTTAATGAATGAAGAAACTTAAATTATGTTATATTTTTTCTCTTAGTTTGTTAAAACTAGAAACACATACGGAGACAGCTCAGTATAATTTAAAGCTCATAGGAATTTAAAATTCAAATCTCAATTAAAAACCCTTTTGAGTTTTCCCACACATACTTGAAAATACAATCCCAGCTTAATAGTAGGCCAGTGTGCAAGCAGAGGTATGGATGGAGAGCAGATTTTTTTCATGTGAATCATGTTCTATTTCTTGTCAAGTGTAGTCTTGGATCCAAACAAGCTCCAGATTGATTATTATGGAAGTGAATATCCATTCACAAGTTCAAACATTAACAAGTTAATCTCTCCAATCTCACCATGCTGTTTGCTTGTTATGCGCTGCTTGTTAACATGTAAATCACTCGTGCTTGATGTATCATCTACTCCTGGAGTGAACCCACAGTTAGACCAAATTGTTGTGGGCCAAAAAAGTTGAAGAATGTTTGTGAGTGTGTCGATCGAAGCATGATGAGGACCATTCAGAGTGATTAAGCATGACTAGCTGCTGAAGGTGTTTGACCAAAACTACTCTCTAATATTCACTTAATTTTTTGTTTTGTTTTTTGTAACTCCAACTTTATTGAACATAAAGCTCTCTTTATGAGATTTTCATCTTAGGTGATTTCACAAAAATGTGAGGTTCTCTTTTACATATAGTATCTGTTTGCCTATGTATTGACTTGAGAGTGCAGTGAATTCCAGGTGTGCTGTGAAGGGTTTCTCCTGTACAACTAATGTCCAATTTTACATTTGTCCAGTTAAATTGGTTTCGTCCCATAGCTGCAATACCAGAATATTGGGCTACTGCAATAAGTGGCTGATTTGATTGAATTTTGAGAAAATAAAGTTCTATTTTTGCTACTGCCTTTCTCACTGGGAATGGTTCATGAAGAGACATCTTTCCATGTGGGCAGGCCTAAAATCTTCAAGGACAACTAATATTGAAATAATCTGAAGATCCAAACTGTTTAGAAGGGACATAAACATCTTATCAAGGTCATTGACAATAGTTTACTTTGAAATACACGGCTCTATTATATAGAACACAATAATTGTTTTAGTATTAACATAAACGTAAACTAAACTAAAGAAGTTAAGGTTTTGCATAGTGTACCGTTCTGAGAGCTTTGCGGTCTGCATACCAGGCCCACATTACCACCATCAGGTAGAGTGCAAAGAAGCAGCTGAGTAAAACCACCACAATATAGTTCTCTTTGACTGTGGCAAACAAAGCTGCGGTCTTGGAAAGATCCACTTGGTTGGGCATCACAAAGAAGGAGCTTCCAAAGAAGGTTGTGTGGTTGCACAAACAGTGGGTTAAATTTGGCATTGATTTAGGTCCAACCTTTAAAGAGACAAATCTCATAAACATTTTGTATAGCATTTTTCTTGAACAAAAACCTTACACAAGTCTCACCATGCATCCCTCTCTACTCCACTCCTCAAGATCAGTGTCCCAAAACAGGCATTTAGTCACAAATACAGAGACTTTGAAGGTCAGCTCCTGACTTGAGGTAAAATCGTTTGGAAGCACTGCCACCATCCAGGTCCCTTCTACATCTTTTCTTATTTCAGGGCTGATCAGCCATCGATAACCATCTATAGGATAAGAATCCAGTGAACAAAAGAGCAGTTAATTTTTTTATTTATGTAAATGCAACCCATTATATTAAGTGTATTTTATTTCCCAAACCTTTGTAGTTCAGAGTGATATTTTTATTCCAAGAGCTGTTAGTGGGTTCATTTGGTGGGTATAAGGTCAAAGTGAGGCTTATGTTAAGATTTGGTATTGCTGCAACAACCACTGTTGCGTTTACATCTGTAAGATTGAATGTTGAAGTAATGGAAAAGCCATTTTTCCAGGTTATATCCACAACATTTGGCTCAGATGCATTCGATCGGGGTAAAAAAATCTGCTCAGAAGAAACAATAATAGGTACAGTATTAATAGGTAAAGTAATAATATATTATATATATATTTTTAAATAAGTCTATACATCTATGTGGGTAAAAGGAGTCTTTGAATCAGAGTTAGAATGTTAAGTAAATGTTCAAGTGGAAAAACAGTGGCTGTGAGTCCAAGAGGTTATGTAAAAATAATCCTTGAACATTTTTAAAACATTTTAACAAAATTTTTCTTGTTGTTAACTAAAATTCAAATATCACTAATGATCAAATTTACCAAACCTACTTCATCTCATGTTATGAAAGAGAAAAAGACTTATGCTGTTAACCAAATAAGCAATGTTGCATCTCAATTGTGTATTTATTAATTCAGTCAATCACAGTAGGAGATGCATGTCAATCTCCTCCTGCTTGTTTGTTTTAGGTATACAATCTTTTAAGGATATATTCTGTAAGAAATTTAAGAAAAGTATGCATACATGTTTGTAAATATATGGCACAAACAAATAAATAGCACAATCAAATGTATAAAATCCAATTCATAATTTTTCAAGTGAAATTATAAATACTCCACCCAATTCATACAAAACACCTGAATTCATTAGAAAAATGTTTACATACAAGATTTTTTCGAATTTTTGTGCTCATTGTCATGAAATATTTATCAACTGTCTGAGATAAATTTATGAATTGTTGAATGTTAACTTGGAACTGGCCACACAAGTGCACAAAGCTATGCACATATTTCATTTAAGTCAGATTGATCGGTCTCCATATATAACCCCTTTAAATGAATGTTTAAGTTTTGATTAAAAATAAAAACAAGAATCAAATGCATTTTTCCGAAATCTACCTCTATGTTCTCTGGAAGATTGTTAAACTTTACAGAAGTGTTTCCAGTCGACAACGAAAAGCTGCAGACTGTCCCAGTGATGCTTTCATTTGACTTTGTCTCCAGTGGGTTTTCTTTAAACTGGAAAAGCTGCAATAAAACATAGTTGATAATTGCTATGATTTCCAAGGGTAGGTAATTAATATATCTGGAGGCAAGAAGAACGTAAACATATGACTGTTGTGACAGGTCACACATTGAGAAGTCATTATCATTATTGGTGCAATGGTCTCCTGGGATATCAAGCACTTTAATAGCAGAAACATCTTGATCTAAGACAGAACTTGTTGAGTTATTCAAATGACTGTATTTGCCAACCTGGACATTGACATTGCCTGGGGGGAGCTGAGCTTTCATTGCAGTGAGAGATGGCAGTTGGCAGTACCCTCCATCAGGGGACCCAATGGTCTGTTTGCCAAGACTGCTGGAGTTGTGTCTAAGGAGATCAGGCTTTCAATTAAATACAAATCTACTCATATGATGTTGCTCAGGCAAGTTAAACAACAACAGACCTGTTGACATAAATTGTGCCTGTTGGAAGGTCTTTGACGATGTTCCCTTGACCAACAAGAGCCTTCTCATAAATGTGGCCAGCAAGTATAATCAGTTTCTCTAACTTTTTGGAAATCGACAACAGATTTTCACACATTTAAAATACTAATCTTTCAATCAATGATCTGTTGCGAACATAACTTACATTTTCTATGTTGTCTGGTTCACACTCTTGTGAATACAAAAGCATGGCCGCTGTGGTGTTCACAATTTGAGAAAGCTGGGTTTGATCCGTTGGAGTAGAGGTCTGAAGGTTATCATAGATATTTTGCAGGAATGTGATCTGATAGATTAAAAAGTAAATACAATAATTAAATTGTGCAGCAGTGCAAAACAAAATAAACATTAATGGATCGTATTTAAAAAACGAAACACAAATGTGCTCCTTTTAATTTGTAATACTCAGATAGAAGGAATATTTCAGCCAGAATGTTCACATTTGAAAAGATCATTCGAAGAGCACCATAAATAATTATGATTATATTTTAAATATATTTTGTCTTTTGGTTTGATAAATTCAATTCAGCCAGACTAACTGATAGTTTGATTGATGGACTGAGGGACTGATGGACCTGTCAGTATTAATACACAGATTAAAAGATTCCAGCTTTTTAGGGGAAGGAAAAAGGTAACACACTCCACAGCGTTTTCTTTGTGGAGTTATTGTAGTGCCCGTTTATAATATACCTGATTGCAGTGCCAGTTTAAATTATACATAATTTCAGTGTCAGTTTATAGTATACATGATTGCAATGCAAGTTATTTTTTATTAGTGATTGAGGTGCTTGCCATTTTATATAATCTGTGATTGCAGGTCATGCCAGTTAATACCATCCGTGATTGCAGTGCCAGTTTATTTTATGCACAATTTCAATGCTAGTTTATGATATATTTGATTGCAATGCCAGTCTATTTTATACATGATTGCAGTGCCAGTTCATTTTATACGTGATTTCAGTACCAATTTATATTATAAGTGATTGCTTTGCCAGTTTATATTATATACGATTGGAGTATCAGTTTGCCTGAAGTCCATTATCATCTCCACTGTTTTAGCGTATTACATTCCAGGTTACAAACTTATTTAATGGGGTGTAATGTCTTAAGTGACGCCTTAATTTATTTGGTTTCATACTGTCTGCAGCCAACATTTTTAGACACAGTGGCACACCAGTCTTTCCTTGTCTCCCACCGTAGTCACAGTGAAGCCAAGCGCTACATATTTCCTCATCTTAGCTTTCGGGAGACTTTCGTTTGTCTCTTTATCTCCTCTTTCCGCCTGTCTTCTACACTTCCTGTCTACACTTCATACTCTGCCAATGAGAGCCCCACTGTCCCCTTACGTAGTGGACTGTACTTAAATTTTGCACTTTATTCTAAAACATGAAAAAAAAATAGAAAAATAAAAAAGCACGTTCCCAGAGGTCAAACGCGCCCCCCCTTAACAGACAACTATTTGAGAAACCCTGGCGTAGAGGGAGAAGAGTAGCGAGGAAAAAGCACAACCCTAAGGGGCTCCAGTGCTGAGGGTGTGGGTGTCGAAAGTAAATTTCCCCATCCTCACTAGCTGTTGTCTACCAGTCAGGAAGCTGACCGATAGTCTTGGATGCCAGACTGTGAGTTTCAAGTCTGCTTTAAAACTCATTGATCTCGTACACCAAAGTTTGATTACCCATGGAGGAGGGGGAAGTGTCCTGTAGTTGGTGATGGTCTTCAGGCCTCTCCACACGAGGCAAGGTTGTTAACCAAGAATGCACAAGTCCTCACAGAAACTAATGTGTGATGAGACAGAGTAGGTGAGCTCATCCAGGTCTGAAACAGCAGTTTCAAAAACACTCCAATCAGTGCAGTCGAAGCAGGTTTGTAGATCCCACTCTGCTCCCCTAGTCCATTTTTTAGCAGTTCTCCCTAAAAGGTTTAGCTGCTTTAAGCTGTTGCTTATATGATGGAATAAGGTGGAGCAGGCTGTGGTCAGAGAGTGCTAAAACTGCGCAGGCATCCTTTATGAAGGTGTAGCAGTGATCCAGAGTATTCCCCTCTCTGGTAAGGCACTTTGTGCTGCTTGAATTTAGGCAGTTCAAGCTTCAAATGTGTTTCAAAAGTCCCCAAGAATAATAAAAACAGAATCTGGATGCTGCTGCTCTTTATTTGTAATCCTTTAAGTCAGCTGATGCAGTGCGATAGATGTGATTGAGGAGAACTCTCGTGGCGATTAAAAAGGCTCGCAGGTAATGAAAAGTGCCTCCAGATTGGGAGAGCAGATCTTATTCAGCGTTCTTACGTCTGTACGTACACCAGCTTGGATAGTTGTGTTTACTTTCCCTAAAACAAATTTATCAAACAAATCTAAATAGTGAGTATTTACATTTCTGTTAATAAAAATGAAAGATACACTGTTGAGTATTTAGGTAATTTCTCCCTAAATAAAGTAAAGATAAACATGATGCCAAACTTAATGTCTAACAAATTTATTTCAGACTAGCAGGGAGAATATTGGATTTTTTTTACACAATTATGAACTGTTACAGATATAGAATTTAAGAGAACTGCCTGTAAATTAAAGAAAGTTTGAAAATATTGAAAGTTCGGAAGTTACCAACACATGATTTTAAAATGGCTTAACCCTGAATTTGGCGTGAATTTACATTTTTAACAATATTTTAAAACCTTCCCTCCATTTTGTCTAGGCAAAAAATATATATAATGTTCACTGTTTTCAGATATTTCCGTCAAATTTGTTACAGTAGCAGTACGCACTGATTGAGTGTTGGGTCAACCAACCAGGAGGAGGCATGCTATATTTAGAACCCATGTTTCTAGAGC
The DNA here is from genome assembly GCA_900490495.1 of Danionella dracula. Taxonomy (NCBI): domain Eukaryota; kingdom Metazoa; phylum Chordata; class Actinopteri; order Cypriniformes; family Danionidae; genus Danionella; species Danionella dracula. Next base: position 67,946 of record UELW01000278.1, read on the forward strand.
CACACTTACCCCCTTGCCAACCAGAGACTTGCTCACAACCTAAAGTTTGTGGCAAGGAGACATACATTTTTGTTCCCTATTCAGGGAATACAAAAGTAACCATAACGATACCTTTCAGTCCGTCACTCGATGTGTGTAGAACCTAGGTCCAGGGGGTTAGGCAAGCTGGGAACCTCAATAGTCAGGTACAAAGCAGGCCCTCCCTTGCCTTAGCCTCAAGTAAAATTACAATGGGCAGTCTGTAAAAATACCCCTCCCCTGTCAGTGGAGGAAGGGCATCCGTCCTGCAATATATCTCATGGGGATGGTCAAGCTGGACACCCCTTCGTACACTTCAGTCTGCGCTGCCACCACCAAGCACAGCTGAAGAAATGTCTTAAATTCACAGGTTGTAGTACCTGGCAAGGGTGTTGGGTGTCGACCAACCTGCATCCTTGCAGACATCTGCCAGCAGAGTAACACATGCCAATGGCCAGGAGGTCACAACTCCCCCAACCGAATGGGCCCTTAACTGCAGGGGGCAAGGGGTATCAGACACCTCACTGAGGTAATGCCTTCTACGTCTGATTAATGTCTTTGCCTGGGTCAACAACAGATGTCGTTTCTAGGCTAGCAATGTGGACATTACGCAGCAACAAAGTCGGCCATTTTAATCAATTGAATCCGATCATAGCTGCAACTTTGTGTCGTTAGCGTTAATGGATGAAAGCATTGTGGGAATAGGGCTAGACCGACCAAGCCTAAACACAACAAGAGTCAATATACCGGTGGTGGTTTGAGAAGCTAGCCCAGATTTAACGTGTTGCCAGATAAAGCAGTGCATAACACATTCCCATAACTACTTTCTCAGTGTATACCTACCATAAGCACTCGTGGTCATGACCAGAACATCTGCTCACTGTGACATTGTCTACGACACTCCCTTATAAGGCGACAGGCATGGAGAATTACTCTTTTAATACTAATTGGACAGAAGAAGCTCTCTCTTTAACGGAAGGCAGCAAAGACTTATAGCTGGGGTAGCTATTCACACTGGTAGCCAGCTTTATCAGACATCTTTAGCAGAGTGCACCTTTCAGTTTAGCGTCACTCATTTGGGAGTGATGGGAAAGAGTGTAATAAACAAAACAGTAAAACTAAAAAACAAACAGGGTTCTGTAGACAACGAAACTGAACTAATACAAAAAAAAGAAATAATCACAGGACTAACATTAACATTACCATGTATGTCAAGTCTGATATAGAAACACAATCTATGACAATGAGCCTACAAGTTATTGACTTATTCCCTGTATGTATTTAATGATCAAAACATCGAAATGGGTTGAAATGTGTCTTCTCTGTACTTACTATTGATTTATGGCAATAATACATTGAAAACTTAGCTTCAAATATGAGAACGTATATTCTACAATTTTACTCACAGTGTCTAAACATCCCAGCTCTGATGCACAAAGCCAACCTTTTATCTTTGGTCTCGGAAAATTTAAATCGTTTTAAAGCCCTACAATGAGTTCTGTATTTTACTAAATGGGTGAGCTGGCATGTAAATACGATGACATTTGTTTTTGTTTTCTATACTACACAGTCAACCTGCAACAGTAAAACTAGATTTCCATAGAAATTTCATATTCTTTTTTTTAGCATTATTTTGTTGGGTTTGTAATTTTCTGAGCATACCATGTATCAACCTTCCAAGACCCTAAACTCCTAATGCCCATATGCAACCAGTGAAAATATAGTATTCTCATACTACAATATCTGAAGATACTTAGAACACTGACAAATAAAAGAGAGAGCCTGTCCAGAAACGTTAATAAAAGGTAAGAGAAAAAAGAATATTATACATTCTGCCCTGTATATTTTAAAAATAGAAGAAAACCATTCCAGTCTGTACTATTCCGTTAATGGTTTAAGGATTTTAGGTAAGAAGTCTTTAATAAAAAACTATATATATATTTCTACGCAAACTGAGAAGAACGAGAGCTCCGGCCCCCATCATGTGCACCTTCTACAGAGGCACCATCGAGAGCATCCTGACCAGCTGCATCACTGTGTGGTATGGAAACTGCAATGCATCCTGCCGCAAGATCCTACAACGCGTAGTGAGATCAGCTGAGAAGATCGTTGGTGTTGCCCTCCCCTCCCTCCAAGACATCTACAGCACTAGGCTCACACGCAAAGCCCTCAGAATTGCAGGTGATCCCAACCACCCGACACATAGCCTCTTTAGCCTGCTGCCATCAGGGAGAAGACTGCGTTGTCTTCAGGCCAGGACCAGCAAACTGAAGAACAGCTTCTGCCACCAGGCAATCTGGAAGCTGAACTCACTTGTGACTCTACCCCCCTCCCTCTCTCCAGTCTCACATTCCCCCTGAACTCTACCCCACCGGACACCGCACCAGTCACTTTATCCAGCATTGGACTTACCACCTCAATCCTGGCACACTCTAGCCACTTTAATTCACTCTTAATTGTCTTGCACTACCTCATTATCATTTCATTACCCAGTCACCACCTCTACCTCTTGTTTTTGCACTACTCATTTGTTGTATCTGCAATTCTTATTTTTACTTAATTACTACTTATGTTCTGTGTAATTATTATTATGTTCTGTGTAATTTATGTATGCACTAAGGGCCTGAGGGTAACGCAATTTCAATTCTCTGTATGTATGCACTGAACATGTGGCAGAATTGACAATAAACACACTTGAAACTTGACCTATAGGTAATCCATCCAAGGCAGTTGATAAGTGGTAAATAGTACTTCTTCTAAGGTAATAACCTTCTCTAAGAAATTCATATCTTTGTCATTATATGTGATGATATAAAACTTTTACCTAGAAAATTTAATTTTATTTTCCCTCTATCTGAGTCCTGATATGACTGTACCTTTAAATAAGACCAAGTTTGTTCCACTGAAGTCAAAAGTTACTGTGTATAGTGTGTTACTTCAGTAATAGGGTTGCCTACATCTGTGAAAATATTATGTATACATTACCCTATCGTCCTTTGATAGTTCTTCAGATGATGTCTCCAAATCTTTTAATATTTGGCTTGTTATCTGCAACAAGAAGATAAATTAGGAGAAATGATCTTGAGTTTAATTACAATATCTTATAATCATATAATCATTTAATAAAAATAAAAATGTTACATTCAGGCAGACTTCAATCAAAAAGTGACTTCTCTTCTGTGATAGGTTCTGATAAGACATTTATGCCAACAAAGCTGCTAAAGAAACATTCACTTATGTGTTCACTCCCAGAAGTGGCAACTTAGCAAGATTGTCAAACTTTTCAGATTACTGACAATTTTGCTAATAATTTAGGCAAATTAGACAATGATGTCATCTAGCGACTTTTATTGACTTTTGAACCTGCCTATATTGACTTTTCTTACTGAGGAGTTGGAAACAGTGTTCACTTCATTTAGTAGTGCATTCTGGGGGATTTACTTTAGTCTTTTGTGTTTGTTTGTCACATCAATGCCGCATTTTGTTCACACAGAAGACAGGTAGTAGTTGTAAATATTCAGAAGTTAAACCTGCAGTCTGAACAAACATTGCTTGTTTCCTGCACATGTATAGCTGTATTGAAATGTTTTTAAATACATGTTACGGGAAGCTGTAGGGTCACCGACAGGCAAATTGATTATGCTTCCCTTTAATTCTGATAACAGACAGCGATTCACATGGTTTTATGTTGGGTTGATTCAGTATAAGATTTCATGGTGCGCATATTTGGTTATATATTCATTCATCCTCATGTTGGCTTTTTCCCTTTCGGGGTCACCACAGCAGAATGAACCGCCAACTCTCTGGCATATGTTTTACGCAGCGGATGCCATCGCTGGGAAACATTCACACACATATTCACTCTTGGGCAATTGTTCTTATTCAATTCACTTATTCCGCATGTCTTTGGACTTGTGGGGAAACCGGAGCACCCGGAGAAAACCCACGCGATCACGGGGAGAACATGCAAACTCCACACAGAAATGCCACCTGCCCCAGCCGAGCCTAGAATCAGCGACCTTCTTGCTGTGAGACGACCGTGCTACCCACTGCGCCACCGTGACGCCTTTGGTTATATATATATATATATATTTTTTTTTTTATATATATATATATTTTTAATTTTTATTTATATATATATATATATATATATATATATATATATATATATATATATATATTTATTTAAAAGATGCAAAATGTTACATATTAGTGGGTCTATTATTGCAAAGTTAAGTATGTTACGCACATTTTTTTTTTTTTCATTTTTACACACACCAAGCTCAGACACAATCTACTTGATCTACACCTCTCAGAATTGTTCTGATGCTGCTTGCAATTTAAAATTTTTAATGCAAAATAAATGATACATCATTAATGAAATCATTACTTAAAATTCAATGAGCATGAGATTTAAAGGCCTTTCCTCGAGGCTCACTTTAAGGTGTATACAGCCACCAACTGTAGTGGATAGTGAATGTTTTTTTAAGACAATCCTCTAGAAATTACTTGGCCATCACAGATTGCAGCCAGTGAGACATATGTTAATACATTATTTAGATGTAACCAAGACCTTAAGCATGCCCATCATTGTCTATGTGTAAGAACATCACCGCCCTACAGGCTACAGTGAGGACAGTCTCGTTTCATTAGCAGTTTAACTATTAACAGGCACTTCTTACATGAGGAAGTTTCTTATGCCAAACAAAATGAGATGTATATTTTGAAGTTATGGTAACAGAAACAGCAGTACAGTCTCGTCCATGCATCAGCAGATACAGATTTTAAATATCTCACAGTGCACACAGAAGTGAGGTGTCTTAAAGGGGCCAATCACCTTACATGTTTGCAAAAACAACAGAAGATGAAGGAGAGAGGTAGAAATACAATTTCATGTACCAGTGAACACTTCCAGATATGTATGAGAATGGCTCTGATTAAAGCCCAGGGTTACATTTAGCGGTACAAGCTAGGCCTCAGTTTTGTCACTAAGCAACAAAATGAATTTATAACCATCTAAAATGAGTAAATTGTTAGGATATGTTCACCCTTTACCTGTTTAAATGATTGAGACATTTGAGAATACGTTTTTTTGCCTTTCCTTTGTTTATCACTTCCCCTTTTGTAATGCACATCCTCACTATATATTGCCCACCTGGAGAAAAGCTCTTCACATTTCTGGAGGAGCTTGATTGTCTGCTCTCCTCTTTTAATGAGGATGATGTCAGTCCACTCATTGTGTTTGAAGACTATGTACATCTTCCTAAACCAAACCCTACTGACTTGTCCTCCTTTGACATGACCCTTGTCCCCACCACAGCCACACACAAATCAAGAAATCAGCTAGATCTCTCCTCATCATCTCACAGTTACTCCTCTGCACTTATCTGATCATTTCTTCCTCACATTCAAACTCACACTGCCTACCTGCTCACATTCCACACCACCTCCTGTCACCTTCCGACATAACCTTAAGTCCCTAGATCCATCTCTCTTATCTTCAGTGTCCTCTTCTCTCTCGCCACCTGGAAACTTTTCCTCCATAAACATTCATGACACAACTAACCATTTCTGCACCACACTCGCTACATGCCCTGATCGACTATGCCCTCTCTCTTCCAGACCTGCCAGAACAATGCCATCAAACCCCTGGCTATCGCACACTCTCCGGGAACAGAGGTCCACCCTCAGATCAGCAGAGCAGAAATGGAAGAAATCAAAGAGCATGACAGACCTCGAAGCGTACCAACTGCACTCTCAACTTTCTCAATCAAGGTACAAGACGACATACTATCTACCCCAACCTCCCCCATTGACCTCTCTCAATGCAGATTACTTCAGAAACAAAACCCTCACCTTCAGCAGACAGTTTGCACCACCCTGCACCCAAATTTATCCACAATCCTTGACACCTTGCATGTCCTCATTCACTCCACTCACAGAAGATCAGGTATCCAAACTCCTTCAGTCAGCGCATCCAACCCCCTACCCCTTCGTTTGCATCCGCTCTCACCTGCTACAAACTATCTCACTTACCATCACACCTGCCATCACTCACATCATCAACTCCTCTATCTCTACCGGCATTTTCCCTAACAGCTTCAAGGTGGCCAGAGTCACCCAATTTCTCAAGAAACCTAAACACAATACATCACTGGTGGACAATTACAGACCTGTCTCTCTGCTGCCCTACACGGCCAAACTCATTGAGCGGGTTGTCTTCAATCAACTCTCTTCTTTCCTGACCAACCAGGCTTCAAGAATGAACCTCCCCTCGCTTGCGACAGAGTGTTTCCGTTCAGGATGTTATCCCTCAGATGCACGGTCCACTCAGTCCGTTCAGGGGATTGGTTCGTCACAATAGATCTGAAGGATGCATATTTTCACGTGAGTATACTCCCTCGGCACAGACACTTTCTTCGGTTTGGCCTCAAAGGTCGAGTGTATCAGTACTGCGTACTCCCCTTCGGCTTGTTTCTGTCCCCTCGCACCTTCACAAAGGTGATTAAGGCGGCTTTAGTACCGTTAATACAGGAAGGGGTTCCAATCCTGGCTTACTTGGACGACTGACTGATACTGGCCCAGACGCGGTCCCAGTGATTCGCCACAGAGACAGGGTCTTATGTTACCTCAGCCGTCTGGGGCTTCGGAACCACTCAGAAAAGAGCCATCTAACCCTTGGCCAGAGCATATCTTTTCTGGGTATGGAGCTAAACTAGTTGAACATGCAAGCATGCCTCTCTAGAGCGTGCCCTGAGCTTGCTGAAGGCAGCACACAGAGTCTGCACAAGATAAGTTGTCCCTCTGAAGAACTTCCAGAGGCTCCTGGGGCATGTGGCTTCCGCAGCAGTGGTTATCCCGCTCTGCTTATTACATATGAGACCACTCAAGCTTTGGCTCAAAATCCGAGTTTCGTCACGAGCATGGTGTCCAGGGCAACTGAAGGAGAATGTGATACTTCATTGCCGCCTCCACCTGCGTCTTTGGAAAGATGTTCGGTTCCTCTGTGCCAGTGTCCCCCTGGGAGGACCTGCCAGGCGCGTAGTAGTAAATACGTAGATGGAGAAACACACTTCCTAGAGCATAAATTGCCTAGAGCTATCTGCAGTGTTCTAGCAGTGAATCATTTCAGAAGAATGCAGCAGGGACATCACATGTTGGTCAGGACGAACAACACGGCAGCAGTGGCGTATATCAAATGACAAGGAGGGATACGCTCCCCGTCGGCTTTCGCCTGCAGATTGCTCCTCGGTGGAGCTACCCTTGTCAGGAGGATGGCGATTCCATCCCCTGGCAGTCCAGCAGATCTGGGAATGCCTTTGGTATATTGGAGGTAGAGTGCTCAGTGCCGGCTGTTCTACACTCTGTCCCAGGCTCCTCTCGGGGTAAGATGCGCTGGCGCATTGCTGGCCCAAGAAGAAACACCTATATGCATTTCCCCCAGTGAGCCTCCTTGCAACCCTCCTGTGCAAGATCAGGGAGGACGAGGCAGAGGTCCTAGTGGGGGCACCTTATTGGCCAAACCGACCTTGGTTCGTAAAACTCTGCTCCCTCATCATATTCCCTCTCTGGCCAGTTCCCCTGCGTTCAGACCTTCTGACCCAGGGATGTGGGCACAAGCACCCGCGTTCAGACATCTAGAATCTCTGTGTCTGGCACATCATGCCGCGGAGGATCCCTGGGTAATGCCAAAGTCTGTGGTTCAAAGTCTGTGTCTTGCCAGAGCTCCCTCAACTAGGGCCTGTTATGCCGGCAAGTGGAGTCTGTTCCTTCCGGTTAAAGGCAACACGTTGGGACGACACAAGTTAACGGTCAGATTCATTAGAAGACCCTCTAACAGAGGATAGACCCTCTAGGCTGTCCTTTGTTCCCTCCTGGGACCTTTCCATTGTCCTTAGAGGACTTCAAGGTCCTCTATTTGAGCCGCTTGAATCAGTAGAGCTTAAATTTGTGTCAATCAAGACAGCGCTCCTGGTCGTGTTAGCCTTGATTAAGCGGGTGGGTGATCTGCAGGCACTCTCTGTCGATGAGACCTGCTTAAAGTTCAGACCTGGAGATACTCATGTTATTCTGAACCCCAGGCCTGGATATGTGCCCAAGGTTCCTACCATCCCCTTTAAAACTCAGGTAGTGAACCTCTAAGCTCTGCCCGGAGAGGAGGCAGCATCAGCCCCTGGTCCTAATATCCCAGTTCAAGCACTGAGGATCTTTGTAGAAAGGACCCAGAACCTTATAAGTTCTGATCAGCTCTTTGTAGGCTTTGGAGGACAGCAGACTATAGGGATGGCTGTCTCCAAACAGAGATTGGCCCACTGGCTAGTGGAGGCCGTCTCTACCTTATACACAGCGTCCGATGTCCCTTGCCCCTGCAGTTGAGAGCCAACTCTATCAGGGGTGTCGCAGCCTCCTGGGTGTTGGCAAGGGGGACTCCGATGGCAGACATCTGCAAGGCTGCGGGTTGATCGACGCTCAACACCTTCGCCAGGGACTATAACCTGAGCGTTGAATTCGTCTCTTCAGCCGTGTTAAGTGGTGGTAGCATTGTCTGAGATGTAGGAAGGGATGTCCAGCTTGGGTTGCACCATTCTTAGTGATATGTGCGCTATATTTAACCCTGGAGATAACCTCCAGCTTTTTGGCTAATCTCGCCCCAACAGGCGAAGTAGAGTAACTTAGTATTCCTATGTTCTGTCCACGTGTGTGCCCTCTATGGGGGACTGCCGGCTGAATCTTTTATGACCCCGGGCATGGGAGGGCTGAGCAGTTACCCAAAAGGCTAACTCTCGAAAACTATTGCTCTAGCTAGTTTCATCTATGCTATCTTCCATCTGAAAGACCTTTCCCCAGTGGTTCAAGGTGTATTTCTGTAGGCCCCTCAATGAAACTTTGCATGTTTTAACTTACCGGAAGTTCTAATCCAGCCTTTGAGGTGGCGAGTACGGCCACTGCATGTCTCCCTTCATCTCTATGATCGTTGCTCCTTCCTCTTGTATGAGTTAGTATGAGAGAAAATTGCCTGTTGCCCGTTAAAAATTAAGTCTATACTTAAGGCCAGGGCAGAGGAGGGCCTGTTCGCTTCCGGACTACTGATGTGCCCGGCTTGTGTTGCTGTCGGCCCTAGGTTGTGGCATTTTGCAGGTTGTTCCCATAGTCGTCCCCGACATAAGTCGTAGTGACTGACTGATGGGGAATGTAATGATTACTTTCATAACCCCCGTTACCCGAATAGGGAACAGAGACTTATGTCCCCCAGCCACAACCGGTTGTAAGTCTGGTCGCCTAGGGGGTAAGTACGGGTAGTACTTTGTAATGATTTGCAGAGGACCCAGTTGCAGGAAATAAACTAGAGTTTATTGGTCTTCCAATAATAATATCAACAAAAATAGCAGAAGTATGGCCCAAAATCCGAATGGACAGGAACGGGAAAAGGTTTCAAGAAAAAAGGATAAAACAATGAGGCACTGAGCGTTTGAGTCCCAGCAACATCCGTGCTCGTGGCAGATCACTTGAGCTGGACCCAAGATCCTTACTGTGGAAGAGAAGGTGAGTGGATACCTTGGAATTCTTAATAGCACAGTAACAAGACAGACCAGTGCCAAAGGGTGGAAAGGGACTGCAATATACACACCCAGGCGCCTAGATAGAATAAATAGAAGGAGCGCGGCTGGAAACCAATTAGGGTCGATGAACACGAGCGCACCGCAGCTAAGAGAGATAATGAAAAGATTGAGAGAAGAGAGAAGACAGCACAATACAAAATCACAATAAAACAGCACAATGCAAAATCATAATAATCTTAATCTATTTAATCAATGTTTTTCAGTTTTTAATCACTATGATTTTATATGACTTTTTAAATGCTTTATTGGATTAAATGTACTTTCTTTTTATTCTTTGGTGTCAATGTAAAGCACTTTGTACGAAATGTGCTACAAAAATAAACTTGCCTTGCCTTTCCTTCTGACCCAAGTACTTTATAATCACTAAAGTTAAATAAAAAATATTATATCTGCAAGCAGCAATACTGGGGTCAAGCTGTTTAAAAGTAAGTTATTTGCAGGGTTCTGTTGACCAGTCAAGGAAAACAGAATTATTTGAAACTGCGTGAGACCCCTAGAAAGCAAACTTTCACTGACCTTATTTCCCCAGACAATTGACACTGGGGCATGAGTCAAGGTCAAAAGAATATAAAACCTTTAAGAAGAAGCAGATTTGACCATGGTTTCACTATAGAACTCACAATCTTTTTCTCTGCAGAGCAACGTCATTGGGACTGTGGCACGGAAGCTCTGTTTTATCCAATACATTTTGTGTAGACTACTTTATAAGCAATAAAAACTTTTAAGGAGGTGCAATTTCAAGACTGTAACTATAAAATTGTGTTATATTGTCAATAAAAAATTGACAAGAAAACACTGAACCACTGAATTAATTCTTAACAATGACATTTTAGGTATTTTTTTTTTGTCCCAATCATTGTTTTGAGAGGAAGTATAAACTTAGAAATAAGTTACAGTGGTCAATTTAAACTAAGCAATTATACGTTTTTTTATTTTATTAAATTTATTTATTTTAATTTAATTTTGAAATTGCTCATGGTCCACTCTCTTGTAATAATTATCTTGATAATAATTATTAACAGTGGCTTCGAAGTGTGTGTCAAGTAATGAAAGGGGCGTTTCCCAAGCGCGTTTCTAGACTTGCTTCGTTTGGGGGAGGAGCCAAAATGATGACGTCCGAAGCCTCGCTGGCCGGCTGTACCACGTGACTGCTTCTGGAAGCGCTTCAGATTTCGCCACCAGGTGTTACAGACTGACTCAGGGTCCATTCAAAATGTGTGTTTTTAAAAGAGTCAGTTGAATTTGGATAGTGTCTATAAATGTTTGGAGATAGTTTAGGAAAGAAAGAGATTTAGGAGGGTGATGAAAGCAGAATATATAAATGTATAAAACAAATTCACTTGTACATCATTGCACAAGATATGCAAGCATAATCTGTGCTCTTTTCCTAGCTCCACAAGCTCTTTCACTGTCCAGCCCCTAAGAACACCCGTGTTATTTTCAGAAAAACATTTCACAACTTGCCAAATTATTATATAAGCATTGAAGAAAATGTACATAAAGAGCATTGGTTTTTCACACATTTACACATATGATAATTGAAAAACAGATTTTATTATTTTTTTCTCAAACAAATTGTCCAAGTGGTTCAATGCTTCATGAGTGTTCATCTCCCCATCAGTACTCATTATCTATCTAGTGTTCTGACCATTCTACTGTTCCATCAATTGGTTGAACGATTTGTTTCTGAACCAGACATCACTAATTTAACCGAATCTTCTAGGTGAGCAGTTGGAACCAGTTCCCCCAATCAAACTGAATTGTTTGAAAAGGTTCACGTCTCCAGTAAGCACTAATCCACTAATTACATAAAGGGTTTTACTTTTTAACGTGCCTGACACACCCTCCAAAATAAACCAATTTCCTGAGTTATTCAGTTACTCAAACAGTGTTTTGAACAGCTGTGAAAAGGAAGATCGTGCAGCCAATAATACTGAATTTCACAGAACACTGAACCATTTCTTTTGTATAATCAGTACACTGACCTAGAACCATTTCTTTGGGTTTACAAATACACTGAATCAGATCTGCTTCTTTCAGTTTACCAGTACCAGTTTAACAGAATCAAGAACGTATTGGTTACTTTCGTAACCCCCGCTCCCCGAATAGGGAATGGAGACTCGGTGACAACTATGGGAAGCGGACGCAACCGTGACAATCTTTCTGTTGTGATGCTGGAGCCGTACTCACCCCCTAGGCAACCAGACTTACTCACAACCTTGTGGTTGTGGCTGGGGGACATAACTCTCTGTTCCCTATTCGGGGAACAGGGGTTACAAAAGTAAACATTGCATTCCCAATCAGTCAGTCACTATGACTTATGTCAGTGACAACTATGGGAACACCCTGCAAAACGCCACAACCTAGGTACTTCCACAATGGCCGACAGCCAGGGAAGTACTCGCCACCTCGTAGGCTGTTCTTAAAACTTCCGGCAATTTAATACACGCAAAGTTTCATTGAGGGACCCAGGAAAAATGCGCCTTGAACTACTAAGAAAATCTCTTTTAGAGGGAAGATAGCAAAGATGGAACTAGCTAGAGCAATAGTTTTCGAGAGTTAGCCTTTTGGGGAACTGCTCGGCCCTTCCGTGCAAGGGGTCAAAAAAGATTCCTACATGGACAGAACGTAGGAATACTCCACTTACTCTACTACACTTGATGGGGCAAGTGGAGCCAAAAAGCTGGAGGTTAACTCCAGGGACAAAAATAGCGCACATATCACTAAGAATGGCGCGACCCAAGCTGAACACCCTGTCGTACAGCTCAGACAATGCTACCACCACCTAAAATGGCAGAAGCTCAGGTTATAGAACCTGGCAACCCGCAGCCTTGCAGATCTCTGCCAGCAGAGTACCTCTTGCCAGCACCCAGGAGGTTGCGACACCTCTGATAGAGTGGGCTCTATCAAATGTTGTCCCAAAATTTTACCTGCAAGGCAAGGCAAGTTTATTTGTATAGCATATTTTGTACACATGGTAATTCAAAGTGCTTTGCATGGGAAACAAAGAATAAAAAGAAAGTACATTTAAAATAATCAAGCATAAAAAAGCCATATAAAATCATATTGATTAAAAACTGAAATTAAAACATTGATTAAAATAGATTAAGATGGTGAAGTGCAGAGGTAAAATAGTTGTTCGGACGTTGGTGCTCAGTTGACAAAAGCGCAATTAAACAGGTGAGTCTTTAGCCTGGATTCCCACATGACTAAATTGTTGGCACCCTTGATCTCCTCTGGAAGCTGGTTTCATCTGTGGGCCACATGGTAACTAAAACAGTATTTATCCTGTTTGGAATCTACCCAGGGAAGATCTCGAATGATAACAATACATGTGGTCATTTTTGGGCAGGAATTCAATCAGTTGTTTTGCAACAATCTTTTCCATAATTTTACTAATAAAAGGGAGCTCAGTACAGTATTATCTAAGTTTGTCTTTATCAGTAGTGGGTTACAACTGTGGTTTTGAGGCATTATGGGAAAGAGCCAGAGCACAAGGAGGTGTTAATAACTTCTAACAGGTCCTTTTCTAGACTCTTAAGAAACATTTTTAAAAATACTGTTAATGTTTTGCTATCGATTAGATTAAAGGTGCACATTGAGAGTGGAGGCTGAGGATGTCTATCTCCAACCTTGCAGGAGGAAGCACTAATGCCTTTTCAGATGTTACTGATTTTATTGATGAAAAATAAAGCAAACTCATTGCATTTCTCCTCAGACAGAAACTCACTTGGAGTCTGGTTTGGTGGGTTGGTTAACCTATCTACCGTTGCAAAGATAGTTTGAGTATTGTTGAGGTTGTTATTAATTAAGTTTGAGAAATACTCTTGCCTAGCTGTGATTAATTCTGAACTAAAAGCATGAAGACTCTCTTTATAAAGGTCGTAGAGAATGACAAGTTAGGATTTTCTCCACCTTCTTTCAGCCTTCCTGCAAAGTCTTGATTTTTAAAGTGAATTCATCAATAAGGAAGTCGGCTGTGCCAGCAGTGATGCTTGGTTTTTGAGATATGGTATGCATAAACATCTCGCTGATGTTATTGTTTAGGTTAGACTGCATGGTGCTTGGGGTTGCACAAGGGGAAGGTCTAATTATATCTTTTTGTATATGTCTCTAGAGATAAATTTTATAACGAATAATTTAATAAAGGTATAAATAAGTATATATTGATTGTATATCGTGTTTTAGAAGTGATATATTTATAGATGGTCAGAGATAGTTTTCTGCTGATGTATATATTGTATTCTAGAGACCCGTGGTGAAGCACCCCTGTCATCAAAAAAATTCACCGTTTCTGTTTTTGTAAAAACAAAGGTATTTTGTATGCACTTTATCTAGTTTATTGTGTTTTGATGTTTCAATGTGTTTTTTTACAGTATGGTTCATTGTATTAAGTTAAACAGCATTAGCTATGCAACAGTTTTAATTATTCACAGTAATATAGGTTTATTGCATTATTTATATTTGAGTAAAAGTATTATCATATTGGATTGAACCGCATAATTTTACATGTATATATAGTTGTCATACATATTGTTAGTGCTTGTTCATGTTCCTTCTAATACGCATGTGCGGCGAGACCGGATGGTGCTTGGAATTGCGCCAGGGAGACCTGTAGTGAAGCACCCCTGTCATTGAAAAATTCACCCTGTTTCTGTTTTTGTTCAAGAAGAAAAAAAAAATCACAGGAGAGCCTGGCTTGTGTGGTGCTTTATTGAGGAGCCTGCACTACACCATCTGATGTCTGCTACACTGTCATGCTATAAAAAAAACCTTCCAATGACTTGAATGGGAAATATGTATGAAATATATATATGCAATGACAACTACAGAGGCATCACAGCACCCTTTGTTAAAATTGAATTCAATCTCTCTTACTGTGTCTAAAACCTAGGAACGGCAGTAAGTGATCATTGTCTGTGGCGAGAGAATTGAAAATCGGTGCGCGTTACATGTTTGCTGCCACGAGACTAATATTACTAACATTAAGAGACTAACATCCATGTGAACACCTGTCCTGCTGGGCCCACATACTGCACCAAACTGTCAGGTTTCCATTCACAGCAGTGGTTTTGAAAGTGCGCTAGCTAAAAGTCGCGAAATTGTTTGGCACAATTGTTTGGAAATTGGTTAAAGCATAGTCCATCCAACACTCACAAACTAATGGAACAGCAAGTTGCAAATGGGCAGAACATTCAGAACCTTGCAGGTTTGGTTAATATTATATTCTCAGTCTCGTGTGGTGTGTGTGTGTGTTCATGCTTGCATGCATAAAATAAAAATAACTTCATATTAGTGTAAAGCAATCTTAAGAAGGTGAAGAATTAATAATTATGGTGTTGAACAATATAGTGTAAGTAAAATACATTTTCTCCTGCTCAATGGTATTCCTAGCCTTGTGTCACTTGCAAAATTATGGAGTCATCAGAAGATGATCCAGCCTATAGTTAAAATCAAACATGATTTTATCTCAGACCTGTCTAAAATGAAGGACAGCACTAAAATAACACGAATGAAGATCACTACTGCAATTTTTTCAAGGTTTAAAGACCTAAAGTTTCTTCCCAAAGATGAAAGGGGATGCTATTAATGGCAGAGAATCCTGGAAAAAAGAGAGTCTCTAGGGACCACAAACTAACAGCTACCAAAGAAGAGAAGCAAAAAGTTATTTTGGAGGATATTGATGATTTAATACAGCTATGTTGTTGACATGACAAAACTGTGTTACAAGTAAAAAAAAAATAAATAAACAACCATATTTTGAATTTAAATAGTCTCTATGTCTTCAATTTACATTCATTACTTTTTACATTTATAGATTTAAAAAATTTCAGTCTTACTTTTAGAAAACTGTACAAAAAACAGCACTAATTTATTCTGTTTAATTTTTATTATATACTGTCCTTTAGAAATATAAAAAGTATTTTGAGGTAAATGTTTTGAAATGTGATTAGGAACCTTACAATGCCTGCTACATTTATACTGTTAGTGAAATCTGTCCTTGACTACAACTCATAATGGTACTCTTAAAAACAGCAGTTACAATAAGATTGTACCATATGTAAAAGTCTAAAATTTAGATAATTTTTTTATTGTATTATATCACATGTTTTTGCACAGGACATTGTTTTATTATGTGCTTTATTTTGTAAAAAAAAAACTTCCTGTCATATTTCCATTTCAGACTGCATTTATTAATCTAATTTATGAGACAATGAATTTGTGATTTTCATTAGTTTTCAGTAATAGCCCTCAAAATTAAATGAAATAAACATCAGATAGTGTGTAATAAATGGCAATAATATAGTAGTTTCACTTATTGAATTGCTTTATTGAAACAAATTACTAAAATAAATCAAAATCCAAGATAGTCTAACTATATGATCATATATTTACAAAGGTCTTCCTTTTTACATCATTTTCCATCTACATTTAGTTTCAGTTCTTGACAAGACCAGGTAAATAAAAGAATAACTGTTTCTCACCTCCAAAAGCCGGTCTGTTTTTATGTTGTTGCCATTTACTAATTTAAGCTCATCTGAAAGACTCCTGCGACTCCTCACGATGACTTCACTTGGTAACAGTTGTTCATTTAAATCTGAATAATCATACATCAATGTTGACATTATCTCTCATATACTGATTAAGAAAGAGAAAAGCTGGTTTAATAGTTTCTGTACCTCGCATGCAAATGTAGCCAAACCTCAGACTGCAGTTAGCTGTGGTCACCAACTGAAATGGATCTTTAACCAAGTAGTTGCAAGCCAAGTGATCACTGCCAAGCCTTTTATAATGGTAGTATGAGACAGACTCAATTCCTGCAAACACACACAAACAAACACCTCAATATATATCTATGGTTAATATACAACATACCAAGTGAGCATACTGTAAAATTTTTTTTAGATATAATATATATTGTATATAGACTTGATATAGTATATATCAGTTTTAGGAACAGTGATCATTGTTGTTGACTGTGAATTTTTTATTTCCCAGAAAAAAAGTTTAAGATTGATGTGCAGACTTGGTTGTCTTGGTTTGTGAATCTTTGGCTATGCCTACACACACACAGTGAAAATAAATGCAAAAACAACACTTTCGAAAACTAAGCACAGGATATAAAAACATAATGGTTACTTTTGTATCCCACTGTTCCCTGAATATGAAACGTGGATGCATTTGTACTTTCTGTAATGCTTCTTGACCCGACACTCACGCCTTAGGCAGTCTTCTTCATGACCTCAATGCATATAGCATAGACGTAACTAGCCAGAGCATTAGTTTCATGAGTTAACCATTTAGCCAACTGCTCTGTCCATCTGATGTTTGGTCTCTCTAGAAACAGTTGTCCTTCCAGAGAGGGCTCACATGTTGACAGTAAGCAAGACTGTTCTGCTTAATTTACGCCTGTTTGGGTGAGAGCAGCCATAAAGTTGAAGACCTTCAGTGGCAAAATTAGCGTAATGTGTCTTATCCTAATGGTGCATTGTAACTTCATGCACATCCCATGTCAAGGTCATCCTCTTCAATCTGTGCTTCCACCACTGAAGACACGATGGGTTCAATGCGCAGATTGTGAAATCTGGCGAAGATGTTGGGTGTTGGCCAACCTGCAGCTTTACAGATGTCTGTCAGCGGAGTACATGTTTGCCACCGCTCAGAAAGCTACTACTCCCCTGATGGAGTGGGCTCTTAACTGTTGGGGGCAAAGAATTTCACATGCTGTGTATGCAGTAGAGATGGCCTCAACTAGCCATTTAGCCAGATGTTAGTTGGCTTAGGAGAAATGTTACATCGGTCGTTATCAATTAAAAATAAAAAAGTATTGCAGCTAGACTGTTACCTGTGGTTTTGAAATAATCAATCAATCAAGGTTTTGAATTGTTTTCAGAGCAATTTCACAAAGTCCTAGTGTGGATCAGGTAGGGTAAATAGGAGGTCCCTGAGAGCTTTGCTGACTGAGGCAGATGCTAGTCACCTCCACAGCATAAAGAATATACTAACTTAAGATCCATCGGTGAAAAGTTTGCTGACATCACCTGAAAAAACTAAACAAAAATATAACAGAAACTGACAAACGAAAAACAATGGTTAGAAGAATGTAATAGACAACAAACAGGTGATCAGCATCAGCTGCAGGATGAGTGATCAATGTTGGGGATAGGTTAGATAGACACATTGAACCACATTGTTTTTTCAACAGTTTGTATGTTTATAGCGCTCAGACACCATATTTGTTTGGACAAATCCCAGAAGCCAATTATTCGAATGCTTAATTGAACAGATTTTTTTAAATTTAGTTTTGAACTCGGTGAGCGTAGCTGAGCTCCGGACAACATCTGGGAGTTTGTTCCAGAGCTTCGGGGTTCTATATGACACCCTCTGGTGTATTTGCTAATCTTTGGAATAATCAATAGTCCTGCTTCTTGTGACTGAAAACATGGAGCTGGAATATATCGTTATAGGAGACTGCTCAGGTAGGCCGGAGCCAAGCCATTCAGAGCCTTAAAGGCAAGAAGCAGTATCTTATAGTCAGAGCAATATTTTACAGGAAGCCAATGAAGAGAGCACAAAACCTGTGTAGTGTGTTCATATTTCTTTGTTCGTGTGAGAACTCTAGCTGCTGCGTTCTGTATTAACTATAATTTTTGTAGCGTGACAGCTTAGCCGCTGGCTAACAGAGCGTTACAATAATCCATTCTTTAATAATCAAATTTTTCTGCAGCTACAATAGACAGAATGTTCCATACTTTAGCAATGTTCCTGAGATTAAAGAAGGCAGTCTAGTCACATAAGAAATATGATTGTTAAATGTCAGTTCAACATCTATAATAATGCCAAGATTTTTAGTTGTAGTGGAGAAATGAACAGTGTGTCCCCCAGCTCCATATTTAAAACTGAGAGATTCTGTAAATGCTTTTTAGAGCCAATAAATAATATTTCTGTTTTCTCAGGATTTAGCATAAGGAAATTTTCATTCATCTTATCATTGATACCAGCGACATTGATATCTGAGATATTATTTAGCTTTGAAGTTAGGTTTTGCTGAGGTTCAATATGAGAAGTCTGTCAGTTAATAAATAAAAATTTACACTTAAACTAGAAATTTAAGTTCATGATTTAATTATTACATTAAATAATTTTATCGAATCATAGACCAACAGATTTGTTTTTCACCAAGGAATAGTGTTTTCTTCAGTTACAGTTGTAAGTTTAACAGTTAAAATTAGATGCTTTAAAGACAGGGTTAATTTAAAACATTTATCATTTAAGACATAGAGGAATGGTAAATTGTGAAATTTCTAGGAGTACTGTATGTCTAGGAAAGACGAGACAAACATGACCTTTACTTACCATTGATGACATTTTTATAGATCAAGGCATGGCTGACCCACCATGGTCCAGATTCTGTTGACTGTTCTTGCAACAGCTCCTTAATTTTATCACTGAGATCTCTCAAAAGGTATCCATCTTGTTTTTCGCAGCGATGTTGGGCTTCCTGCCATGACATAAACTCCTGAGCAAACTCAAGCTCTGTTCCACCTTGAATTCTGATCATTCTCGTTCCATCATGATATTCCCAATGTTGTTTTACATCTGAGTCTTCCTTACAATATATAATATGTGTCAAAATTATTGAAATCCCCAAATATACAAACATTGGCTGTGAGATAGCCATAGCTGTTGATTGTTAAAAAAGCAACCTTTAGCTCAGAAAACTTGGTGTGTACTAGACATCAGGAAGGGTACATATGTCTTAGGCAAATCTCACTTCTCAAAACAGTGAATGTGAGCTAACTTCATTAGGAAAATGGGCGCAGGCACTCAAATACATGCAAAGTTAAGTCAACCTTAAATCCAAGATTATCCATTCCAAAAACTTCCATTACATTGTTTTCTAGTCTAGGTCTAAATGTAGTTCTTTTATTATTTCTGTGATAATTTAATTGAACGACTTAACTTTTGTTTTTTACAGAATATCAAACAACTGAAATACTTAGAGAAAGATGCCACTTACTTACACAAACAAGAAACATTGCTACAACTCTATATGAAATGAGTTTCCACCCAAAACTATTGAGTTAAATATACTGTAACAAACATTAATTTAAATTAGATTATTTATTAACTAACGGTGTGAGTCTATGTCTGAGCTAATTTTTTACAATATACCAAAAGTAATCTGATTAAGTTAACAAACAGCTGATTAGAAAAGAACATTCAGTATTTTTCCTGAATTACTCAGTCTTAACAGCTATCTTAGGAAGAGCTAGAGGATGAAATCTAATGATCAAATGAAGATTCAAGTTCTGAGGTCAGAACAGTCACTAAGAACAACACCCATCAATGAGGCAAGTAGGCAGATAAGGCATATGTTTAGGGCCTCACTATCACCAAGGGAGCCCCAAGAAAAAATTACAGACTACTATGTAATAAGGATAAATTAATTAATTAATGTTTTTTCCAATATAATAATTATCCATTTACTTTATATCACCAATTCTTTTTAGATGAGAATCGATTGGTATCTGTGGATCTCGGACGATCCTTGCGTGTTCAAATGATCAGGACTACAGTTTGAGAATCAAATAACAGAGGTTTAATTTTCTGATACAATGAGATCATACAGTTGGATGTTCTCTGCAACGTGCCAAGAGAAGACGCTTCAACACAGTAGTCACAATCATTTATATCATACAGCTCCCATTTTCTCATCAGATCGTCCTTCCGAGAGAGAGAGAGAGAGAGAGCAGTGACCACGTGGACAGTGCAATCCTGGGCAGTGTACTCTGTTCTTCCTGTTTCAGTTATGCTGTTTTCTGAGAAATACGGCTCTAGACACCCCGCCCCTGACCTTCAAAAGAATTTTCAGATCCTCTCCTATCTATTCTTAAAAGGGACATCCCAGCCCTGCTTCTAACGAGCTATTACCCACACCTGGATCTACACAATGCTATCTGAATGTCCTTGAAGACTAGCAGTGTGTTCTGCACGCAGGCAGTCTGTTTCACTGGAGAGACTTTAGTTATGGCTTGTTCTCTATTATATCTAACTACTTCCTGACTATTCTGATACACAAGTAAAAAAAAAACACCTAATATTTCTAATACAATATAGATATCATTACTGGCCTACTAATGTAAAAACCATTAAACCCTCACCCACTAAATGAATGATCCCATATACAATTATCATTTACTAGCATTCTAACAAGAATCCCTAAAAAAACCCACCCATCAACTCAATAATCTCATAATGAATGGAGAAAGAATGAAAATTAATGTTTCTTTTGATTACGCTGTAAAGAAGTTCTGTTAGCAGTTGATTATATTGCAGAACATTAATAAGCATTGATTAAACAATAATAAACATCCCTAATAAATACAAATATCCTGTGAAGAATAAATAAGATGAAGACTCAGATGCTAGAGTTCAGTAATGACTATTATCTCTTCTCA
Organism: Danionella dracula; assembly: GCA_900490495.1. Lineage (NCBI taxonomy): Eukaryota > Metazoa > Chordata > Actinopteri > Cypriniformes > Danionidae > Danionella > Danionella dracula. The sequence goes on from UELW01000278.1 coordinate 89,046, forward strand.
CTTAAACAAGGAAGCAGTAACCAACTAGGTTACTCAACTAGGGGATAAAGGAGTGGTTAGAGCAAGCATAGATTTGCAATCAACTCACAATCTGACTAGATGAAAAGGGAGCTGACTGATGGCATGTGGAATGTGTGATTGATGGAACACCGCCCCCACCCCAGAAGCAAAAACCTCAACATTGAGCTGACCATTCGGGTGGAGAGTTACTAAGATCGAAGTGTAACTGAAACAGGGCCTTCAGCTGGTCGAAGGTGCACTGCGCTGCTTCATTCCAAGGCAAGGCAAGTTTTTTTGTAAAGCACATTTCGTATTCAGGGTAATTCAAAGTGCTTTACCATGTAAATAAAGAGTAAAAAGAAAGTATGTTTAATAAAATCAAGCATAAAAAGTCATATAAAATCAAAGCGATTAAAAACTGAAAATTTAAAAACAATGATTAAGATGAGAAATGCAGAGGTAAAAGTTATTCGGACGTTGGTGCTCAGTCAACAAAAGCACAACAAAACAGGTGAGTCTTTAGAGTGGATTTAAACGTGACAAAAGTGTTGGCACCCTTGATCTCTTCTTGAAGCTGGTTCCATCTGTGGGCTGCTAGGTAACTGTAACATATCATCACTTGAGTTGGGATCCATGTGCAGGCTTTTATTAAACGTAGTCAAATAACAGGCGGGTAGTCAGGGCAGGCAGCAAACAAGCAGAAACGGAGAACAGCAAGAGTAGTACAACGGGCAGGCGGCTAGGATCGTAAACGGTAAACAGGCAGGGTCACAACAGGCAGGCTATAAACAGGGTAAACGCTCAGAATTGCAGCAGAGAGACAAACAAGACTTCGCACTGAGCGATGGGAATCAGTCTGTATAAGTAGTGGTTCTAATGTCCTTCAGCTGGGTGTGTAATCAAGGCGCCCCAGAGGTATATGGGGAATGTAGTGTGGTGTAGATGGAGGAGCAGGAGTTAGTGCCCTCTGGTGGCCAGAGGAGTGAGTGCCGAGGTTAGACTCCGTGACAGAGCCCCCCCCCCTACGAGCGACTCCTGGCGCGAGGAAGCGGACGGCGACGGGGTCTCCCCCGTGGTCGAGGAGCCAGTCTGTTCGGGTGGTTATGGTGGAACGTCTCGGTGAGGTCTGGGTCTCCCTCCCCGTGCCTATGGGGCAGTCCATGGAGGATCTGGTGGCAGGAGCCATGCCACAAAAAGTGACCTCAGGGGCAAGGCCTATAGCATCGACAACCATCGACATAGTTCAAAGGGTGCCGGCAGACGCAGGCAAAGAGCAGGCGCCTGTAGAGCTGGGCGGCGGCGCTCGGGTGGCGCCGGCAGGCGAAGAGCAGGCGTCGGCAGAGCAGGGCAGCGACGCTCGGGTGGCGCCGGTAGGCGCAGGCGAAGAGCATGCGTCGGCAGAGCTGGGCAGCGGCGCTCGGGTGGCGCCGACAGGCGAAGAGCAGACATCGGCAGAGCAGGGCAGCGGCGCTCGGGTGGCGCCGGCAGGCGAAGAGCAAGCGTCGGCAGAGCTGGGCAGCGGCGCTCGGGTGGCGCCGGCAGGCGAAGAGCAGACATTAGCAGAGCTGGGTAGCGGCGCTCGGGTGGTGCCGGCAGGCGCAGGCGAAGAGCAGGCGTCGGCAGAGATGGGCAGCGGCGCTCGGGTGGCGCAGGCGAAGAGCAGGCATCGGCAGAGCTGGGCAACGGCGCTCGGGTGGCGCCGGCAGGCGAAGAGCAAGCGTCGGCAGAGCTGGGCAGTGGCGCTCGGGTGGCGCCGGCAGGCGAAGAGCAGACATTAGCAGAGCTGGGTAGCGGCGCTCGGGTGGTGCCGGAAGGCGAAGAGCAGGCGTCGGCAGAGCTGGGCAGCGGTGCTCGGGTGGTGCCGGCAGGCGAAGAGCAGACATCGGCAGAGCAGGGCAGCGGCGCTCGGGTGGCGCCGGCAGAGCAGGGCAGCGGCGCTCGGGTGGCGCCGGCAGGCGAAGATCAGGCATCGGCAGGGCAAGGCAGCGGCGCTCAAGTGGCGCCGGCAGACATGGAACCTGGGTTGGCGCCGGCAGACACGGAACCTGGGTTGGCGCCAGCAGACACGGAACCTGGGTTGGCGCCGGCAGACACGGAACCTGGGTTGGCGCCGGCAGACACGGAACCTGGGTTGGCGCCGGCAGACACGGAACCTGGGTTGGCGCCGGCAGACACGGAACCTGGGTTGGCAAACTCAGGCGCTGGGGCGGCGCAGGCAAACTCAGGCACTGGGGCGGCGCAGGCAGTACGGCATAACAAGACCCCCCATTATTAAGGACAGGAGCATGGCACACCTCAACCACGACTCTCCCTTCAGCCTCAGGGATCAGCGTTTCCGGGGCAACACTGGCGCGGTCTCCACTAATCCTCCGAGCAGTAGACTCGGTCGTACTGACTGGAAAAGAGAGAGTTGAGGGGTTTGAGCTACTCCTTTTCCTCCTCCTCTTCTTCTTCTTCTTCGGAGGTGGTGGTTGTGGCACCCCCGTGGAGGTGTCTAGACCGGCCCTCTCAGGGCATGAGGCAGACAGAGTCTGGGGAGGAATCTTTGTGCAGGGTATGTGGGGAGTGTGATTCTCCACCTTGGAGGTATCTGAGGTACTAACGAGCTCAAAGACGTGGGGACTGAGTATAGGAAGACCATACCACTCTGTGAGGGAAACCTCTCCTGGTTCTAGCTGGCTATCAGCTGGGTTCTTGTTTGGTTGCTGCACTCTGTCCTGTGATAACTCTAGCAATTTATCACCTGCGCTCTTGCCCTCGCGGGGGTGATCAAACGACCTGCTGAAGCTCTCCGTGAATTCCAGAAACGTGAGAAACACAGTGCCCTCTCCTCTCCATACAGCCATGGCCCATTCTAGTGCCCTCCCGGTTAGCAGTGAAATAACAAGCGCGATCTTACTGGTGTCCGTGGTGTAGAGCGTGGGTTGTTGGCGAATGAAGAGAGAGCACTGCTGCAAAAATCCCTTGCACTTCGTCTGATCCCCATCAAACTTCTCGGGAAAGGAGGGGCGAGGACTGACCTGTGGTGCTTCCATGGCGGCAGAAGCTGCGAGAGCGCTTGTTGACGTCATGGCTGCCACTGGAGAAGGGACATGTAGATTCTGGAGCGTCTTTACCAGTTGCTCAGTGAGGGCTGTCAGGCGATTCAGCTGATGTTGGTGCGCAGCGAGTTGATTCGCCTGCGTAGACAGTGCTGAGGACAGTTGCGAGAAAGCCGCTGGATCGAAAGACGGCGAAGTCTTCTGTAACATATCATCACTCGAGTTGGGATCCATGTGCAGGCTTTTATTAAACGTAGTCAAATAACAGGCGGGTAGTCAGGGCAGGCAGCAAACAAGCAGTAACGGAGAACAGCAAGAGTAGTACAACGGGCAGGCGGCTAGGATCGTAAACGGTAAACAGGCAGGGTCACAACAGGCAGGCTATAAACAGGGTAAACGCTCAGAATTGCAGCAGAGAGACAAACAAGACTTCGCACTGAGCGATGGGAATCAGTCTGTATAAGTAGTGGTTCTAATGTCCTTCAGCTGGGTGTGTAATCAAGGCGCCCCAGAGGTGTATGGGGAATGTAGTGTGGTGTAGATGGAGGAGCAGGAGTTAGTGCCCTCTGGTGGCCAGAGGAGTGAGTGCCAAGGTTACACTCCGTGACAGTAACTAAAAGAGTATTTACACTGTTTGGAATTTACTTGGGGTAGATCTAATTTATTTGAACCGAGGGATCTCAGCGCTCTGTTTGGTGTGTATTCATTGAGCATGTCTGTTAGGTAATTAGGTGCTAAGTTATGTTTGGACTTATATACGAGCAGCAGAACTTTCCGAAAAGCACAACTTTTCAGAAATCCGGAGCACAAGAAGGTGTTTATAACTTTTAACAGGTCCTTTTTTAGACTCTTTAGAACAATTTTTAAAAAGACTGTTGGCAGAGTGTCAAGACTGCATGTTGATGTTCTAAAGCTCTGAAGCGTATCTATTAATGTTTTGCTATCAATTAAATTAAAAGTGCACATTGAGAGTGGAGGCTGAGGATGTCCTGTTACTGATTTTATTGATGAAAAATGAAGAAAACTCATTGCATTAGACAAAAGCTAATTTGGAGTCTGGTTTGGTGGGTTGGTTAGCCTCTCTACCGCTGCAAAGAGTGTTTGCATATTGTTGAGGTTATTATTAATTAAGTTTGAAGAAAAACCCTTGCCTAGTTGTGATTAATTCTGAATTAAAAGCATGAAGACTCTCTTAATAAATGTCGTAGTGGGTGACGAGTTTGGATTTTCTCTACCTTCTTTCCGCCTTCCTGCAAAGTCTTTTCATACTTTGAACTTTTGTTGAATTTTTCCATGGTGTTTTTTTGTAAAGTTCCGTGAACGCAATTTCTGGAGGAGCGATCAGATAATTAACGAAAAATCTGCAGGTGTTTCCAATCCCTCTGCTCGCTCAAGAGATAAAACCGTAACCACTCCACTTCCAATTTGACGATGAAATGCAAAATTCCCTCCGCCACCCCTGTCTCCACATCTCATGGGGGACATTTCTCGCCTCGAGGCCCTCCCGTGGACAGCTCGCCCAGTATGCTTATCTTAATCTCGCCACATACGCTTGCATTTTCTGGGCTAATTCTATGTAAGCGAACTCGTGAAGTCTTCCGGGTTTCTTCTTGACAGTTATAGGTGAGATGTCGTCTATAATGGACTTGATTTTTAAAGTGAATTCATCAAGAAGGAAGTCTGCTGTGCCAGCAGTGATGCTTGGTGTTTGAGATATGGCAAGCATTGTTAAAAGAGTCAAACTTCTAAGAGATGGCTGAGAGCAGTTCAGTGAAATCATCGATAAACCCTGTAGTGTACTTGGGAGGCCTGTATAGGTTGGTGAGAAGTACCCATTTGGTGCTTTTTAAAGCTACACTCAAATATTCAAAAGATGTGTAATCCCCAAGATTGACCTGTTTGCATTCGAAAACCTTCTTGTACATACTTGAGATTCCGCCTCCTTTCTTATCAGAACAAAAGGCATGTCTATATAGAAGTTCCAAGTTCCTTGGTGCAACCTCTTTAGTATGGTTGCACTACTGCGATCATTTAGTCATGTTTCAATTAGCAACATAAAATCTAAGTTAAATTAAAATTATTTACAAGGTGTGCCTTGTTTCTAAGTGACCTAACTTTACCCTGTTTTCTGTGGGTTCATATATGATGGTCTCTGGGTTACCGTTTATTTTAATCAGGTTTGGTCTGCTTGATTTCTGATTTCTAGCAGACCTTTTCTTCCACTTGTTTTTTTCTATTTTTTAGCTGGGCTTATCTGTATCATTAATAGAGTAAGAGCTAAAGGGGCTGAGGCAGAATCTTGAGGCAGAATGTCCTGTTTATCTCACTGCTGGTTTGGTGGAGAAAGTGTGGGTTGGGGGTGATTTCCCCCCAGGCGGTTTAATCGCAGACCTCTTTCTGCTATAGGATGGGGAGATGCCCACCTTTTTTGGGGTGATGGTCAGGGCTTGCCGTAAACGAGTGGTACAACTTGTTTCCTGCGGAAATTCGTTTTTCAACTGCGCTGGGAAACTGAGATGGGGGGATCCTGAAGATGTGGATATTGTTGATGTGTCCTCCAGGAAGTTGTTCTGTTGACTCTGGTTGTTGTCCAGGGGGTTATCCTCATCCTCATTTGGTGGTGGTGTGGCTATTCTCATTCGGTGGTGGCGTGGGCCCTGAGATCCTGGTGGCTTTGTATGTTATCCAAATGTTGATCCTCATTATGTCTAGCGGAGGTCAGACAATCCTCATTTAGTGGTGACGTCTGCAGAGTGGGTGATATAGGCCTTGGTGGTGTGTTTCCACAGTTATAATTTGATGGCTCTTGTGCCTTTCAGACTGATAGCAGAGGGAGAAAAGTATATTGTCCATGAGCATTCTTGCTCCAGATCTGTTCAGCTGCCTCCCATCTGATGTGATCAAATCTGGCTGATTCCAGAACACATTAAAATAATAAATATACTGAAAACCTCTTGAAAAAGTGGCGTGTTCCAGCCATGTGTTGATCCCAAGCAACTGAGAAAACATATTTGTGCCATTTTTCGGAAGCGGACCTCTTAACAGACACTGTATTTTGAGACTTTCAAGTGTGTCAAATAGTTCCATAAAGTCCTTCTTAAGCAGCTCTAATTGTCCTTTCTTTACATCATTTTTCCAAAATTGATTGATGAGTTGTTTTGTCTTGTGCTTGCTCAGGATATCTCTTATCATTTTGTTGATCTAAAACAGTGGCATGAGGGAGACAGTATGTCGCCATAGTGTTGCTCCGTAGATGCTGGATTGTATAATCCCCAATAATCAGAGTCTTCGGCTCCACTGAGCCTACTGGATGTTGCCTATTTCTTGACCCCCTGCTTTCTGAAATGCGTGTGTGCTATGATTAATGACTGTGGATACCGATCAAGCTCAGCCTGTCAGTCAACAAGGTTTTAAATCTTGCGCAGCTGTACTTCCTGATGAATTGGTGTAGCAGGAGATAACCGTTAAGCAAATTACAACAATTCAGTGAGGATTATGCACTGAATACCAGGGATGACCAAGCACAACAGGGTTAGCAGGAGCATCATGCATTAGAAATGAAAGAATCTCTTGATGATTCCCGGAAGTGGTCAGTCTCACTGGTATGGGTGACGTCTGCCAGTTCTGGGAGAGGGAGCTTCTGGATCATATTCTGGCTGGCAAATGTCTCATCCATGAAGTTTCCCTCAGCCCCCGTGTACAGGAGAGCGGAACAAGAAGTGACAACTGAACCGCAGCAGAAGGTCATGGGACCCTCCCAGGGGTCCTCCCAGGGGCGAAGAGAATGAACACATCACTAGCCCCAGTTTTAGCTATGGGCAGGAACTTTTAACAGGCAGACACAGAAGAAGTGCCCCAGATCGTCGAAGTACAGAAAAAAGACTGTTGGAAAAACAGTTTTGTCTCTCGTGAGGGGGATGCCTCCCACTTCCATGGACTCCAGCTCCAGCACAGCAGACGAGTTACCAGTGGTGGGAGTGAGAGATCCTTGGCGGGGAGGTGTGTCCTGCTCATTCCAGTTGGCCTTGACAGCGAGGGTTTGGAACTCGATTGCATATTCAGCCACTCGGCGCCGACCCTGGTGGAGGACTGCAAGAAGCCGGTAAGCTTCATGGTCCACTAAGGATCAGCGAAGGACCTGCAATAACTGGAGTCGGCCTCAAATAACTTTGTCCCCCAGCTTCTGGCCCTTCACATGAGCAGAGAGAAAACAAAGCCTACCTTAGCCCTCTCTTCGAATTAGATAAAGAATGACCTACAGGATGAGGTCTCCCTGGCATAGCAAGAGGGGCTATTCACCCTTGGTTCGTGGGTGGCCCGAGGGTTGGCGGAGCAGGGTTGAGACACCTCAGAGGTCGGAGCTGATGGGTGAGGTCCACAACCTGGGCGGTTAGCTGCACCATGGTTTGCCTGGATGCCCAGAGCTCCTCATCATGTCTCCCCAGCAGCAAGCCCTGGTGCGCAACTGCTGACCGAACCAGATCCCCCTTGAAGCACAGTTCAAACAGTTAGCGCATGAACACCGGGGAGAATGTGGAATTTTAATCAATACTTATTAATGGACTGTTATATAATCAACTGCTAACAGAACTTCTTTACAGCTTAATCAAAAGAAATCCTTTTCATTCTTTCTCCACTCATTATGGGATTATTAATTTGATTGGTGGGGGTTTAAGGGATTCTTGTTAGTATGCTAGTAAATGATAATTGTATATGGGATCATTGATGTAGTGGGTGGGGGTTTAATGGTTTTTACATTAGTAAGCCAGTAAAAATAATTATATTGTTTTTGTTTTGTTTTGATGTGTGTATTAGAATAGTCAGAAAGATGTTAGATATAATAGAGAACAAGCCATAACTAAAGTCTCTCCAGTAAAAACAGACTGCCTGCATGCAGAACTCACTGTTAGTGTTCAAGGACATTCATTCAGATAACATTGTGTATCCAGGTGTGGGTAATAGCTCGTTAGAAGCAGGGCCGGAATGTCCCTTTTATGAATAGATAGGAGAGGATCTGAAAGTTCTGTTGAAGGTCTGGGTGGGGGCGTCTAGGAGTCACATTTCTCAGAAAAAAGCATAACTGAAACAGGAAGAACAGACTACACCAGCGTAAAACTACACTACCCAGAACTATACTGTCCTCATCGCTCTCTCTCTCGAGGAAGGACGATCAGATGAGAAAGGAGGAGCTCAATTATCAAGTATAAATGTTTGTAACAACTATGTAAAACTGTCTTCTCTTAGCACCTTGCAGAGAACACCCACCTGTATGATCTTATTGTATCAGAATATCAAACCTCTGTTATTTGTTTCGCAAACTGAAGTCCTGATTATTTTGAACACGCAAGGATCTCCCAGATCCACAGGAAGAAACACACGTCTCCGGGTAGAGCAGATAAGAGCAGAGGTGCCAGGTAAAGCACTCTATTCCTCCAATACTGGACAGACAAGGGGCTTGTTAGTTATAGGATTATAGATATCAAATAGTCAAGAATAATTTTAATATTTACCAGATAATGTAAGGAGGGAGTAATTAAAATTCATCAGCTTTTTCAGAACCTTAACGCAGGATATCACATATCCACAAATTTTACCCTGCATAGACAGCTTGGCCAGTATTGTTAGCACTCCAGCTAACCGCGAGTTTTCAGCGCTTTGGAATTCATTCGCGTTCTGTCACAAACAGGTGGTTTCTCTCACCAAAGAGAACAAGTCGCTCAGAGGCAACATGAAATCTCTCTCTGAGGACGTCGTGCGCTTGACTGCGGAAAATAAACAAATCCAGGAAAGCGTTTTGGACATCAAGGCACGCAGTATGGGAATCCCGAAGCAAACATCTGAAAATGTAGAAGCAACGCGCCAAGCCTTTATGAGGAACAGCCTGAAGCTGGAGGATTTAATCGTGGGGAACATTCGAATTCACTGCGCTCACCGCCTGGGAGGAAAAAGGCCGGATGCCCAGCGACTGCAGCCAATTGTAGCAAAGTTTGCCGATTTCAAACAAAAGGAAATTTTGAAGAGCCTGAGCTGAAAGGAACACATTTCTGCGTAAATGACCATTTTCCTCCAGAGATTATGGCCCGAATAAAGCAGCTTTTTCCTCTGAGATCATCAGAGCTCATCAGCGTGGACAAATTATATGTCAACGGTCAACTCTATCGCGACCGGGAATCCACCCCGTGGCTTTTAATAATAATTTATTATTAATATAGCACTTACACCTCTATGTTTACACACCGGCGCACTGTGTCTCACAGGTAACATCCGTTAATGTCTTTAATCTTAAAAATGTCATCACAGGTTGTTCATTTCTATCTTTGTTCTCTTGATTTTTAATTTTCACAATTTATATTTTCTTTTGTACTTTTAGGGCTTCCACCTCAAACACTTACACCCTTGCACTTCTGTTTCTTTTTCCCTACCTGTTAACTCCACTATTTTATAGTTTAGACTACATTCAGAAGCAGTTAGACAGCTATTTCATAACTAACCTACCACAATTTACACGCACGGTTCAGATCATGCATTCACCAGCAGCTGCATGTATTGGCATGAATGCCCAGACTAACAAACACACAACTTTTACTAACACAATCACTGAGGTTTGTCACCTGGAATGTGCGTGGCATTAATAAGAAAGCGAAGAGAATTAAAGTTTGTAACCATATAAATAAAATGAAGGCAGATATTGTATTGTTATAGGAATCCCATCTCCCCAATTCATTGGATAACACAGTTTATTAACCACAGTTTCCCTATGTGTACTCAGCCTGTTACAACTCCAAACAAAGAGTCATCATATTTACAAGTAAGAATGTCACCTTTATCCACAATAATACTACTACAGATCCTGGAGGAAGATATATTATAACTAACATATCAATATCAAACATAGAATACTGCATTGCTAGTATTTCTGGTCCTAATATTGACGACCCCTCTTTTTTCCACACTTTATTCACTGCTCTATCTGCTCGTTCTGGTGCCAAGCTTGTAATAGGAGGGGATTTCATCCTTGTACTTAACCCAAAATTGGACAGGCTGAGTACAGCCGCAAATTGTAGAAACTCTCAGTCGACAAGAATTCTCAAACAATATATGAATGATTTTGGTCTCTGTGATGCACAACGCTCTTTTTATCCTACCTTAAGGGAATACACCTTTCATTCATCGGTTCACCACTGACAGTCACGACTAGATTTCTTCCTAGTAAACAACTCGGTTCTATAAGACATCTCGCTTACCAGCATTCACTCTATCAAAATCAGTGACCACGCACCAGTCTCTTTCTCACTGACCAAAACCGTGTCACAATCAAGCAGTAGCTGGAGACTTAACACATCACTACTTAAAGATCAGGGGCCTGATGTATAAACGTTGCGTACGCACAAAATGGGCATAGAAATATGCGTACGCATTTTTTCACGCACAAATCGGGATTTATAAAAAATAAACTTGGCGTAAATAAGTGTGCACCGTACGGATGCTCTTGACCGTGCGTACGCGCTCTTTTAGAAGAGTATGTGTTTTGGCGACACCAACTGTCCTAAATAGCAATAGCTATTTAAAATGAAAAACTTCTAAATTATCCTATTACATCACCCAATAAATCAAATTGTATCAACCTGAATTATCATTATTAGCATTCTTAACCAGGTGCAAATACTTCGAATTTACTCATTTGTTTTAATGAATAGGCTATAAAAAGGTATGTGCGTATATAACTTATCATCATAATGGATGCTCTAGCGCTGTTAGAAGACCTTGCTAATGACGCTCTACGGAGGGAGCGTGTTTTCAGAGACCGTGAAGATTTCCTTGCTCATGATGATGATTGGCTCATGAGCCGATTTCGATTTCCAAAAGACAACCTCTTGGAATTGTGTTCTGAACTACGGCCAGTATTGGAAAGACCCTCGCGGAGAACCATGCGCTGTGTGTTCCTGTGCAAGTATTGACCACATTAGGCCACTTAGCCACTGGTACTTTCCAGCGAGAGTTGGCAGACCGATCGGGTATGTCGCAGTCATCCCTGAGGCGTGTCATGCCATATGTATGGGATGCCATAATGGGGATGGCACCCCGATACATCCGTTTTCCTTACACGCAAGCTGAACAGGCCAACGTCAAAATGCGATTTGCAGCAATCACCGGTTTTCCCAATGTAATCGGTGCTGTTGACTGCACTCATGTTGCAATAAAGGCACCATCTGAGAATGAATTCGCTTTTGTTAACCGAATTATTGGTGGTAATAATATGCAGGGAGATCATACATATTCAAAATGGGTGGTCTTAACCTCCAAATATGGTTATTTCGGGAGGAGATTGGGGTAAGGAATACGCACGTGCACCTGCGCACAGTATTCAGATAATTTTGATTTATAAAGCGAACCTTGCGCAGGTTCTGGTGTCACACCCTCTGCACGTTCTATCAGCCCCGATCACCAGTCACATTCTCCAGCCAATACACGACGCACTCAATCACCCGAGTACTAACCAGACACACCTGGGCACTCATCACCGTCATCTGTTCCAGTCATCAACACCACACTATAAAGACTCACCCACGCTGTTCACTCACCGTCAGGTATCATCTTCACTGGATCGTATCTCTCTCCGTCTTCTCATCCCGATCTTCTGCCAGGAGCTTCTGCTACTCGTTGCACCCAGAGACTAACCCCTGTCACCGGCTTGCTCTGCTCGAGGGAAGTAACGCTACTACCACCTAGACTCTTTATTGAACTGTCACTGGTACTTCGGTACGAAGCCTATTGTGTTTAATAAACACTGTGTGAATCACACCTTTCGCTTCTGCCTTCTGTGATCCGTGACAGGATACCTGACCGAACAAAAATTCCCGGAACATGGACGGGCTCGCGAACACTTCCGGGAGCCCCGCTGACTCATACCCGGGTGCAGCGGCGCTGAGCCAGCAGCCCGCGAATCCGCTCGCAATGTTGAGCTCAGCTCTTTCCCGTCCCACCAGTTATGCTGGCGATCCTCAAGCCTGTGCTGGATTCACTCTGAAATGCGCGCTGTATATCCAGACTAACTCCGCCTCCTTCCCCAACGAACTCTCCAAGGTGGCCTTTATAATCTCTCTCCTCACCGGTCGAGCACTTCAATGGGCAAACGCACTCTGGAACGCCAACAACCCAGTCCTCCATTCTTATCACTCTTTCACTGAGCACCTTAAAGAGGTATTCGGCACAGCACTCACATCATTATCAGTCCACGACGAACTCATCTCACTCACCCAAGGAAAGCTCACCATCCATGAGTACACTCTTCAGTTCCGCACTCTCGCTGCCAGTAGTGGGTGGAACCAAGTAGCGTTGTTAGCCGCATACCGGCGAGGATTGAACCCCAACGTTCGCCAACACCTCGTCATTTATGATGATAACGTGGACCTTGAGGTGTTCATCCGAAAGGCCATCAGCATCTCCCAGCACCTCAACGCTTGTTCCATCCCTACCATTCCCCCTAGAGCACCAGTTCATCCTCACCCTTCACCAGCACTCACCACCATCGGAACCCCTCGTCTTCACCCTGCTTCCTCACCACCCGACTCGGAGGAGCTCATGATCACGGATGCCTACCACCTTATCTCCGCGGAACGCCACCGACGACTCCGTCTCCAACTCTGCCTGTACTGCGGAGAAGCTTCTCATATACTCTCCTGCTGTCCAGTTCGCCCTCCTCGTCCAATGGTGAGTGCCTGTTCCATCACTCCCTCAATGTGTAAAATTCCTCATCTGCAAGCCACTTTAACCATGAACTCTTGTGATTTTCCTGTTAATGTCCTGGTGGACTCCGGAGCCGCTGGGAACTTCATCTCCACCAACTTCATCAGCAAACATCGCCTCCCGACAGTACTCAACGAAACTTGGTATCGTATCTACACTATTCAAAACTCACCATTGGGCGAGGGCCAGATCACCCGTCGAACCCGTCAGGTCACCCTAACAATTACCCCACACCACCGGGAGAAGCTCCACCTCTTAGTGCTGCCCAGGGCCAATGTCGATATTGTGTTGGGTCGACCTTGGTTGGTCCAACACCAACCCACCATCGATTGGGGCACTGGACAGATTCTCGGCTGGAGCAAGACCTGCGAGGATCACACTCATCATTCCTCGAACCACCAGTCATCTCTTCCCCTTCACTCAACCACCTTGGATCACTCTTCAACGGACCTCACTCGGCACGTTCCTTCCACCTACCATGCCTTCCTAGATGTCTTCAGTAAGGAACGTGCCGCCCAACTTCCTCCTCACCGGCCCTACGACTGTAGCATCGACCTGCTGCCCAATGCCAAGCTACCGCACGGTCGTATCTACCCTCTCTCCCGTCCTGAACACGAGGCGATGGAGAGCTACATCGATAAAGCCCTCAGCCAAGGGTTCATCCGACCATCCAAATCCCCTGCCGCATCGAGCTTCTTCTTTGTGACCAAGAAGGACGGAGGACTTAGACCCTGTATCGATTATCGAGGGTTGAATGAGGCTACGGTGAAATTTGCTTACCCTCTACCACTCGTACCCACAGCTCTTGAGGAACTTCGGGAGGCGCGAGTGTTTAGCAAGCTGGATCTCCGCAGCGCGTACAACCTGATCCGTATTCGAGAAGGAGATGAGTGGAAGACCGCCTTCATAACCCCCACAGGTCACTATGAATACTTGGTGATGCCCTATGGCTTAGCAAACAGCCCATCAATCTTCCAAAACTATATGAACGAAATCTTCAGAGACCTCCTCCACAAATGCGTCATTGTATACATTGACGACATCCTCATCTATTCCCGTAATCTGGAAGACCACCGTGACCAAGTCAGCCAAGTATTACAACGTCTCCGTGAACATCACCTCTACCTGAAAGCCGGAAAATGCGAGTTCCATTGGTCCACCATCTCCTTTCTCGGCTACGTGATCTCCGCTGCGGGGGTCCAGATGGAGAACGCCAAGGTGGACGCCGTAAACAACTGGAAGGTACCCCAAACCGTCAAGGAGCTCCAGCGCTTCCTCGGATTTGCCAACGTCTATCGACGCTTCATCAAGAACTACAGTACCATATCCTCACCCTTGTCATCTCTCCTCAAGGGGGGTCGGAGAACCATCGTCTGGAGCTCCGAGGCGGATCGCGCCTTCCGACTCCTCAAGAGCAAATTCACCGCAGCACCCATCCTCAGACATCCTGATCCTACGTTACCCTTCGTAGTCGAAGTCGATGCGGCAGATGTAGGAGTGGGGGCCGTACTCTCCCAATGGTCGAACAAACCCAAAGCTCTCCATCCGTGTGCGTACTATTCCCGTAAACTCACTTCTGCTGAGCAGAACTATGGCATAGGGGACCGTGAGTTACTAGCCATCAAGCTGGCCCTCGAGGAATGGCGACACTGGTTGGAAGGAGCAAGATTCCCGTTTACCGTCATAACAGATCATAAAAATCTTCAGTATCTCCGGAATGCCCAACGCCTGAACGCCCGCCAAGCTCGGTGGTCACTATTCTTCGCGAGGTTTAACTTCTCTATCACCTACCAACCGGGGAGCAAAAACTGCAAAGCGGACGCCCTTTCCCGCCTTCACTCGCCAGATCCCGTTCTAGATGCTCCCGAACCCATACTACCACCCTCCATCTCCGTCGCTCCCATCCTGTGGAAGATTGACGAGGAAATCCGAACCGCCACTCTCGAGGAGCCAGCCCCTCCGGGTCTACCACCCGGTTCAACTTACGTTCCGTCCAGTCACCGTCTCACCCTCCTCGAAAGTACGCACACCTCCCTCGGTTCAGGACATCCCGGCAGCAGGCGAACCCTCTCGCTCCTACGTGGGAAATACTGGTGGCCAGGTATGGCCAAGGACGTTGCCCAGTATGTCCGGGGATGTTCGGTCTGCGCCGTAACCACCACTCCTCACCGTCTGCCTGAAGGCAAACTCCAGCCATTACCCATTCCCCGCCGACCCTGGACCCACATTGGTATTGACTTCGCGACAGACCTGCCTCCATCACGGGGTTACACCACCATATTAGTAGTCGTCGACAGATTCTCCAAACAGTGCAAGCTCATCCCGCTCAAAGCCCTACCTACTGCCTTGGAAACCGCTGAGGCACTATTTCATCACGTCTTCCGCAATTATGGTCTCCCCAAGAATATCGTCTCCGACCGAGGACCTCAGTTTATCTCCAGGGTCTGGCGGGCCTTCTTCCAATTACTAGGTACATCCATCAGTCTCTCGTCCGGCTACCATCCACAGACGAACGGCCAGACCGAACGCAAGATCCAAGAAATCTCCCGCTACCTCCGGACTTACTGTGCCCATCACCAGAACACCTGGAGCCAGTACTTACCGTGGGCAGAGTATGCCCAGAATTCCCTTCGCCAGGCCTCCACGGGACTAACCCCCTTTCAGTGTGTCTTAGGGTACCAACCGTCACTGTTTCCGTGGACCGGCGAAGTCTCGGAGGTGCCCGCGGTAAACCATTGGTTCCAGGAGAGCGAGAGGGTATGGGGCTCAGCTCACGTCCACCTCCAACGGGCAGTACGGAGACACACCGACGCAGCTAACCGCCGCAGGTTACCCAACCCGGTATACCGACCCGGGGACAAAGTGTGGCTATCCACCCAGAACATCCGTCTCCGACTGCCCTGTAGGAAGCTGAGTCCCCGCTACATAGGGCCATACACTATCCACTCCCAAATAAACCCTGTCACCTACCGCCTCAATCTGCCACCTCACTCCCGTATTTCTTCTGCCTTCCATGTCTCACTCCTCAAACCCTTCACTGATCCTGTCTCTCCTCCTTCCACAGACCCAGAGCTGCCTCCCCCTCCAGCACAACCCGAAGTCGTGGGTGAAAACATCTACCAGGTCAAGGAAATCCTCGACTCCCGGCGGCGGGGCGGCCGACTCCAATACTTAGTTGACTGGGAAGGATTCGGTCCCGAGGAACGGTCATGGACACCCCGGGAGGACATCTTAGATCCCTCTCTCCTCGAAACATTCCACCAGCAACATCCCAACCGTCCGGCTCCTCGAGGTCGCGGCCGTCCACGCCGCCAGTCCAGGGTGCCAGGAGTCACCCGTGGAGGGGGGGGGTACTGTCACACCCTCTGCACGTTCTATCAGCCCCGATCACCAGTCACATTCTCCAGCCAATACACGACGCACTCAATCACCCGAGTACTAACCAGACACACCTGGGCACTCATCACCGTCATCTGTTCCAGTCATCAACACCACACTATAAAGACTCACCCACGCCGTTCACTCACCGTCAGGTATCATCTTCACTGGATCGTATCTCTCTCCGTCTTCTCATCCCGATCTTCTGCCAGGAGCTTCTGCTACTCGTTGCACCCAGAGACTAACCCCTGTCACCGGCTTGCTCTGCTCGAGGGAAGTAACGCTACTACCACCTAGACTCTTTATTGAACTGTCACTGGTACTTCGGTACGAAGCCTATTGTGTTTAATAAACACTGTGTGAATCACACCTTTCGCTTCTGCCTTCTGTGATCCGTGACATCTGGTGTACGTACTGTTTTATGAATCTGAAAACTTTTGTGCGTACGCAATTTCTGCCTTATGTGCGTACGCACACTTTAAGGACTACATCTACGCAACGTTTTATACATGAGGCCCCAGGACTTTATAAATTATTTCAAAAGAGAATGGGCAACCTTTATGGAAATCAACGACACGCCAGGAACCTCAGTATGTGTTCTATGAGAGACTGCAAAAGCAGTAATGCGAGTTAAATAATCTCACATTCCTCATTCAAGAAAAAACAGGATATTAGGCAAGAACTGGAATTAGAAACCAAAATTAAAACACTCGAAACTGCCTACGCAGACAATCCTCAAGAAAATATCCTGAAAGAATTAGGGAAACAGAAATTAGCGCTTAATAACATAATCAATAGGAAAACCCAATTTCAGATAGAAAGGCTACGTCTGGATAATCTTAAACATGCTAACAAATGTGGCAAATTTTTTGCAAACTTACTTAAAAATATCAAACAATCTCTTCAGTAATGAACAAAAAGGGGGAACTCATTCATGACCCCAAAGAGATGAATGATACCTTTAGGGAATATTTTTCAAACCCATACACATCTCAAATTGAACCATCGGTGCCTGACATTGAATTATTTTTAAACAGTCTAGAATTACCAAAACTATCAAATGAACTAATAGAAAACATAGATTTTCCACTATCTTTTGCTGATCTTCACAAGGCTCTAAAGCAAATGCCAAATAAAAAAAGCTCCAGGGCTAGATGGTTACCAAACTGGCTTTATCAAGGGTAGACACTCATCAAATAGCATGTATAGATTGATTAACTTGATTGATCTCACAACCAACCAAAAGCTAGAGTCTGCAATTATATCTTTAGATGCAGAAAAAGCGTTTAACAGAGTTAACTGGAAATTCCTATTAGCTACACTCCATAAATTTGGATTTGGCAATTATTTTATAGAATGGATCAAAATATTTACAGCTCTGCAAATGCGTCAGTTAGAACAAATGACCAAACTTCCTCTAGATTTAACCTTCAAAGAGGAACTAGACAAGGCTGCCCACTCTCTCCCTCACTATTCACAATCTTTATTGAACCACTAGCTGAAGCAATTAGGCAAAACATTAAAATTACCGGAATAAATACAAAAAATATACATAAAAAAATAAGCCTTTATGCAGATGATATGTTATTGTTCCTACTTCACCCACATTTCTCTTTTCCAACAGCTATTGGTGTTATTGAATCCTTTTCAGCCATTTCTGAATATTCCATAAATTGGGGGAAATCGACTATTATGCCAATCAACATGGTTTTCCAGAACACCTCCTCTTCAACCACATTTAAATCAGGGAATATCAGGTACTTGGGCATTGAATTCTCACCTAGGCTGTCAGATCTGGTACAACTACACTATTCATCATTACTTAAAAAAATAGAAGACGACCTCAAAAGATGGCAGCTCTTGCCCATATCACTTATGGGAAGAATTGCTAGCATTAAAATGATGGCTAGGTGAGGAATTCTCACCTAGGCTGTCAGATCTGGTACAACTAAACTATTCATCGTTACTTAAAAAAATAGAAGATGACCTCAAAAGATGGCAGCTCTTGCCCATATCACTTATGGGAAGAATTGCTAGCATTAAAATGATGGTTATGCCCAGAATTAATTATCTGTTTTCAATGATTCCTAATCACCCATTACAGGATGGGTTTAAGTCATTAGACTCTTATTTTTCCAGATATTTATGGAAAAACAAACAACCACTCATTAGCTTACAAAAGCTCAGAAAATCTAAGGACTGTGGAGCTACCGAACCCATTTCCTCTCTTACAGACTGCAACATGTCCATCAATGGATAAATTCTAGCCCAACCGAACTCGCCTGGCTTGACATTGAGCAGACATTTTGCAAAGGGCAAAAAATAGCAGATTTACCATTTACATGTTTAATACTAAAACATCACTACTGCTTTCAGAATGTGAGCATACGTACTTCACTAACAGCCTGGTGGGAATTTTTGAAAATGACTGGTTCACCGCTTGCTCCTTGCCAACGCACATCAATTTGGAACAATCCAGACTTTCAACTAAACAAAAAGGCAATAAATTTTCCAAGCTGGCAAAATAACGGAATAACACATCTCAGACATATCACCTCAGACAATAAAATAATTTAATTTAAAGAACTGGTTTGTAATTTTGGTTTAGCTACAAGTAGATTCCTTGAATATCAACAGCTCAAGGCTTTACTCACTGAAACACACAAAGTAAATCACCCGATTTACAATGACCCTTTAGTAAAATGTATTGGATTGACAACACCTAAGCTGATCTCTAAAATATGTATTTTATTATTGAGAACAGACGGTTTAATATGTCTAGCCACTGCCAAATGGGAAGAAGATTTATCTACAACTACAATTCAGTCATTCTGGAATCGTATATGCTCGAACATATTTAAAGTGTCCACAAACCTAAATTTACAGCTAATACAATTTAAAATTATTCACCGAACACATTATACAGGTCAAAGAATGTTTCAAATTGGTCTCTCTGACTCCAACATCTGCCAACACTGCACTGATAATGCAGTGGACAACTATTTACATGCTCTCTGGTCATGTTTACCAGTACAAAAATTCTGGCAAGGAGTCTGCGGACAGCTATCATCATGGGTTAGACACCTCATCTCACCAACACCAGCACTGTGTTTATTAAGGTATTTATTTTCGATTAAGCTAAGAAAATTATTCTGATGAACTGGAAAACTAAAAAGAAACTATGCATCACTCAGTACATTAACATTCTAATAGACTATCTCACCTTGGAAACGTTATCTGCCATCAATTAATTAACTGTTTACTTCTCTGCTTATTAATGCCCCAGCTGCCTCCAATTCTAGTTAGAGACTGTCTGCATTGAGCCGAGCCCTGTATCTGGACTGGGGTAACTGGGTTAGGGCTGCTGTTACCCCCGGGGCGGTGGGGGGTTGGACCTGGTGCCCCATGACGGGTTGGCTGGCTGCTCTTCTGTTGGCTGGCGGGGGCCATGGGAGGCAGGGCTTGAAGGGCCCGGGCCTGCGGGGTGCCGGCTGGCTCATGGTGGCTGGGTGGTTATCTTGGGCAGTATGGGGCACGGCTGCTGTTATCTTCGCAGTATCCTGGGCGGGGGTCGGCCTGCACCCGTGGTGTTTCCTGGGTTTGCGGGATGGGGGGTATCGGCTCAAGGATCGGTTGGGCCACGAGGTGATTCCGCTCTGGGTGGGCTGGGGCCTCCTCCTGGGCTGGGGGCGGCCTTGGGCACGCTCAAGCAGTGGCTCTAGTTTGTGTGTGTGTTTGTGTTGGGGGGCATGGTCGCAGGCTAATCAGGAGAACGAGTGACACCAGCCTTTCTCCCTTTATAAGTGGCACCTCACCTTCGGGCTGGATCTCTCTGCTCACCAGTCCTGTTTGGCTTTCCCCTATGTCTCTTATTGTTTTGTTATTTCTTTAGCTTCATTTATTGTTAATAAACTTAAATTGTATTTGTAACATAACATCACTCGGGTTGGGATCCATTTGCAGGCTTTTATTAACAATGTAATCCAGACACAGGTGGTTAGTCAGGCCAGGCAGCAAACAGGCTTTAACGGAGATCAGCGAGAGTAGTCCAACGGGCAGGCGGCTAGGTTCGTAAACGGTAAACAGGCAGGGTCACAACAGGCAGACTTATCAACAGAGTAAACGCTCAGAATTGCAGTATAGAGACAAACAAGACTTCGCGACAAGCCAAGGGAAACAGTCTGTTTAAATAGTAATGTTAATGTCTTTCAGCTGGGTGTGTAATCAGGATGTCCCTGGGGTGTATGGGGAATGTAGTGTGGAGGAGCAGGAGTTAATGCCCTCTGGTGGCCAGAGGAGGGAGTGCTGAGGTTAGACTCCGTGACAGTATTCTTCCCAAACCACGTTGTCCTCCATTTATTTGTCAGGACTTGAGCCAGTCATGACAGTAGGAGGATGGGGGATTGACCGTGTGTGTGCGTGCGTGCGTACATGTGTGTGTGGATGAAGTGGAGGGTGTGTGCGTATGCGAGTACATGCATGTGTGAAATGGGTGGGTGCGTAAAAGCGTGTGAATGAGTAGGACGGGTCTGGAGGGGGGCAGCTGTCTCCTGGCTGCCCGCATTATCATTGACTGGTCTCTCGTGCCCCCTGCAGTGTGGGGGGGGGGGGGGGCATTGCTGCCCCTGGGGGGATGGACAGTGCAGCCAGACAGCAGCTCGCACACACCACATCAACTCCAGGTACACACTCTCTTCACTCACACAAATAGGATCATGAGGGTCCTCGTTTCCATTAGGGATCAGGTGGGCTGGGTGACCTATCGGCGTTCCTGCCCTCCGTTCCTTAGACGGGGACCTTCAGTTTTAATCACATCAGACACTGAACATCTCCAGGGCACCGGGTGGGCCTTCCTCCCGGAGCGGACAGTAGGCCAATCCCACCTGCCACTGACTCGCTTCTAGGGCTGGACAACCCCTGGGCCCCTGACAACACCTGCAAGGACACACTACATTTAGGCCTGGAGGGCTAGTTTCTCTGTCCAAATCTTGGTGGTGGGAGGCTGCAGATCTGTGGCCCCTCCCACCATCCAAGGCTACCCTCCCATTTTAAATACACATTAAACATGTAGGGCTGGGGGTGGTGACTGGACATCATCCGACAAATGACGTGAACACTCCAGGACACCATTCCTACTTTTAATACATTCTATCTCTCTAACACATCCACATATACCTGCATTACATGACAACTGGAAGCAGATGTTGGGGAACGGGTAAAAGACGGGGCTTCCAGTGGGCTTAACACTGAGTACTGGGGTGGTCCAAAGGTGTCTGGAGGCAAGCCTTCTTTCGCTCCGTTCGCTCAGTAGACTGGGATTCGAAACTCACCTATTCAAAAAGCCAGTCTCATATCCTGAGATCCAGAGCTGTAAAAGGGCCGAAAAGCAGAGAATAATGCCCCAAAAACAGTTAGGGGACAGACTCCCAAATCCATTCCCAGGCTCTCTGATTTTTATGTTCAAAACGAGTTAAAAAAAACAATTACGACAAAAGGCCGAGGCGCACCTCGTCAGACTCAACTGCGAGGTCGAAGACCCCCTCTCTCAAACTCAGCTAAAAAATGACTGTCATTTTTCAGAAGCTCTGGCTCTTTGGAAATGCATAGAAAAATCATCCAAACTTTGGGAAAGGTTCGTTGGAAAGCCCCTCCCTGGATCTTTCAGAATCTTTTTTCGTGAAATGTACCTACAGGGACTGACTTTCAAGCCGATCAAACCAATAGAAAGGTCTGATCGAGGGCAGCTCACTTCTGCCCCCTGTTTTTGAGCTGACGTTGCGCTGCGGATTAAAAATCGGTGCTTTGCGCTAAAATTATGGGGACAGTTGGCTTTAACAGTACTTTCAACGGGAAATTGAATGAGCTATGTCTCGGAGCGCTGAAAGCTCGGGAAATGGGGGGAAAATAACATCTTGGCCAGGAAAGGGAAAAGTACCAAAGTTCCCCGTTGAAAAGTACCAACTTGGAGTGACTTTCAAGCCATCAGAGCAAAGGAAATCTCTGATCGAGTGCAGCTCAAATCTGGCAGATTCAGGGAAATTTTGTGAACAAAAGCGGTCACCCACAATGGATTTCGCACAAGCCTATGTTGACTTGAATGGGGAAAGAACAGAAATGCTACCCGAAAACCTAACCCCCTACCCTAACTCAAACCCCAACCTAACGAGATTAGAGGTTACTCCTCTCTACTGAGAGAGATTAGGGGTTGCTCTTCTCTGCTGAAAGAGATTAGGAGTTATTCCTCTTCCTAGAGAGATCCGGAGTTCTCCTTTGTAGATTCTAGATTGGGAGATACTCTTCTCTCCCAAGAGAGATCAAGCATTACTCCACCCTCTGGAGTGAAATTAGATCATATCCCACTGGCCCCTTTCCTGAAAGAGATCAGGAGGTACTTCTCTCTCCTGAGAGAAATAAGGAGTAATTCACTCACCCTATAGAGATCAGGAGATCTTCAACTCTCCCGAGAAAGATTATGAGCTACTCTTGTCTCCCATAAGAGATCAAGCGATACTCTCTCAGGAGTAAGATCAGATGTTCATCTCCCCCAAGAGAAATTAAGAGTTACTCTTATCCCCTTGGAGAGATCAGGAGTTATGTCTCTCTCCTGAGAGAAATAAGGAGTTACTTACTCATTGAGGGTTACTCCTCTCTTCTAAGAGAATTCAGGAGTTCTACTCTCTCCCTAGAGAAGTTAGGGGTTACTCTTCTCTGCTGAGAGAGATAAGGGGTTGCTCCTCTCTTCCTAGAGTGATCAAGATCTCTCCTTTCTCCTGAGATATAAGGGTTACTCCTCTTTCCCTAGAGAGATTAGGGGCTACTCCTCTCTCCTGAGAGATATAAGGGTTACTTTTCTTTCCCTAGAGAGATTAGGGGTTACTCCTCTCTTCCTAGAGAGATCAGGAGATCCTCTCTCCCTAGAGAGATTACGGGTTACTCTTCTCTGCTGAGAGAGATAAGGGGTTGCTCCTCTCTTCCTAGAGTGATCAAGATCTCTCCTTTCTCCTGAGATATAAGGGTTACTTCTCTTTCCTTAGAGAGATTACAGGCTACTCCGCTCTTCTTAGAGAGATCAGGAGTTCTCCTTTCTCCTGAGAGATATAAGGGTTACTTTTCTTTCCCTAGAGAGATTAGGGGTTACTCCTCTCTTCCTAGAGAGGTCAGGAGTTCTTTTTTCTGATAAATATAAGGAAAATTAATCTATTACTACAGATATCAGGAGTTCTTCTCTTTCGTGAGATATATATAAGGGTTACTTCTCTCTTCCTAGAGTGATCAAGAGCTCTCATTTCTCCTGAGATATAAGGGTTACTCCTCTTTCCCTAGAGAGATCAGGAGTTCTTTTTCCTGAGAGATATAAGGGTAATTCCTCTATTCCTAGAGATATTAGGAGTTCTTCTCTTTCGTGAGAGATATAAGGGTTACTCCTCTCTTCTTAGAGAGATTAGGGGTTACTCGTCTCTGTCTAGAGAGATCAGGAGTTCTCCTCTCTCCCTAGAGAGATTAGGGATTACTCTTCTCATTCTAGAGAGATCAGGAGTTCTCCTTTTTACCCAGAGATTCTAGGCCTCCACCTCTATCCTGAGAGAGAGTAAGGGGTTTTCTTTACACCAGATAAAGATGAGTAAATTCTATTTTTTTCCAAAAGAGATAGAGCAACTTTCCTCTCTCTGGAGTGATATCAGATCTTTATCTCCCCTAGAGTATTTGGGAGTTACAATCATGTCCTGAGAGAGATCAGGAGATAAGGGGTTAATCCTGGGTTACTCTTCTCTGCTGACAGAGATAAGGGGTTACTCCTTTCTTCTCAGAGAGATCCGAAGTTCTCCTTTCTCCTGAGATATAAGGGTTACTCCTCTTTCCCTTGAGAGATCAGGAGTTCTCTTTTCTCCTTAGAGAAATAAGGGTTACTCTTCTTTCCCTAGAGAAATATGGGTTACTCCTTTTTCTCTTGAGAGATTAGGGGTTACTCCTCTCTTTCTAGAGAGATCAGGAGTCCTCCTCTCTTCCTAAAGAGTTTAGGTGTTGCTCTTCTCTGTTGAGAGAGATTAGGGGTTACTTATTTCTTCCTAAAGTGATCAAAAGTCCTCATTTCTCCTAAGAAGTATAAGGTTTAGTCCTTTTTCCTCAGAGAATTAAGGGATTTTTACTCTCTTTCTAGAGAAATCAGGAGTTATTTCTCCAGAGATATAAGGGTTACTTCTCTTTCCCTAGAGAGAATAGGGGTCACTCTTCTCTGCTGAGAGAAAGTAGGGGTCACTCCTCTCTTCCTAGAGAGATCGGGAGTTCTCCTTTCTCCTGAGATATAAGGGTTACTCCTCTTTCCCTTGAGAGATCAGGAGTTCTCTTTTCTCCTTAGAGAAATAAGGGTTACTCTTCTTTCCCTAGAGAAATATGGGTTACTCCTTTTTCCCTTGAGAGATTAGGGGTTACTCCTCTCTTTCTAGAGAGATCAGGAGTCCTCCTCTCTTCCTAAAGAGTTTAGGTGTTGCTCTTCTCTGTTGAGAGAGATTAGGGGTTACTTATTTCTTCCTAAAGTGATCAAAAGTCCTCATTTCTCCTAAGAAGTATAAGGTTTAGTCCTTTTTCCTCAGAGAATTAAGGGATTTTTACTCTCTTTCTAGAGAAATCAGGAGTTATTTCTCCAGAGATATAAGGGTTACTTCTCTTTCCCTAGAGAGATTAGGGGTTACTCTTCTCTGCTGAGAGAAAGTAGGGGTCACTCCTCTCTTCCTAGAGAGATCGGGAGTTCTCCTTTCTCCTGAGATATAAGGGTTACTCCTCTTTCCCTTGAGAGATCAGGAGTTCTCTTTTCTCCTTAGAGAAATAAGGGTTACTCCTCTTTCCCTAGAGAAATATGGGTTACTCCTTTTTCCCTTGAGAGATTAGGGGTTACTCCTCTCTTTCTAGAGAGATCAGGAGTCCTCCTCTCTTCCTAAAGAGTTTAGGTGTTGCTCTTCTCTGTTGAGAGAGATTAGGGGTTACTTATTTCTTCCTAAAGTGATCAAAAGTGCTCATTTCTCCTAAGAAGTATAAGGTTTAGTCCTTTTTCCTCAGAGAATTAAGGGATTTTTACTCTCTTTCTAGAGAAATCAGGAGTTATTTCTCCAGAGATATAAGGGTTACTTCTCTTTCCCTAGAGAGATTAGGGGTTACTCTTCTCTGCTGAGAGAAAGTAGGGGTCACTCCTCTCTTCCTAGAGAGATCGGGAGTTCTCCTTTCTCATGAGATATAAGGGTTACTCCTCTTTCCCTTGAGAGATCAGGAGTTCTCTTTTCTCCTTAGAGAAATAAGGGTTACTCCTCTTTCCCTAGAGAAATATGGGTTACTCCTTTTTCCCTTGAGAGATTAGGGGTTACTCCTCTCTTTCTAGAGAGATCAGGAGTCCTCCTCTCTTCCTAAAGAGTTTAGGTGTTGCTCTTCTCTGTTGAGAGAGATTAGGGGTTACTTATTTCTTCCTAAAGTGATCAAAAGTCCTCCTTTCTCCTAAGAAGTATAAGGTTTAGTCCTTTTTCTTTAGAGAATTAAGGGATTTTTACTCTATTTCTAGAGAAATCAGGAGTTATTTCTCTAGAGAAATCAGGAGTTATTTCTCTAGAGAAATCAGGAGTTATTTCTCCAGAGATATAAAGGTTTCTTCTTTTTCCCTAGAGTGATTAGGGGTTACTCCTCTCTTCCTAGAAAGATTAGGGGTTACTTTTCTCTGCTGAGAGAAAATAGGGGTTACTCGTCTCTTCCTAGAGAGATCTGGAGTTCTCCTTTCTCCTGAGATATGATATCATCTCTCCTTCTGGAGAGATGAGGAGTTCTTTCTTCATAAATATAAGGGTTTCCCCTCTTTTTCTAGAGAGATTAGGGGTTACTTGTCTATTCCTAGAGAGAAAAAAATCGTATTTATTTATTTATTAGGGCTCGAGCACCAGCGATGCAAGAACCCTATTTTTTTGCTTGGATTACTAGGGCTCGAGCACCTGTTTTTCAAAAAACTATTTTTTTTTCAATTATTTTGGAGGTCATTGCGGGAACTTTTGGGTACCTGAACATAAACGAAAAGTCCCAGATTTTTGCACAGGCCTCAGACCCGGTGAAAATATTTTCTAATATAAAGCCTATTTCCAAAATTGTCAGGAAGTCAGATATTTTGCAAAAACCTCTAAAAATGGTTGTTTTTGCTCATTCTACACTTTGATAAACTCCTCCAACAGATTTTATCCAAACATTTTCAAACTTCTTAAGTATCATCACAAGGCATACAGAATGTGATATCAAGTAGCATTTTTGACTATCATAAAGTATGTGGTCATGGTGGCGGGTCAATGTCTACATTTCGACTTAAAACAGGAAGTTAATATAATTCGGCCATAGAATATCTGATCCACTCAAACTCATCTCATTCTCATTGTAGTCCAAGCTTGAGAAGAGGTGTATGACAACGAACCTCATCTGTGATAAGGCCACCTAGTGGTGAGAATTGAAAGCCTGTTTTTTTTAATAGTTTTACGCTTCTATTTCAGGCAGTGTATTGAATACACACTTAAAACTTATCACATTGTGTAGGACCTTAAGACCTACAAAAAATTCATCAGGTCGAGTTTCAAAACTGGATGGGAAACACGATATTTTAGGTTTAAGGGAAAAACATCATACTTTGACGAAGTCATGATGTCAGGATCTGCCCAGTATCTTCTTTGTAGAGGCTTGTTGCCAGGGGTCAGATCACTGACAGTCCTTCCCTCAGTTTTGGTTTCACCTTGTTTTTAGTTTATTCTCTTATTTTGTTTTGCCACCTCCAGCCACATGGCTTGGGTCATGTGACTGACAGTGGCCATCTTTGATTTGTTTTTGCACATGGTCTAGTTTGTTTCTCCCTTTCCCCGCCCTTCTCATTTTCTAGTTAGAGCTTTCAGTTAGTACACCTGTAGTTTCCCTCCTTATCTTTGATTGGTTTCCCTTCATAAGCTTCCCTCAGTTTTCGTTTGGTGTCGGTTCATTATACCACTTATCGGTGCATTGATGGTGTTTGTATTTGCTCTTGTTCTGCAGTTTTGTCTTTCTGTTCAGCCAAGTTTTCAGTTGTATATTATTCGTTGGTTTTCCCCCTTGTGGGTTTTGCTTTGGTTGCCCTGTCTTTGTTATTCGTTTCTTAAATAAACTGATATTTAAAGAAGAAATCCTGTCATGCATTTGGGGTCCGCCTTCCTTTTTTGGCCTCCTGGTGTCCATAACAGGTTGCTCTTGGCCAAGAGGCTGCAAGAGGTCCAGCGGGATGGACTGCCCTATGAACTCTATGCAGAGAAGCTTTTGGCGAGGTGGCAGGGGTTTGGGCTGTCAGACCTTTGCCTCTTTTCCTTGTTCCTGGATGCACTGGAGGAGCCAGTGGACCACAGCAGTCTAGGTGACAAGGTGAGTTGGGGCTCCTGGCAGTTAGTTGATCACTTCATCCAGCAGAAGGATCGGGAGCTCTATGGTGCAACCCGAGCGACGCTGCCCTGCTCTGCCGGCACCACCCGAGCACTGCTGCCCTGCTCTGCCTCCTACAGGTCCTGTCTTGTCTATGAAATTGATATCGAATGATGACTGTTATATGGTGCTGGCAACCTTTCAGCTGTCTGCTTCTCCGCTGGGAACGTGTCAGATCTACTGGACTGCCTTTGGACTGTTTTAGGGGTTGCCGGTGCTACAGTCCTTGTCTCTGAGGTCTCTCTCTGTTGGGTGGCTCCTGCCACCAGCTACTCCATTGACTGCCACTTAGGGTTGGTGGGGTTCTGGAGAAGCCTTGTCCACCTCTTCAGGGTTAATTTGGGGGGTCAGGTCTTGAACTCTGGGCTTAGGTTTTTGATGTTTGTGTATATATATATATTTTATTTTTTTCCACTAGTCTGTAGTTGAGTGTTTTTCCTGTTCTGGAAGATTTTTAGTGACTATATTTGGTTATGATGTATTATCACTGTTGGGTAACCTTGTTTTTTATTCTGTTTGTGTGTTTTATTAATATTTTCTAAATGAGTACTGTCAGGATCTGCCCAGTATCTTGTTTGTAGATCCGTGTCGCCAGGCATCAGATCAGTGACAGTCCTTCCCTCAGTTTTGGTTTCACCTTGTATTCAGTTATTTTTCAGTTATTCTTGTATTTCAGTTTATTCTCTTATTTTGTTTTGCCAACTCCAGCCACATGGCTCGGGTCATGTGACTGACGGTGGCCATCTTTGATTTGTTTTTGCACATGGTCTAGTTTGTTCCTCCCTTTCCCCGCCCTTCTCATTTTCTAGTTAGTGCTTTCAGTTAGTACACCTGTAGTTTCCCTCGTTATGTTTAATTGGTTTCCCTTCATAAGCTTCCCTCAGTTTTTGTTTGGTGTTGGTTCATTATACCACTTATCGGTGAATTGATGGTGTTTGTATTTGCTCTTGTTCTGCAGTTTTGTCTTTCTGTTCAGCCAAGTTTTCAGTTGTATATTATTCGTTGGTTTTCCCCTCGTGGGTTTTGCTTTGGTTACCCTGCCTTTGTTATTCGTTTCTTAAATAAACTATGTTTTAAAGGAGAATGCCTGTCATACATTTCGGGTCTGTGTTCCTCTTTTGGCCTCTTGCGCCTAACACATGAAGTCATGATTTGCCTTGTCAGGCGGAACAAAAGGATATGCATCACTGTGACTGCGCTCCAAAAATTGCCACTACAGCGCCCCTTATATGTGACCAAAATCTTCGTTTTAGCTGTTTTATAGCTATTGCTCAAGCAGTTTGTCGTATGCGAATGAAATTTAGTACACATGTGTAAATTATCAAACTGCAACTTTTACTATCATAATCTCTGTTTCCAAAATCGACCGGAAGTCGGTTATTTCGCAAAAACCTTTATAAATGTGCGTTGCACTCCTCCTACAGATTTTATCTAAACATCTCCAAAACTTCTTGAGTATCATCATAAGTCATACGGCACCTTAAAATGAGAATTTTTTGTTAGCTATCACAAAGTATGTGGTCGTGGTCGCAGTGAGTGTCCAAATTTCGATTTGAACACGAAGTTGTTATAACTCGGGTATAGAATATCGGATCCGGCTCAAACTTGTCTCATTCTCATTGTAGTCCCAGGCTGATAACAGGCGTATGATAGCGAACACCTAGTGGCGAGCATTGAAAGCATGTTTTTTATACTTTTACTCTTCTATTTCAGGGAGTGTATTGCATACACACTTAAAACTTGTCACATGTGTGTAGGACCTTAAGACCTACAAAAAAGTCCATTGGGTCAAGTTTTGAAACTGGACAGAAAACCGATATTTCAGGTTATATGTAAAAAATATAGACTTCGTACTTTGGCGAACTCCTCCGAGGCGAAATGTCTGATCCAGCTGAAAATTGGTGTGGTTACTCGTAAGGCATGAGAGAAAAAAGTTATCAAAAGCTAAGAAGTATGTCAAAAGTTCTTGGGGTGGCACTGAAGCGGTTTTGTAGCTGTTGCACAACCAGTATGTTGTGGGCGACTGAAATTTGGTACACATATGTAAATTAACAAGCTGCAATTTTTACTATATGAATAATGTTTCCAAAACCGACGGGATTCCGCAAAAACCTCTAAAATTTACTGTTTTTGCTTGTTTTATATTTTGACAAATTCTTCTTAAGTGACAAGTCTTATATATCTGAAATTTGGCGTAGTTACTCGTAAGGCATGAGGAAAAAAGTTATCAAAAACTAAACAGTATGTTCAATGGTCCCCCACAAAGTTCACCCTTTAAAATTGTGCAAACAATCAACATATTTTGGACTGTATCTGCATTCAAGTTAATTCAATTACAACAAAATCAGCCTAGCATGATTAGCCTTGTCAGGCTGAACAAAACGATGTGCATAAGTTTGACTGTGCTTTAAAAAATAGCTCTACAACGCCTCTTTACCGCTGCCTTAAATGTGATCAAAATCTTCTTTTTAGCTGTTTTGACCCAATGAACATGTTAGAAAGCCCACAAAAAATAGTTTGAAAGTCATGTTCAATAAGTATAATAATTTAACACTATGACTGAAATTGTATCTTGGACGACAGCTCTGCAGCGCTTACTTGAATGTGAAAATAATCTGGGAGTCAAGCTTGCAGAGCTTTTTCCCAAAAGAGACTTTAGTTTCTGGCTTGATCTTCTCCTCTCTATTCTAATACACACATTTAAACCACCTATTCTTTATTAATACAATATAGTTATCATTACTGGCCTACTAACGTAAACACCCTTAAACCCCCACCCACAAAATCAATGATCCCATATACAATTATCATTTACTAGCATACTAACAAGAATCCCAAAAAACCCCACCCATCAACTCAACAATCCCAAAAATGAGTAGAGAAAGGCTGAAAGGGAATGTCTTTTGATTAAGCTGTAAAGAATTTCTATTAGCAGTTGAAATGACAGAGCATTAATAAGCATTGATTAAACAATAATAAAAATCCCACAATTCCCTCTCTTGAACTCTTAAGAGGTCACTCACGATATCCTTCACAGCGCATCCTCCTCATCATCTTCCTTTATGGTCTGGCTTAATAGAGGCATGCTATACAGTGGTGGTGGTGGGGTATCTTTTTTCTCAATTGCAGTCACAATCAGTCTGTTGCAAAGAGAACAGACACAGGGCACACAACAACATCCACAAGAGAAAAGTATTGCTACAAACACTATTACTATTACTTTGGATAAAAAAGTAATATCAAATGGATTTTCTCTATGGCCAATATTATTCTCGTTATAATTATAATGATTATCCCCAGCACTCCCTTCAGTCTCCAATTTTCCCATAAGCGCATTGTGAGCTTGATTGATACTATACAATAATAAAATTACCATAAAATTCTTAAAAAGGAGTATAAGAATAATTGAAGCTAAATAATAGTGCCAATAAAAACTACAGCTGCAATTGTCAATAAAATACAATCACTAAAAGAGAATATAAAAAGAACTGATAAAAGCATTCGTTTAAGGAAGCGAATAAATGGTGATGTGAATTTTTGAGCTGTCAAAAATCACACAAAATTTGGTGGACCTTCTCAAAGTCCAGTCCATCCAATCCACATTCCAGCCGAGGTCCAGAGATGCGAGTGATATTATTAACCTCGCACAGTTCACGTAGCGCTGTTATGCTGTTGCAAACGTCAGCGATCTTTGGTTTGTCCCAGGAGTTTGTTTTGGTAATCAGATGAAAAACAGTTCTCCCGTCTGTTTCCTTTGTAAGCGCACAATCTGCTGTTTGCGTTGTTGCTTTACCTTATCTGTCCTGTATCTGGCTCTGAATTGTAAGGTGATTCCTGCTCCAAAAGCACAGTCTGCGCTTACACAGTGGGCTAACGCCTCTTCCTGTGGGCAAGAAAATAAATTACCTGTCCTTTGTGTGACGTTGGTACTGTCCTTTAATACGGTGTTTTGTCCATGGATGGTGTTGGCTGGTGGAGAATTTTGTAATCCTGGAATGTTCTGGTCTTTGTTACCGGTATCTCCTTCCCTCTCGTGGGCCTGGAAACCAGGTCCACAGCAGTCTCTCTGAGCGACTTGTTGGGAGGATCACAAGGAACACACGAACTGAGGTGATGCCACGTGTCTCCTTTCCCCTGCAGTTGGTCACAGTGGGACGTCCTGGCAGTGACCCTCAATGGATCAGTCCACCTGGGTTCCGTCCACTTCCTCCGGAAGACTCGAAGTCTGACACACTCAGATAGCTTTGGCAGTGGATCGTCAGATAGCTTCTCAGTCTGCACAGAAAAACGTGCAATCAAAGTGGTTAATTTGTCAAAATGCTGAGTATGTGCTAGAGGTGAAGCTCCTTTCGGTTACAGCTGGCAGGAGGGACCTGGAAACTGATGACCAGTAAGCAACTCAAAGGGTGTGAAACCAAGGACTCTGTTGATAGAGGACCGTACAGACATGAGAGCGAGTGGCAGGGCAGCAAGCCATGTCAATTTAGTATGAGCACAAATTTTAACCAGTTTCAATTTCAGTGTCAAATTCATGCGCTCGACTTTCCCTTGGCTTTGAGGATGGTATACTGCTCCAAATGAATGTTTTAACCCAAGGGTCTGTTCTACAATTTTCAAGTGATAATTTTTGAAATGTGAACCGTTATCAGATCAAATTCTTTGTGGAAAACTATAATGGGGAATGTAATGAATGATTAGGCATTCGATAACAGTGGTGCTTTCCTCTCTTCCTACAGGAAAGGCTTCTGGCCACCCTGTGAAGTAATACACCATAACCAGCAGATATATTTTCCCATGTACCCTCTCCGACATGTCTGTGAAGTCAATAACAACTTCCTCACCTGGTCCGGAAGTGAGAGGGAACCACCCTCTCTTTGGCTGGAACAAAGGCTTGACATTATGTTTTTGACAGGTTTCACACTCTTGAATATGGTTTGCAATCAAAGATGGCATAAAAGGATGCCACCATACCTGTAAATTTTTGAGCATTTGTTTTTCACCCACATGAGCCAGACTCTGGGCTTCAGCTAGTACAGCAGGCACAAGAGAGGATGGCAAAGCGGGCCTTCCATCTGGTGCCTGCCAAAAAATTCTCGTGGGAGCACTGTGGTCCAGCTTCTTTCCATGCAGAGATCTCTTCTGGTGTGGCAACTTTTTGCTCAATTACAATGAATTCTTTAGAAAGTTTTGGTAAAGGTCTGCAAAAGTAGCATCAGATTTCACCATGGCTTGGGTAGCTACATATCCTGCTTTTTGTTTGGCCGTCAAATCAGCTGCTTCATTTCCCTTTGAAATGGGGTTTGTCAATTTGTAGTGCCCTTGGCATTTGATGATAGCAACTTCAGTAGGAAGCGTAAGAGCCTCTAAGAGGTTCAGTGCTTCTTTCGCATGCACAGTATGTCGACCCGTCGAGGTAGTAAAACCACATCTCTTCCACACAGACATTTCAACATGCACAGCTATCACCACATAAGCAGAATCACTATAAATGTTGACTCTTTTCCCAGCCGCAAAACGCAGCGTCTGTATCATAGCCAGAAGTTCAGCTCTTTGTGCAGACTGCTTCCCTTCCAACGTGTCTGAAACTCTTGTCACAGATCTCTCCCCTACAGACTCCACCACAGCATAAGCAGACTTCAGCGTACCATCCTCTGCCCTGAAACAACAGCTGTCTTTAAATAAATGTAGTATGTCTGGAGCTGGTGCGAGCTCAATTGCCTGAAGTCCTTCTCGAATTTTTTGTTCAGCTTCTGTCAGTAGGGTGCAGTCATGGGGTTCACCATCAGTCATTAGGTCTGCCATGTTTATTCCCTCATGGGAATAAGTAACTTTAGGGCTGATCAAGGTCTTGGCCAATTTTCTCTGTCTCAAGGAAGAGAATGTAAATGCTGTCGAGTTAACAAAGGACATAACAGAATGAGATGTCGGTACATTTAATTTATTGCCCATAACAATGTGACTTGTTTTGTCAATGATTTTTTTGATTCAGCAACAAATCTGGCACATGTGGGTTGCCTCTGTTCAGTATTATCCAAGAGAACACTGGCGTAGGTCAAGACCTTTCTTAGGCCTTGTTGTTTCTGGAACAACACCCCATGTGCACAGGTTTTTGTTTCAGAGACATTCAAATAAAATGGAGATGTGTATTCTTGGCAATTTAGGGAAGCTGCTCTAGAAAGCTGCTCTAGAAAGCTGCAGCTTTAATTCAATGAAGGATTGTTCTGCTTCCGGTGTCCAATCCAGTCTTGATTTCAGATTCTTCATCCCTTTTTCTTTCACCAACTGCCTTAAGGGCATTGTTGATGCTACATACATTGGTATGTAGTGTCTGCTGAATCCAGTTAGACCTAAGAAAGACAACATGCCAGAAACAGTGACAGGCTTAGGATGCGAGAGGAACGCTACTCCTATGGGTGCTGGTCAGAGATGACCCTGTAGCTGTAATCAATCTTCCCATAAAAGTAACAGTGGCTCTGCAAATTTGTAGTTTAGCTTTGCTCACTTTGAATCCTGATTTGTGCAGTTGTTGCAGAATCAATGACGTTGCTTGGAGGGAACTTTCTTGTGAAGGAGCTGCTAACAGAATGTCATTGTAGAGAAGGAGGTCTTTAGGTTCGCCTTCTTGAAGTTGTTAAAAAAAATGATGATGGCTCACTCGAGTGCACTATGGTGCAATTTCAAGTTTTTATTTTAACGGGGAAAACAAATCCAGAGTGCTCGTATATATACAGTGAATATAGTCCAAAAATACAAAAAATATACAAATACATAAAGGGTGAACAACTTAGTCCCTTGAAAATCAACAAGTCCACACCATTCAAAAATAAAGGATAAACAAGTAACCACCATATACTTGTAAGGGCTTTGCGTGCTGTTCTGCGGCTCACTCAGCTGATTGCCTACCAAGAGCCCCCCTCAAACTGAGCCAAGGCTCCTTTTATAGCCCAGGCTCCTCCCCCGGGTCTCACCATTTTTCCCACCAACAAGGGAAACCCTGTTGGTTTGCATAAATAAAGTTTCCACTTTATTTTCGGTTCACAAAAACAATTATTGTCTTCAAATTAAACACAAAAACACGAGAATATCTACTCTCCACTGTCTAAGCAAATATAAAACAAATTTAACAATAACGCTCAAATGGTCTCGTCAACTTCCAGTAGAGCAGCGTCTGCGCAAAACAGTGATAGAGCTATTTATAGCTCAACAACCCAGCACTTGAGTTTGCTGCCAGCTTCCTTGAACCGGAACATATGTCTGACCCTCATCAGGTAAGAATGTTTAAGTTGTAATTTGCGATTATGGGTTGTGTAATGGATAAAATTGAACATTGTAAATGAAATAAAACTGGTTGGCCACGTGAGCGTGTGCACCCACTCTGAACACGGAAAGACAGGGGGGAAATGTATCTAATGGGTGTGTGCGGGTGTGTCTGCGTGTGACCAGCGTCATTCAGCCCACAGCGACAGGTCTCCTCTCCACAGTCATCAACATACATTATCATGACACACCCTTCTGGCAGTTCACAGCCATCAAGTTGTTGCTTTAGCACACTGTTAAAAATTCCAGGTGATAAAACAAAACCTTGTGGTAATCTGTTGTAAGAGTACTGCTTTTTCCTTAAAGTAAATGCTAGATACTTTTTACATTCTTCTTCATTTGGTATGCAAAAGAATGCATTTGCCAAATCAATGTACGTGAACCACTTCTGAGATGGTGTCAAACCAGAGAGTGATACATAAGGATTAGGTACCCCCAATGTAGGTGTTGCCACCACAGAATTGATTTGTCTGAGGTCATTCACTAATCTGTATTTTTGTGTACCTGCTTTAGGGACCCGAAAGAGGGGAGTGTTCCATTCAGAGTCAAATCGAGTTATCACTCCTCCCTCTAGGAGACCAGCCACTGTACTGGCCACTCCTTCCTCAGCTTCTGGATTGTTGTGATACCCATATACCCATATAGGATTGGTAGATGTCAGTTCAAATGTTACAGGAATTACATTACAAAATCCCACATCCGTGGAGCCTTAAGACCATAATTCTTCAGGCAGTGATGCAATGAGCTCCTCTGAACCTTCCCCATCTGTGTTTTCTCTGCCATGAAACCTGGATATTTTTTCAAACTAATACTCCTACATCTTCTGTGTTTTCCTGAATCCAGTAAGCTTTCTTTTTCTCTCAAGTACACAATGTTAGTTCTACCTGTTTCTTCCCAGTCTGTCACCTGTATTAATCTTTTGGCCATTTGTCCCAGCTCTCTTGCTTTATGTCCTGGATGAAATGCTAGGGAAATGTGTGGTGCTGCTGTATCTGACATTTCATACCATTTCGTCTGCTCTTCAGTAAGGCATATTGGTGCTACCACTCCTTCTTTCCCTATCATGATTCCTTCTCCTCTCAGGACCCACTTGTCTCCTTCTACTTCCTGGAACACTTCCTGGTATAGAGTTGTGTCATTCCTGTCATAAAAAAAGTGTACAATGTAGAGGGTCAATTGGAGGCACAAAGACATTTAGCTGATGAATCTAAGAACCATATTTAGCATACAGTTTGTAATCATGTAATCTTGTCTTCCAGTTGTACCCAATAAACGTCTGCATCAGTTCTCTGACCCTTACTTGTTAAAACCCATTGATTCTCTTCTCTGCTAGCCTGTGTTGAGCAGTTAGTTACCGTTCCGTCCGGAAAGGTCACCACTATGCCCTCTGGTGTACAAAGGATGCTTGCTCCTAATTTGATCAGCAAATCTCTTTCTAGTAGAGGTACAGGTGCATTACAGTAGTAAAGGAAAGAATGAGTTAGCGATTGATTTGCTATTTTAACTAGTAGCTGTTTCGTCAGAGGCCATTTTTCAGCCATACCAGAAAACCCTCTCACGGTTACACATTGTGTAGACAGTTGACTTTTGTCAATATGCTCTGTCACCGTAGAGTAAGTTGCCCCTGTGCCCACCAAGGCACTTAGTGGTCTGCCAAACCCCTCATGGTGGTTTTCTGTAGGCGCCTTCAACAGTGCTCCGCACCATCCTGTCGGCCCCAGGTTGGAAGCATGGGCGCCTGAAAGTGAGAGGATGATGGAAGGTGTTGTCGGGGTTGGGCTGGTCCTCCCCCTAGACCGCCCGAGCCACCTCCTCTTTGGGGACCCCATCCCCCCACATTCGGTGCTCTGAAATGACCTCTGCCAGTGGCTTGGCCAGGGCAATTTTTAATGAAGTGTTCTATACTGCCACACCCATAGCAACATCTTTCACTCCTGTAATTAGCTCCCTTACCTCCACTTATTCTATTTCCCCTCTGGGGTCTGTTCCACCCTTGGGGGCGCTGCTCATACCTACTTGTGTCATATTGTGGCTGAGGCTGACTCTTTGTTTGTTGAGGCATCTGCTTTGAAGGTTTTCTCTTTGTCTCCCTTCCTAGTCGCTTCTAGCTGCAGTTTCAGGAGTTGTGTCCTGGTTTTCTCTATCTCTTCCTCGTCCTTTGCTGTCCTCTCCATTTCCTTATCTGTGTGAAAAATCAAATGTCTTTCACATGGCGAGCATTATTAAAACAAATTTCAAACACTGTTATAATTTTTTCTGAATTAATCAGTGAGACATCATCTTCATTTAGTATGTCGTCACCTTCGAAATAACATTGCAGACACTTAATAATGTTATAGTTGGGCAGGAAATGGTGGAATTCAAACTAAATGCACCAATTGCAGCAAATTAAGTTTAAAATTTGTATAGCTCTTAAACAAACAAATACATTTTGTAATATATGCGGTGGATTGATCACATTGACGGATAGCCACGATCGTTGCTTTGGTTGTCTTGGGCTTAGACATGCTGAGGTAGTGATTGAGGTCAGACTTTGTTGATTGCATAGTTCTGTCCTGCAAAGAACTTAGGAGGAGGCTGGCATACTTTCAGGCCGCCACCAGAGATGTTGTAACTCCCGGCCATAAGGGTCATCGAGTTCTGTTCCTATGCGCTCCCCGCTTCTCACTCCCCAGTGCGTCCATCCCAGATGGGTTCCTTGGCGTCGCCATAGATGACCTTATGTTGCGGGTATCTATGATCAGGAAGCAGGTGGAGGGTCTGAGAGAATTCATGACGCTGCGTAGGGAGAGACGTGTTCAGTCCTCCCCTGATTATCAGCTCTCACATCAGAGATCGACCGAGAGCAGCCACGAGTAGTCGACGTAAGAGCAGTCTGGTGCAAATTGCTTCATATAAAGTTACTGCTCTTGCTATTGCTTATTTTTTCTTTATTCTTCTATTTGTTTAAATATTGTGATTTTTTTATTCTTGCGTGTTTTTTATATGCATCCTTCTCAATTCTTGAAAATCTGTACTTGATCTTCTTTTTACTCCACTTTTATACGTTTGTATTGATTTACAATACACTTTTGGGGGGGAAAAAAGCAACGACAGGAGCACGTGCTTTGTGAGCATGCACAAACAAATTCAGACGGTTTTCCAGATTACCGTGCAAGGGGCAACCTCCTCATTTCCTTCTTGTAGCTCGATAGGAAGTGACTGAACTGCAGTTCCCCAAGCGGCCGCTTGAGGCGGACTCCAAAACAGAACAAGGTTTGATCTTTATGAACACTCTGAGTGGGTGAAGTATTTAAATATTCGTTTAAAATACATAAAAATGTATCCTTCGGCTAATCAGACGCCTTCATTACGGTAAATCCATGCCTCAAAGGACGCGTTTTCGCCCATTTTGAACAAAATATGTTCCTCCACAAATGCACAATACAATGCACACAATACTACTAATACTATTATATAATTTTTAAGAGTGATATCAATGCTAAACCCTAACAGTTGGAACAAACACATAACTTGTGAGATAAGTTTAATAAAATAAGTAAGGCTAACATAAAATATGCCATATATTGCAAAGTAAACCAATACTTACAAACCTGCTCTAAAACACTTGAACTCATTGTGATTATTTTAAAACCAACATTTAAACAAATAGAATATTTAAAAAACAAGTAAAAAAATAAAAGACAACTTTACATTTTAATATAGACATTTTAAAAAAAAGTGTCTGAATAGAAACCAAAGTTAATAGAAAATAAAATACTCTTCCAAGCTTTGGCGTTTTTATTAACAGCGTGAACCTTTTAGAGCACTCTGACGTTCCGTACACACTGCTGTGATTTGGGCGGATTC
This sequence comes from Danionella dracula, assembly GCA_900490495.1. Classification (NCBI taxonomy): domain Eukaryota; kingdom Metazoa; phylum Chordata; class Actinopteri; order Cypriniformes; family Danionidae; genus Danionella; species Danionella dracula. The sequence continues at coordinate 127,835 of UELW01000278.1, forward strand.
TAAGCGATTCACAAACTAAAAGTACGTACGGTAGCTTAGCAACTCCTCTGTTGTTGTTGCGTAAAGGGAACGGAAATTCCGGAGGACACCCGATCGGATGGGACACCAGAACCCCTTGGCTGACGTCACGAACACTCTGTTGATGTTATATACAGTCAATTTTACATTTTTTGTTTAAGATATGTAAAATGTAAACATTCAACCAATCATACATCTGTACTACGCCTATGTCCCGCCTCTCTGGACCCATAGTTGGTTACCAGAAAGTGATGCACTTCTACTAAAGCGATGGTTGGCGACGCCCATTTTTGGCTTGCTTCACTGATCATAAGAAACGTCCGTCTTTGGTTAAAATGCAGTCAGTGGGAGCTACAGACACCGCCAAAAAGCGACTCACATGGCGGCTCGTCTTAAGGTGAATAACAGTTTTTCTTCCGTCTTCAAATGATAGAAACGTTAGCTTGATTAGAGTATCCTAAATGAGAGGATAGCGGTTTATAGCCGTTTGAAACGGAAGTTGTTTTATGAACATGAAATGCGTTTAGGTTAATCGTAGCTAACACCGATCGTGAAGTTTATCCGAATTTATGAGTGAGTATGATCACTAGAAACGCGTATCTTCAATAATGTACCCTAAATCAACTTATAATCTACTTTTTTTCTGTGTAGTCAAAGCAAGCTTGCTTGATAATTTTTACACTTTTTACACTTATCGTTGTTTAGACAAGTTTGTGAACATTTTTTCTAATATTTTTTGCATACGTGTATGAATCTTGGATATATGAATTTGATATGAATTTATGGTGTTATTTATTTATGAACAAATGTATAATATTTAAATCTATCTGGCTCTATATTTAATGTATTTAATTACGTGTTTAAACACATAACATGTTCGGCAAAATGGCGCAATATCCATGGTAATGATGCTGAGAATGTTTTCCTCACTTGACACACATTGCAGGTTCTGAACAAGAACCAGATTGAGCCTCAGATAAATAAAAGTTTTGGGAGTGAAATAATTGTGGTTGAAGTCAATGTCATGCGTTGCAATATTAGCATTTTTATTTGTGCTAATGACTTCTTTTTTTCGAAATCAACAGGCAAAGGGAGACTTAATTTAACAATTCGGTATCACAAGTGTTTGATAAAGTTCTCTCTCATCTCAGTCATTGCTAATGCAGTTTCAGCACTTATCATTTGATGATTCATGTCAATACAATTGACTGTTGGCTGGAAATATTTTGTTGGAAAAGATGGTATATTTATTAGTTCAATGTATTCAATACACTGACTGTACATTGTTTAAACCTCAACTACACAATTTATTGTTCACCAAAAAACACACACAAACAAACCAACATGTAGACAGATTGGGTGGCTGCTGCGAAGCTAGTGTTGTGACGCTGTGCTGAGATCTCAAATCTCTGATGATTTAGAACATTGATCACCAACATCGTCACATGATTTTGGCCTAAAGAAGTTTCGAAACACTTGACATGAGTGAATGAAGCTTCAGTTCATTTTACCAGGTTTTCGTGTTGGCACACCTCCTGAGATCTTGCAAAACCCAGAACCCAGCTTGCAAAAGCTGAAAAAGCTTTTTAATTTGCGAAGATAAAGCATTATTACCCCATAGAATTGCTTTTCCCATAAAGTTGTTTAGATTTAAGTTGTTATATTTAGATAATAAATTATATTTACATATATTTACATGTCACCAATTCATAGGCTAAGGAAATTTAACTCATCACCTGGTGAGAAATTTTAGTCTTTTTCACATAATAAAGTTGCACCTTTTTTCTCAATTAATTATATATTTTTCTCTGTTATTTATATCTATAACATAATATACAAGTCTTTCAAATACTGTTTGTTGTATAATGCTGTTTTAAAAATTTGATTGTATTGTCAAGTATTTAATGACAAAATCATCTATTCACAAAGATCATACAAGTTTAACTATTTTCATCCAGTCTCTGTGTAGTTGTAAACAAACATGTTGATGTCTGAAAGGAAAAAAAAATCACACAGAGAAACAAATCTGTACTTTTTTTTACATATATATATATATATATATATATATATATATATATATATATATATATATATATATATATATATATATATATATAAATATAAATGCTCAAATGTGGATGGAGACATTCCACCCATGATTGTAAAGAAGCGATCTGAATTGGCCAGAGTTTCATGATCGTTCAGTGATGTCACTCTGGGGCCAGGTGTCGGATTGTTCCGAAGTCTCGAACCAATACGGCTCATTTGATTAATCTGCTTTGGTTCTTCACAAAACACAATACAAAATTAACGCTCTCGCACGATGCATCCGCCGGAGCAAAGGCACCGCCTCCTGGCTTTTTGGGTTTTTTTCACTTGACGTCGTGAAGAGCTCGAAACAAAGTGAAAAGGCACTTTACTAAGTACCAAACGATACAAAGCATTAAACTTGAAGACGATCCAAACAACTCGTATAAAAACAAGAGTCTGTGTTATAAGATTAGCATAACATTAGCATGTCAATCTGTTCAAAATCATAAGATTTTCACGCTTATTTTTTTTCATGTACATTGGATGAAGTATGTGGTATGTGGTCAGAATAGTAGGCTCGTAATTCCATAATCTTTTCATGCTTTTTGGATAAAGTATGCGAGTGCTACAGTAAGAAATCCATTTAGCACTACAAATTTAAAGAAGGTCAAGTTCGTTAAGGTGCCACAACAAGATCGTGTGACGAACTTCTACGTTTTTGATAACTTTTGGTCCCAAATGCCTTAAGAGTCGGCAGACAAAAATTCAGCTCGATGTGGAAATTTTCATAGGAGGAGTTTGTTAAACTGCATGTTAAGCTTTTTTCGCATTCAAGAGGTTGTTGCAGAGCCGTCGTCCAAGATACAATTTCAGTGACCGTGTTAAATTATTGTACTTATTGGACATGACCTTCGAACAATTTTTGGTGGGCTTTCTAATATGTTCAATGGGTCAAAACAGCTAAAAAATAGATTTTGGTCACATTTAGGGGGCTGGAGGAGGCGCTGTAGAGCCAATTTTTGGAGCGCAGTCACAGTGTTGCCTATCCTTTTGTTCAGCCTGACCAGGATAATCATGGCAGGCTGATTTTGTTGAAATTGAATTAACTTGAACGGAGATACAGTCCAAAATATGTCTTTTTTTTTTTGCACATTTTTGAAGGGCGAAATTTGCTGGGGCGCCACCCCAAGACCATTGAACGTACTGTTTAGCTTTTGATAACTTTTTTTTCCCTCATGCCTTACAAGTAACCACACCAATTTTCAGATGGATTAGGCTTGTCGCCTAGGAGGAGTTCGTCAAAGTATAACTCAAGCAAAACCAGCCATTTTTAGAGACTTTGTGCAATATCCGTCTTCTTTTCGATTTTGGGAACAGGATTTATATTAGTAAAAGTTGCAGCTTGGTAACTTACATATGTGTACCAATTTTCATTTGCCTATGACAAACTGTTTGCGCAACAGCTACAAAATCGCTTTAGGTGGAGCTATAGACCGCCACCCTAAGACCATTTGGTGTATGTCTTAGCTTCTGATAACTTTTTTTCCCCTAATGTCTTATGAGTAACTACACCAATTTTCAGCTGGATCAAACATTTCACCTAGGAGGAGTTTGTCAAAGTATGAAGTCGGTGTTTTTAACATAAAACCTAAAATATCCAGTTTTCAGTCCAGTTTCGAAACTTGACCCAACTGCCTTTTTTTGTAGGGGTTAAGGTCCTACACATATGACAAGTTTTAAGTGTGTATGCAATACACTGCCTAAAATAGAAGCTTAAAACTATTAAAAAAAATAGGCTTTCAATGTTTGCCAATGTGTACTAAATTTCATCCGCCTACAACAAACTGGTTGGGCAACAGCTGCAAAAACGTGTTATAGGTATAGAGCCATTTTTTTTTAAATCAGTTTTGGGACCGAAATTTTTCACTGGGTCTGAGGCGTGTGCTATGACTTCTCGTTAATGTTCAGGTACCCAAAAGTGCCCGCAATGACTTCCGGAATAATAATAATAACAAAATAAATAAATAAGATTTTTTCCGAAAAACAATAGGGTTCTTGCATGGTTGGTGCTCGACCCCTAAGAAATAAGAATTTTTTGACAAACAATAGGGTTCTTACACCGCTGGTGCTTGAGCCCTGAAAAGGATTTGCACATCACTAGTAGACAGTTTGTTTTAACCACTTAGAATAATATAAAGTTTACCATAACTTAACCATAAGGAAATAACACCTTTTACTTGACTGAGGTGAGGGGGGAACATGGGGTTGAGGGGTGACCTTGACATAGCAAAAAGATATTAATAATAATGAAAATGCTAATAAACCCTACTTTAATATAATTTAAATGAAGTAAACAGATTTAAAAATGTATAAAAATAATTTATTACCCTATTGAACTGCTATGTATTAGATTGGCGTACTCTTCCCAGCGTTTTTCAAAACCGTTTATTTGGATGCTATTTTTTTTTTATTAGGTTTCAATAATAGTCTGATGCTGCGTTCATACGCATTCACACGAATTGGTAAACGCGCGAATCGTTGCTAACTCACCGCTATTAAATCTGATTTCAAACGCGGGCTGAAATAAGGGGAAATGCGCGTGAAGTCAAAGAGAAAAGCTGCTATTTTTATTTTCTGAAGGCAGAAAATATGCCTACTGTTTACTAACTACAGGCTTCTATTTCACCTGCAGCATCCATCAATCTTCTCCAGTGAGTGGATATTTTAATATCACGTTGAATTAAAAGGTGTTTACTGTCTGTTTCTCCATATAACCCCATTTCATGGGTAATTATTTTATTGTAGTTTAATAAAATGTAAAGAAATTGTCATCAACAAAAGCTATATTAAAAGAAGGAACATATATTGGTGTAAATACAGTGCTTCACATATAAAATGTTGTATAACGTTATTTTGCAAAATGTAACCTTGTATTAGTTATTGTACAGGTTAATTGAAGTTCAATACAAACTGTGGTTTTAGTAGAGTATTATGCAGATGTTTGTACAATACGTTTTATGTAACAGTAGTGAAAGGTACATTAATAGTGAATATTTAAATACTTTATTTGTAATTTCCCAATTAGTGAAGAAAAATTAAAGATGTCACAAAGATGTGTGTAACTTGATATCTGCTGTGATTAATTCTGATTCATTTCTCTGTTTTTAAGATATCTTACAACTGCAGACATCTACGGAGCATTACCTCATGAGTTCACTTTGAAGATGTCTTCCATAATGTTTTAAAACCTGCAAACACAAGAACACTTACTGCAGGTCTTGGTTAGGTTTCTTCCCAGGATTCTTCCAAAGATGCCATCATGGACCTCTCATCTACCAAGAGAGCAGCGTAGACCTAGATGTTTTCCTATCTGTATTCTTTTAGCTGGCCAGCGAGGTTTTTAATAGATTCTATTAATTTTAGTGCACATTGAGATGCTTTTGTACAGGTGTACAGCACAGTTCTACATAGTTTGTTGTGTAGACCTTTATCAATCTGGAACAGTTTGTTGCAAAGGAGAAGATAAATAGATATTGTTCCTCAGACACATGTGTTTAACACCCTATGTTTACAGTACACAGTTTGTATTTACACCACATTTTGTTGTTTAGTGAAAAGTACAGCTTGTTTAAATGCTTTGTTGCAAAGATTAAATACTGTTTAAAGTACATTTGTGTAGTCTTTGCAGTCTTATAGACAAGAACATAGGTCAATTATCATTCAATACATTTATTTCGTTAAACTTAAAAAGGAAACAAAGAATCATTTAAACAATTGCTTTCTATAACATTAACGTCTTTGCTAATAACTTAACCTTTAAGAGCTATTGATTTGTACAACAAAGCATAATATAAATCATTTTAAATATTTGCCATGATAATGTAATACTGTTACATTACATGTAAAGAAATTATCACACAGAAATCGTAAAGCAATAGACAAACCATTTATTTAAAAATGCAAACAAGGTTAAATGTACATGCATGTAATACGTTAAGATATATGAAGGATATTGCTTTGAAGAAAGATGTGCAACGGAGAAGTTCCTGTCTTCAGGCGACACCTTTAGCAGAGCAGGGTTCGACTCGAGCCTCTTGGCTCGCCGGGAAGCATAACGTGGTGCCGGGCAGCAGAGAGCTCCCGCACCCGCTCAGTTCCTCAGCCACTTCTGGGACAGCCACTGTTGTCACGCTGAATAAAATGGCTGGCGCAAATCCCGATATGAATATCCGCTACGAAAAGGTGTCAAAAGTTCAGAAAATTCAACTTTTCCGGCGTCGATGCCACTTCCACTTTTCACGTTGACACCAAAACGCGCTCCACACAACGCCGTTTACGCGACGCAACTGACGCAGAACTCCTTTGCCGCGGCTGGCCATTGACTTAACAATCAAACGCCAACCACGCAACTTCCGCGCCCGGTGTGAACGTAGCATGATACTTGCAGACAAAGCTTTAGTTGAAGACTTCTTTTATTCTTTTTCAGAAACAATTGAATGATGCTGCAAAGATCATTGGATGTGGCAGTACTCTTTTCCTGGGTTACCTCACTGCAACGGGGGATGAGAATTTTTATGCCAGTGCTTTCATGCCATTGTTGCAGAGGATTGTGGGAGCTGAGACTGCTCATGTAATGGCTGTCCGCTTAATTGGGCTTGGACTTGTGCCACACAGCAGCTACAAAGACCCATCCTCTCTGGTCCGTGAGTAGCGCTAATGGATGTTTTAGCTTGCTATTAACTTGCAAGGTCTCTTTCATTGAACTCTATTGAAAAACATGTTCACACCATGATCGTGTAAAAGTGCTGAATTCTACTGAAAGAATGATGAGGAAAGGAAAGGCAGCATGCCTTTCGCCATTACAGTTGGTTTTCTTCCCTCATGTGACTGCTCTTGGAAGCTCTTGATTAGCTTTCATAGCAGCAACTTAACTTTTTTTTCTTAAATGTTTTCACTTCAACTCATTTCACATCCTCCACTCTTATATACTGTACAGTGTTAGCCTGTGAAAGGAACAGTGACATGTTCCTTCTCTCTATAGTGCTAGGGTCTCCTTCCTGGGCAAGAGAGATTAACCCTTTGGCCCCCTTAAGAGTGATAAATTAGAATTTATTCACTTTTTTATCTATATATACTTTTCAAAGTTGTCAGCTGTCAGTCCTCTGCAGAGATCCAGAGCAAAATAGATCCTCAGCTCTCCCTTGCTGTAAAAATGCAACTTGTAGGCTTGTGACATTGGAAAGTGAAAACCTGGGAATTGTTCGTTCTGCAGGATGCAGAAACACAGTTTGCGGAAACTGTGGTGAAGATGCTCTTAAAGCAAACTCTACTGTGCCATCCAAATGTTAACTGTCATCGAGGTCATGGAGCCTCATCAAATATAACAGCATTTAATAGGAGCTTTGCAAGCATAATCAGACTACAGCTGTATTCCACAGCTCTCAAACAGGCTTTGTCTATCTACAGACAAACCTCAAATTACAAGCAGCAACAAGATTACGACTTCCGAGAATACAAAGAATGCAAACCTGGAAACAAACCAAATTCAAGCATCTCAAACAGAATGGAAAGAAGTACGAGAGAAAAAGAAACGACAAATATCATCTTCTTAAAACTTCAAGTATGCAGAAAATAAATTTCATAAATCTGACCGACTGAAAAACATTGAAATGGACATGTAGTATCACACTTTCAGCACGCTAAAAACCAAGACAAAAAGTCCAAGAAAAAGTGTGACCACAAAATACATGAATACAGTACAGTCCTAGTATATAGGCCCTCACATTCAGCTATAGGTAAATGCAGTTCAATAATATATTTTATAATATTTATAATATTATTTAAAAATATTTGTTCATTTTAGCTATGCTAAACACTGTACATCTTGAACATTGGGAATATAGCAGGTCCGAAGTGAGACACATTTTCAGCACTGGAATTAAACATTTCACATACTAAACCAATTATATACACAACTACAAAACTGACTTATTTTATATATATATATATATATATATATATAAAGTTGTTTTAACTAGATGTCAAATCATGCATGTTTTTTTTTAAACACCAGTCTGCCCTTATTTGGAAAGCATATTCTACCGGACTGTTTGTATCTTAATTCAAGAAGGAAATTATTTTATGATATACATACCTTTAAATAACTTTTTATTAAAAATGTATTAGATAAAATTTCAAAGATTACGGTTAGAGATTGAGCTTTAAAGGGTCTACAAAATGTTACTCTCTCAATGGGTAGTTAATATTAGAGGTAATATCTTGAAGTTATATTTTTGGAATCTGAGGTTTTTGGAAATCTACTTACGCCTTAAGTGGATGTATTAATCTTCGGAACCATCAGTGGTTTAACAGCGCATTACAAAATTAAATAACATGCAGCTCTACTACCAGTGTTGCCAGATCTCTATAGTGATTTTCTGGATGAAATCAGTAAATCATTTGAGAATCTTTTTACCTTTTTAATCAGGAAGTGAATGTGATGGGTCTAAAGTTCCAGAATCCTGTTGGGCTGGCTGCAGGATTTGACAAACACGGAGAAGCTGTGGATGGGCTCTTCAGATTGGGCTTTGGTTTCGTTGAAGTGGGAACTGTTACCCCAAAGGCACAAGATGGAAACCCAAAACCACGTGTGTTCAGACTGGAGTCTGATCAGGCTGTTATTAACAGGTTTGAATATAATCTTTGTGAATATATTTAGGAATGTATAGAATACCTTGAAAATAATTTCTAGAAAACAAACAAAGAAAGAGAGAGATGAAAAGGTAAGAAAGGGAAAGGAGAGAGAATGTGAGAAAAAAAGAGAGAGAAATCAGAGAGTAAGGACGAAAGTAAAAAGAGAGCGAGAGAGGAGAGAAAGAATCATAAAAGGGAGAGGAAAGAGAGATGAGAAAGAAGAGGGAAAGAAAAAAGAGAGGAGAAAGTAAAAAATAAAGATGGACAAAGAGAAAGGAGCGAAAGATACAGAAAGAGAGATAGACAAAGGAGAGAAAAATTTGAGAAAGAAAGCGGAAAAAAGACAGACTGAAAGAAAGAGGAGAGAGAAATAATTCAGAGAGAAATTGGAGAAAGAGAAATAAGAGTGAGAGAGAAAAGGAGAAAGAAATAGACAAAGAAATAGAGAAAAAAAAGAAATTAGAAAGAAAGAAAGCGATATGACAGTGTTACATTATTATACTTATTGACCATGACCTTCGAACTAATTTTTGAGGGCTTTTTAACATGTTCAATGGGTCAAAACAGCTAAAAAAAGATTTTGCTCACATTAAGGGGGCAGAAAGGAGGTCCAATTTTTAGAACGCAGTCACAGTGATGCATATCCTTTTGTTCAGCCTGACAAGGATAATCATGCCAGGCTTTTTTTGTTGAAGTTGATTTAACTTGAACGGAGATACAGTCTAAAATATGTCTCTTTTTTTGGCACATTTTTGAAGGGTGATCTTTGCTGGGGAGCCACCCCACGACCATTGGTACTGTTTAGCTTTTGATAACTTTTTTTTCTCATGGCTTACGAGTAACCACATCAATTTTCAGATGGATCGGACTTGTCGCCTAGGAGGAGATTGTCAAAGTATAAAACAAGCAAAAACAGCCCTTTTTAGAGGTTTTTGCGAAATATGCGTCTTCCCGTCGAATTTGGAAACAGGGTTTATATTAGTAAAAGTTAAAGGGACCGCTGTAGAGCCATTTTTGAAGCGCAGTGACAGTGATTCATATCCTTTTGTTCAGCCTGACAAGGCTAATCATGCCAGGCTGTTTTTGTTGATGGTGGATTACCTTGAACGAAGATACAGTCCAAAATATGTAAAAAAAAAAATCACATTTTAGAAGGGTAAATTCTGCTTGGGCACCACCCCGTACTTAGCTTTTGATGACTTTTTTTCTCTAATGTGTTATGAGTAACCACACCATTTTCCGCTTGATCAGACATTTTGCCTAGGAGGAGTTTGTCAAAGTTTAAAATGAGCAAAAATGCACACTTTTTTTGCGAAATATCCGTCTTCTTCTCGATTTTGGAAAGAAAGTTAATATTAGTAAAAGTTGCAGCTTGGTCATTTACATATGTGTACCAAATTTCATTTGCCTGCGACAAATTGATGGCGCAACAGCTCCAAAACAGCTTTAGTTGGCGCTATAGAGCGCCACCCCAAGGCCGTTTGACGTACTTCTTAGCTTTTGATAACTTTTTTCCCCCTAATGCCTTACGACTAACTACACCAATTTTCAGCTGGTCGAGAGAGAGAGAGGTCGAGAGAGAGAGAGGTCGAGAGAGAGAGAGGTCGAGAGAGAGAGAGAGAGGTCGAGAGAGAGAGAGGTCGAGAGAGAGAGAGGTCGAGAGAGAGAGAGAGGTCGAGAGAGAGAGAGGTCGAGAGAGAGAGAGAAGCTTGATATGTTAAGACAATGGGAGAGAAAACTTGTGTGAGAGCAGAGCACAGCAAGCAGGCTCTTAATCAAAGCACTTAATGCCTAACAGGTTGCCAATTTCCTAAATACTTCACCTTAAACAAATAATTATTTTAATAGCTTTTATTGTATCTGTAATCCTTATTTCACCTCCCATCGCTGCTTGCAGCTTTAATTAATTCTTTTTTTAAGGGTTGAGCACCAATGGTGCAAGAACCCTATTATTTTCGAAAAACGTAATGGTTACTTTTGTAACCCCTGTTCCCCAAATAGAGAACGGAGACTTATGTTGGTGACGTCTATGGGAAGCTCCGCTAGGGGCGCACTACTCAGTCCACACTGTTTCAAAATGCAAATCAGCGAACGCGCTGATGGTCACGTGATTGCGCCGTCCCGCGAGCGTGATAATCTTCCTGTTGTGACGCTGGAGCCGTATTCACCCCCTAGGCAACCAGACTTATTCACGACCTAACGGTTGTGGCTGCGGGACATAAGTCTCTGTTCCCTATTCGGAGAACGGGGGTTACGTAAGTAACCATTACGTTCCCCGTCAGTCGGTCACTACGACTTATGTTGGTGACGACTATGGGAACACCCTGCAAAACACCACAACCTAGGTCCTTTCGCATCGGCCGACGGCTAGGCAAGCTGGGCACATAAGTAGTCAGGCACCGAACGGGCCCTCCTCCGCCCTGGCCTTAAGTATAGACTTCATTTTTAATGGGCAATAGGCAATTTTCTCTCATACCCACTCATACCAGAAGAAAGAGCATTGATCCCAGAGCTAAAGGGAAACGTGCAAAGGCTGTACTTGCTACCTCGAAGGCTGGACTTAGAACTTCCGGCAGTTTAATACACGCAAGATTTCATTGAGGGACCTATGGAAATACACCTTGAACCACTGGGGAAAGGTATTTCAGAGGGAAGATACGCCTGTTGGGGTGAGAGGAGCCAAAAAGCTGGAAGTTTTTCTCCTTGGCAAAATAGCGCACGTATCACTAAAAATGGTGCAACCCAAGCTGGACACCCCTTCGTACATCTCAGACAATGCTACCACCACTTAGTATGGCTGAAGAGACGTATTCAACGCTCAGGTTATAGTACCTGGAGAAGGTGATGGGAGTCGACCAACCCGCAGCCTTGCAGATCTCGGCCAGCGGAGTCCCTCTTGCCAAAGCCCATGAGGCCGCGACACCCCTGTTAGAGTGGGCTCTCAACTGCAGGGGGCAAGGGATATCGAACACTGTGTATGCGGTAGAGATGGCCTCCACTAGCCAGTGGGCCAACCTCTGTTTGAAGACAGCCTTCCCTATCATCTGCTGTCCTCCAAAGCATACAAAGAGCTGATCAGAACTTTTAAGATTCCGCGTTCTTTCTACATAGATCCTCAGTGCTCGAACTGGGCAATTAGGACCAGGGGCTGATGCTGCCTCCTCTCCGGGCAGAGCTTGGAGGTCCACTATCTAAGTTTTAAAGGGGATGGTAGGAACCCTGGGTACATATCCAGGCCTGGGCTTCAGAATAACATGAGTATCACCAGGTCCGAACTTTAAGCAGGTCTCATCGAAAGAGAGTGCCTGCAGATTCCCCACCTTCTTGATAGACGCTTATGCGACCAGGAGCGCTGTCTTAATTGACAGAAATTTAAGCTCTACTGATTCAAGCGGGGTCGCTGGTTCTAGGCTCGGCTGGGGCAGGTGGCATTTCTGTGTGGAGTTTGCATGTTCTCCCCGTGATCGCGTGGGTTTTCTCCGGGTGCTCCGGTTTCCCCACAAGTCCAAAGACATGCGGAATAAGTGAATTGAATAAGAACAATTGCCCATAGTGTTAAAGTGTGAATGTGTGTGAATGTTTCCCAGCGATGGGTTGCGGCAGGGAAGGGCATCCGCTGCGTAAAACATATGCCAGTGAGTTGGCGGTTCTTTCCGCTGTGGCGACCCCAAAAGGGAATAAAGCCGACATGAAGATGAATGAATGATTCAAGCGGCTCGAATGGAAGACCTTGAAGGACAATGTAAAGGTCCCAGAATGGAACTAAGGATGGCCTGGATGGTCTAATCCTTCTGGCACTTCTGAAAAATCTGACCGTTAACTTGTGTTGTCCCAATGTGTTGCCTGAAGGTGTTGGGCAGAAATCGTGGCGATTAAACCTTCAGGGTGGACGGAGCCAGTCCTCGATCCAGACCCTCTTGCAGGAAGGTTCGCACGGGTTCAAAGGGGCAGCTACTCGGGTCTACTTGGCGAGAGTGACACCAGTCAACGAACCGACCCCTCTTGCCGGCATAATAGGCCCTAGAAGAGGGAGCTCTGGCAAGACACAGAGTTTGAACCACAGACTGTGGCATTACCCGGGGGTCCTCCGCGGCATGATGTGCCAGACATGGAGTTTCAAGAGGTCTTGACGCGGGTGCTTGTGCCCACATCCCTTGGTCAGAAGGTCAAGGTTGGTTGGGTCAATAAGGTGCCACCACAAGGACCTCTGCCTCGTCCTCGCTGATCTTGCACAGGAGGGTTGCAAGTTGGCTCTCTGGGGGAAACGCATATAGGCGTTTCTTCCTTGGCCAGCAATGCACCAGCGCATCTATCTGAGAGGAGCCTGGGACAGAGCGTAGAACAGCCGGCACTGAGCATTCTCTGGGGCGGTGAACAGGTCTACCTCAGCTATACCAAAGCTTTCCCAGATCTGCTGGACTGCCAGGGGATTCCACCGAGACAGTGTATCTGCTGTCTTATTCAACCTGCCGGGAATATGGACTGCAACTAGGGACAGACCCCAATGCTGACTTCAGAGGAGCAGACTGCGGGCAAGAGGCGGAAAACCTCCTTGTCGATTGATATACACCACCGAGACTGTGTTTTCCCTCCTGACCAACACGTGATGTCCCTGCATCATTCTCCTGAAGTGCATCATTGCTAAGAACACTGCACATAGCTCTAGGCTATTTATGCTCCAGGAAGCGTGTTTCTCGGTCCAAAACCCTGAGACTTTGTGCTTCCGGCATACAGCACCCCACCCAGTCCTTGAAGCATCGATAGTTACTATTAAGCGCGTGGCAGGTCCTCCCAGGGGGACACTGGCACGGAGGAATCGAACATCTTTCCAAAGACTCAGGTGAAGGCGGCAACGAGGTGTCACGTTCACCTTCAGTTGCCCTGAACGCCATGTCCGCGTTGGAACTCTGAACATGAGTTAAAGCTGGAATGGTCTCATATGTAATAAGCCGAGCGGAATAACATCTACTGCGGAAGCCATATGCCCAGGAGCCTCTGGAAGTTCTTCCGAGGGACCACTAATCTTGCGCAGACTCTGCGTGCTGCCTTCAGCAGCCTCATGAGAGAGGCGTGCTCGCATGTTCAACGAGTTTAGCTCCATACCCAAAAAAGATATCCAGGGGTTAGACTGCTCTTTTCTGAGTTGATCTGAAACCCCAGACGACTGAGGTGGCATAAGACCCTGTCTCTGTGGCGAATCAACTGGGATTGTGTCAGGGCCAGTATCAGTCAGTCGTCCAAGTAAGCCAGGATTCGAACCCCTTCCCGTATTAATGGTACAAAATCCTCGATCACCTTTGTGAAGGTGCGAGGGGACAGAGACAAGCCGAAGGGGAAGATGCCGTACTGATACACTCGCCCTTCAAGGTTAAACTGAAGAAAGGGTCTTCGCCAAAGGAGTTTACTCAAGTGAAAATACACATCCTTTAGATCTATTTTGGCGAACCAATCCCCTGGACGTACTGAGTGGACCATACGTCTGAGGGATAACATCCTGAAAGTTTTTTTCCGACGTCGAGCAGGCGGTGGGGGCACGGACTTAGAAGGGAACCTGCCACGTCTCTTCCTACGTGGTGTCATGAATTCTCCCAGACCCTCTGTCTGCTTCCTGATTGTAGACGCGACCCGACGAGGCCATCTGGGACCACAGGTGCACTGAGGAAATGCCTCCGGTCTTGAGGGAGCATGTCAGCCTGGGTCAACTAAAAATGGCGGCTGTGGACTACTAACGTAGACATTGTGTGGCTGAGTGAGCTATCTGCAACTTTTGTCGCCTTGAGCGCAAAGTCGGTAGCCACTCTCAGATCCTCTGTATGTCCTTGGCCACAACTCCCCTCCTGCATCTCATTCACGGCCTTGGCTTGGATTACCTGAAAGGCTGCCATGGCATCCAGGGCAGCGGCAGCTTGACCCGCCACAGCATAAGCCCTTGAAACCAGGTCCAATGATAGGCTTAGCTGGCGGGATGGTGGCCTCGGCTGTTTACGCCAGGCGGCAGGGTTTCCCAGGCATAAGTGCACCACCAGCGCCTGCTCTACCTGGGGAATCACTTCGTACCCCCTAGCTACCGCGCTGTCAAGGGGAGCGAGAGAGTGGAGACTGACCAACCTCGCTTTTAGAGGTGCCTTCCAAGTTTGGAGGGGGCTGTCTGTCCCCAGGGGCGGAGCCACCTGAAACCCAATTTCTCTGGCAGCCTGGGTAAGCAACTCGGCTATCTCCTCTGCAGCACAATCCGTCGTCACCCCAGAGAGGGAGAGCGATTTACCGTCTCCTTCAGGAGATGCGACGTCTCTCTCCGATGCAGCACTGGATATAGCATTATCAGGCGCACAGGAGTCTTCAAAAGATGCAAGCAGCGTATCATCCGATAACTCACTGTGCCCGATCTGGCACTCGCGACCCTGCTCAACTCCACTGGGCGCCAGAGACATGCACTCATTACGGCACGCAAGCTACATAGCCTCCGGTGGTGGCTATTGTACTTCAACCTCGCATAAAGTGCACTGCCGGACAGAACTGTCCAATCCGCAAATTGTATTATATATCAGATATGGTGAAAATTTACGTTTGATTGTGTTTCAGAAAAATGAATTAAAAAATGGCTTTATAGCGCCAGCTAACCCGTTTTTGCAGCTGTTGCGCAACCAGTTTGTCATAGGCGAATGAAATTTGGTGTACATGTGTAAAGTACCAAGCTGCAAATTTTATTATATAATCCCTGTTTCCAAAATCGACAGGAAGTTGGTTATTTCACAAAAGCCTTAAAAAATGGGCGTTTTGCTCATTCTACACTTTGGCGAGCTTCTCCCACAGATTTGATCTAAACATCTCCAAACTTCTTGAGTATCATCATACGGCAAACGGAACCTTAAAATAAGATTTTTTTTACCTATCATAAAGTATGTGGTCGTAGTTGCGGCCAATGTCCAAATTTCAATTTGAAAAAGGAACTCGGGCATAGCTTATTCGATCCGGCTTAAACTTGTCTCGTTTTCATCATAGTCCAAGCCTGAAACATGCGTATGACAACAAATATCATTCGTCATAGTGCCACCTAGTGACGAGCATTGAAAGCCTGTTTTTTATTATTTTTCGCTTCCATTTCAGGCAGTGTATCACACACACACTTAAAACTTGTCATATGTGTAGGACCTTAAGACCTATAAAAAAAGTCATTTGGGTCACGTTTTGAAACTGGATGGAAAACGGGATATTTTTGGTTTTATGTAAAAAACAGAGACTTCATAATTTGATGAACTACTCCTAGACCAGGGGTCGGCAACCCAAAATGTTGAAAGAGCCATATTGTACCAAAAAACAAAAAACAAATAGGTCTGGAGCCGCAAAAAATTAAAAGCCTTGTATAAGCCTTGTAATGAAGGCAACACATGCTTTATGTATCTATATTAGCCTACTATAACAATGACTAAGTTTGCTACGAATACATAATGAGCCTTCATGAATAAATGTTTATTTTCCCTGAAGTGAATCCTGTAGAGAACGACGCACCACGTGACTACTCTGTTGTACGATTACAATATCAATGAATTATGTTTCATTGCTTTGATGAAATTAGAGAAATGCAATAAAGAAATCGAATTTTTGATGTCATTTTTATTTTGAGGATTCCCAAAAACAACATCAAAATGGAACGTGCACAACGTGCCCCTTAACTGGGCAACAAACAATGCGAAAAAACGAAGCATACATTTATAAAAAAAAAAAACAGCAGCCTTTTGAAAAAAAGTATATAAAATAACAGCCACTTTGTTACTAAATACGTGCGTGCCTTCCCTGGAAATGTCTTTCCACGTTACTCTTGTTATTAGACAACTTCTCAATACAGAGCAAACATTCAGGCAATCCTTCTGCATCGGCACTGAATGCAAACGATTCGGTCCAAGAACCGTTGAATCATCTGTTCTCCTTAGTTATGTTTCTCTTTTTCTCTTTGGGGTCCATGGCCCATCACACAGCCGCCGGTTTGTTTACAGCAGCCACCTACCTGGCATCCCGCCCCCGCTGGTAGAAGCGTGTGTCGCGGGTGATGATGCAAATCGTCGCTGACAGAAATGTTGAAATTAAATATTTATTCTACACTCTTTTACAGCATTGGAAAACGTTAAGAATGTTTGTCCTCCTATAGAAACCATATTAAACAAAAAACATATTTACCTTTTTTCTTTTTTCTTTTTTCCTTTTTAAAACATTTTTGAAAAAGCTACAGGGAGCCACTAGGGCAGCGCTAAAGAGCCACATGCGGCTCCAGAGCCACGGGTTGCCGACCCCTGTCCTAGACGAAATGTCCGATCCAGCTGAAAATTAGTGTGGTTACTTGTAAGGCATAAAAGAAAAAAAGTACATCAAACGGTCTTGGGGTGGCTCTCTATAGCGCCATATGAAGGGGTTTTGTAGCCGTTGTGCAACCAGTGTGTTGTAGGCGAATGAAATTTGTTAGACATATGTAAATTACCAAGTTGCAACTTTTATTATTATAAACACTGTTTCCAAAATCGACGGGAAGACGGATATTTTGCAAAAGCCTCTAAAAGTGTGCATTTTTGCTCGTTTTATACTTTGACGAACTCCTCTTAGGCGAAATGTCCAATCAAGCTGAAAATTGGTGTGGTTACTTGTATGGCATGAGGACAAATAAAGTTATCAAAACTGAGCAGTTGCATCACTGTAACTGGGGTATAAATATTGGCTCTACAGCGCCTCCTTGCTACCCCCTTAAAATGTGACCAAAATCTTCTTTTGAGCTGTTTTAACCCATTGAACATGTTGGAAAGCCCTCCAAAATTAGTTTGAAGGTTATGTTCAATAAGTATAATAATTTAACATGGTCACTGAAATCGTACCTTGGACGACAGCTCTGCACCACCCCCTTGAGTGCGAAAAAGCTTAACTTGTAATTTAACAAACTCCTCCCAGGAAAATCTACATATCAAGCTGAAGTTTGGTCTGGTGACTCCTACGTTTTTGATACCTTTTTGTCCCAAATGCCTTAAAAGTTCATCACACGGTCTTGCTGTGGCAACTCAAGGAACTTGAACTTTTTTAAATGTGTAGGGCTAAATTAATTTCTTACTGTAGCACTCGCATACTATACCCAAAAAGCATGAAAAAATTATGGAATTATGAGCCTAATGTTCTGACCAAGTTGCTATGCTTAAGTGACGATACGCTTACAGCGCCACCTAATGCCTGTCTATATTTGTGGCTGTATCTCCCACATACTTCATCCAACGTTTATGAAAAAAATAAAGATTGCCAATCTTGTGATTCTAAACAGATTGATATGCTGATGTTATGCTAATCTTATAACACCGACTCGAAAGGTCGTGAGGTGGTACCTTCGCTCTGGCGGACACATCGTGCGAGACCCCTCCCACCGCTGCTTGCAGTTTTAATTAGGGGTCAAGCACCAAATGTGCAAGAACCTTACTGTTTTTCGAAAAATATTTATTTATTTTTTATTATTATTCTTTACCGTCTTTCCGGGGGGCTTTTTGGGTACCTGAACATTAACCAAAAGTCACAGATTTTTGCACACGCCTCAGACATGGTGAAAATTTACGTTTGATTGTGTTTCAGAAAAATGAATTAAAAAATGGCTTTATAGCGCCAGCTAACGCGTTTTTGCAGCTGTTGCGCAACCAGTTTGTCATAGGCGAATGAAATTTGGTATACATGTGTAAAGTACCAAGCTGCAAATTTTATTATATAATCCCTGTTTCCAAAATCGACAGGAAGTCGGTTATTTCACAAAACCTTAAAAAAAAGGACATTTTGCTCATTCTACACTTTGACGAACTCCTCCAACAGATTTGATCTAAACATCTCCAAACTTCTTGAGTATCATCATAAGGCATACGGAACCTTAAAATAAGATTTTTTTTAGCTATCATAAAGTATCCAAACTGGACAGAAAACCAGATATTTTAGGCTTTATGTAAAAAAACATAGACTTCATACTTCGATGAACTCCTCCTAGACGAAATGTCCGATCCAGCTGAAAATTGATGTGGTTACTTGTAAGGCATAAAAGAAAAAAAGTCGTCAAAAGCTAAGAAGTACAACAAACGGTCTTGGGGTCGCCATCTGAAGCGGTTTTGTAGCCGTTGTGCAACCAGTTTGTTGTAGGCAAATTAAATTTGTTGGACATATGTAAATTACCAAGCTGGAACTTTTATTATCATAAACACTGACCAAAATCGATGGGAAGACAGATAATTCGCAAAAACCTCTAAAAGTGTGCGTTTTTGCTCGTTTTATACTTTGACAAAGTCCTCTTAGGTGAAATGTCCAATCAAGCTGAAAATTGGTGTGGTTTCTTGTATGGCATGAGGACAAAAAAGTTATCAAAAACTAAGTAGTACATCCAATGGTCTTGGGGTGGCGCCCCAGCAAAGTTTACCCTTCATAACTCTGCAAAAAATCTACATATTTTTGACTGTATCTCCGTTCAAGTTAAATCAATTTCAACAAACACAGCCTGGCATGATTTTCCTTGTCAGACTTTACAAAAGGATATGCATCACTGTGACTGTGCTCCAAAAATTGTCTCTACAGCGCCTCCTTCTTGCCCCCTTAATTGTGACCAAAATCTTTTTTTTAGCTGTTTTGACCCATTGAACATGTTAGAAAGCCCTTATTGAGCAATTTAACAAATTATTCCTAGGAAAATTTTCAGATCGAGCTGAAATTTGGTCTGCTGACTCTTAAGGCATTTGGGGCCAAAATTTATCCAAAACTTAGTTCATCAATCGTTCTTGGTGTGACACTTTAACGAACTTGACCTTTTTTAAACGTGTAAGGCTAAATGGATTTCTTACTGTAGCATTTGCATACTTTATCCAAAAAGCATGAAAAAATTATGGAGTTATGAGCCTACCATTCAGACCAAGTTGCTATGCTTAAGTGATGATACGCTTATAGCGCCACCTACTGCCTGTGTTTATTTGTGGCTGTATCTCCCACATACTTCATCCAATGTACATGAAAAAATTGAAACGTGAAAACCCTATGATTCTGAACAGATTTATATGCTAATGTTATGCCATTCTTATGACACCAATTCTTGTTTTTATACGAGTTGTTTGTGTAACAATATAGATTGTCTTTACATTTAAAGCTTTGTATCGTTCGATACTTTAAGTGCCTTTTCACCTTGTTCCCCAGCTCTTGATGACAAGTGAAAAAACTCGAAAGACCGGGAGGCGGTGCCTTAGCTCTGGCGGACGCATCGTGCAAGAGCCCTCCCTTTGCTTCTTACAGCTTTAATTAATTTTTAAAGTTCCTGTGAAAAAGTGAGCGTGGCCTAATGCATTAGGCAAATTAGACATAATGTTGAAATCCACTTTCCACTAGGGTTAAGATCAACGAAACTCCACACCTGTAGGGTGCTTAGTTTCAGAGCTATTTGACTTTGATGTTTCAGTGAGAAAGGGGGTGTGGCCTAATGCATTATGCAGATTAGACAATGTTAAAATTCACTTTTCAATAGGGTCAAGATAAAACAACCCCCACTCCTGTAGGGTGCTTAATTTCTGAGATACTTGGCTTTGAAGTTTTTTAAGGTAAACTAAGATTTGTTAGGAGTTCGCTGTAATGTGTATGGTTATTACAACTTCATCTTTTATTTCATCACAATATTAAAATAAATAAATATACAGAATTTGGAAGTATGCATTTTATTTTATTTATTAATTGCTTTCCGAGCTGGTGTGGGGGGGCTGACTCAACATCGCTACTTGACCCTAGTGAAGATAAAACAACCCCCACATCTGTAGGTTGCTTAGTTTTAGAGATATTTGGCTTTGAAGTTTCTGTAGAAAAGTGGATGTGGCCTAATTCATTATGCAAATTAGACTTTGTGTTAAAAGTCGTCCTGTGCTTTTTCAAGCCAACATAATATGTTTATCAGCAAGAACAGTATGTTGGCTTTTTCAAGCCAACATAATTAATTAGTAAACCGGCATTGTCAAGATCCAAAATCAGTACATTGATTTTCCTTTAGTACACTGATTTTCCTTCTACATTTCTATTAATAAAGTTTATTAGAGCGATTTCACATTTATATTTTTTAAAAGCTTGAAATACTTTGTTAATGATATAAAATATGTCAACTTTAATATAACTGTTTGTTTTAAGGTCTTAATTAATTTATCAGCATCTCCTCTTGACCTGTGTGTCTAATGTTAGCTAACATTACATAAAACTAAGTTTCATGAACTCATAGCCATCATCCTCTTAAAAGTGAAATTACATTTTATTGTTAAGCTCAGCTCTGCTTGTCTTTCTTTGAGAGTATCGCAAAAAATAAAACCGCCCAAGATCCGTTTTATTGTTGTTTTTGAAAAGGCTTGTTTGCTGTCAAATGGCCATAGGTGTCAACACTAAGACTTCAATTTTCTTTCAAACGCACCTCGGCTCTGCGTCAAGCATTTCTTCCCCTCCACATTGTGCGTTTACAAAGGAATAATGCATGCTCATGCCATTGTATATCCGTCACATATTTTATTTTTTTTATATGCATTTCAGATATGGATTTAACAGCTGTGGATTTTCTCCTGTGCAGGGGAAGTTGGACAGCAGGAAACATGTGCAATCAGAATTAACAAAAGGTTGGACGTTTTTCTTTTTGTTTTAAATATGAAGTCAATAGGTTATGTGCTAATTATTTTGCTTATTATTATTATTGGTGTGAATGCATTCAAGTTTTCATTTCACTATTTAGGGGGACTGCATTCACTCAATATGATTTAGATCTTTTATTTTGTCTTAAGCTAGAACCACATTCAAAATTTCAAAACATTTTGTTTGTATTTGTCTTAAAGTATTTTATAATTTGCAAAATATTTAACTTTAAACAACTAAATAAACACTTGAAGGCATTCAAAATATGCATATGAAATATTTTGCTAACCATGTATGGTAGCCTTTGTCTTTGTTTTTACTCATCACAAGGTACAGCTAAACAAGTCTTTTTCAATGGCAGTCTTTAAGTTATAAGTTATATCTAACTCTGAGTTACGACCAGAACTTGAGAAGCCCAAAGCTGTAAGTGCATTGGTTTCCTGTGGCTAAGCTTACATTTACAATTTAATTATGTAATGTTCCCCGTGTTTCTAGAAGTTTATTTAAATATGACACAAGAGCAGAGCATTGCTAAGCCTTGCAATTATCAAATAGTCTAAATGGCGCATTAAGCAGAACCCAGGTGATTCAAAGGCATTTGAATTATAATAATATAATTGGTATTAATATAATTGGCATTTGAAATATACTAATATCATTAGTATTGCTTTTTTTGAAGGTACTTTAGGGTACAGTGATTGTCTAGACATGTCTAACATGTATTTATTCTAAAGGTTGTAAAAAGGGCATAACATGGCATCTTAATCACGTCCTTTTTTTTACTTTGAACTATATTCTGTTTTTGTAAAATTGGAATTAATTTAAATATTTGCCTTTGTGTTGTGAACTAATTTACATTACATGTTTGGCATTTGAAATCAAATAGTGAAAATGTCTGGATTTGCCATCAGTATTCAAAGACTTGTCTGTATAAAATCATTCATAGTCCAAAGAGAACTACAGGTGTGACTGACCCTTTCCTACCCAGCAAATTGTTTTATATCAACCATACTAACAGATCTCTCAGCTCAAAAAATTAATAGAAACATTGAGGTCATAGTGACATGGGTTCTTGATATAAATTTATGAGACACATCAGTAGATGCAGTTTATTTTTTCTCCCCCCCCCCCCCCATTCATATTTTGAAATGTTCTGTAAACTGTAAATACTTGTTGAGCATTGTTTAAGCCTTTAGCTGTTCTCCGTTGCATTTCTCCAAATGTAGGTAATCTTTTTAGTCTTTAGATGTTTATGCTTTGCATTTCATGAATTAGGTTTTTCAGTATTGAGTTTTTTTTCTGCTTAAATTTCAGTTCAATTTAGCTATTATTAAATCTTAAACCTTTTGTTCAATTCAATGAAAATTTTAACAAAAATTCTCAACAGGAACCATTATAGCCTTCATCTTTTCCACCCAGAAAGAGAGCTGCATAAATAATAGTTAAAAGATCTCGATACCACCCCCTCGCGATCTTATATCAGCATTTATGTGATTGTCAAACTCATCTGATCTCTTGATAACACACAACCTGCAGCAGCAGCAGCAGCAGCAGCAGCAGCAGCAGCGCTCACGTGTGCTTGTTACCTGCACTAGAGTAGTGGATGTGAGTCAGTCGAGTTTAAAAACAAACACGAGTGAGCCAGCACAATGTTCAAGTAAGTCTGTTAACAAGTCGACATTTTATTACCTAAAAAAAAAAGATTTTCTTAAGACACTATATGAGACACTTAAGACACTTAAGACAGTCCAATGAAATCAAAGGCCCCTCCCTCTGAGTCCCTCCAGCTTCTGACCCAGTTTATAAATCTCTCATTTACACTATCCTGATAGAAGATTTAGCTTCAAAGTTACTATATCACTAAAACCTGCAGCTGGATTGAAGAAAGATATTTTGGGACGTTTGCTAATAGTTTTATCCCCAATTTAACAGTTTTAAACCAGACATTCAGAATTGAAATAAGACTGATGCCTTTAACTGCACAATTTACGCTACTCTTACTAATAATGAATATCTGAAGGTAGGTCTGAGTTCATATATTCACAGCCTCACATTCATGCTCTATATTAAAACTTTTTAAAGTTCTCTAGCTCCATATCAGTTGGTCTCTCAATAAGCATATGACAAAATACTAAACACATAGCATAATTTAAAGAAACCATAGTGATCATTGTTTTGTATTAATTTAGTGGTGTGCAGAGATAAAACAAATATGTATCAGTACAATTTAAGTACAAGTTTACACCAAGTTTAATATAAGTTTAATATTAGATCATCAGAAAATGTGTAGTTTGAATTAGTAACTTTAATCAGAAAGTATTTTACTTCATTGCTAATGTGAAGCAATTAGTTTCGATGTGTTTTGTTTATACACTAACACCCTATAAAGTTAAAGAAAATGGACTAAATGAATGAGAGTAAACATTGGCCTCAGTAATTGTCATAATGTGCTATCACATATCTTGTAAATAATCATGATGGGCTGTGTTCAAAAATGCCAGGGCCTTTTTTTGATCCCAGTCTGGCCCTGCATTGAGCAATTCCTGCTCTTTAAAACAAATATCATGAAACAATTGAGACAGAATTGATACACAATTTTGTTTTCATATTTAAATGTTTAAGCATCTGTCCCAGGATAATTGCCGTGTCCTAAGACTGACTCTGTGGTCAATTTCAGCAGGCAAACCTCTTGGGATCAATCTGGGGAAGAACAAATTCTCGAGTGATGCTGTGTCAGATTATGTGGAGGGAGTGCGCAGGATGGGACCACTAGCTGACTATCTGGTAGTGAATGTTAGCAGCCCCAACACTCCAGGCCTACGAGAGCTACAGGGAAAAGATGCTTTACACAACCTACTGTGCAAGGTTATAATTCAATATGATGCATGATCTTGTTGGTTTTCCATTCTACCGACATAATGCTAGCGGCACCTGTTTGTGTATAGGAGTGTTTATGGATGTGAGCAGAAGAAGCGTGCCTCTGCTCTGAGACACAATTACTGTGACACGAACAAGGACAAAAAAAAAAGACTGTCATAAAACTTCATTTGTCTTTAATGTCTGCAGTTGTAATGAAGAAAGATAGAAGAATCAAAATTGTGATTAATGCATTATATCAAAAACTCCTCTCAGTGAATAACAGGCTTTAAACAGCCTTCAAACGTTAAATCACTCATTTAAAGATGTGGTTTGGTTGGTATCATGCTTGATTACTGTAGTGTTTTGTGTAAACGATTTGTTATATGGGATTAGGTTATAATTGAAATGACTGACATGTTCGGATCTCATGAATAAAATACAATTATAAAAAAAGTTCTGAATAAATACAATTAGAGAATACACAAAATAGTTGTTCTAATACACATCTTTAGATGGTTTTGATTCCAGTAGAGGAAACGCTTATCTTGCTAGATTCTTCTTTCCTGGAAAATAAAGAACATACAGAAGGGTTATAGGTGTGTAAGTATCACAGGATAAATCAGTTTATAAATCCTATATTGAAGCATTTAAATAAATTGTCATTAATTAATCACTGGCAAATACAACCAAACAATCGATAGATTTACTGATAATATTTAATTGTCTAATCGATCATAAATTATATTATGAGGATACATAAAAAACTAGCTTGTTTTAGTGATGATTCATGAAGTTACCTGTGAGCTCAGTTTTAGTTCAGATGGAGGTTTGTGGTGGTTTTCCAGCGATCATGTTACGTGAGTCTGTGAGTAAATGTTTTAACCATTACTTGAGAACAAACAAATAACTGCAGCAACAACTCCAGAAAATAAAAACAAACCTTCGTGATTCATTTAACATCCCATACTCTCACGATCAGTTTCAAATAGCACGAGACATTCTCTCGATCCAATCAGCGGTCTCGGTGGGTGTCGAACGCCATTCTTGCTCTGGCTAATCAGCGAGAATGGAGTAGGTTGTCAATTTTAGTGTCAGTTTTGGAACCAGTTCAAAGTAGGTACTGAAAATGTTATAGGTACCACCACAGGATTTCAAGATGGCGCCGTGGATGGCTGCCTCGGTACACAGCTCTGCAGTGTTTTTGTTTTGCTAGTTTGTCCTTCTATTTGTTTTGCTAACCTTATACGTTACACCCTAGTGGAACTTTGAGCTTCACTCTCAGAACATTTTTCCACTGGGTTTTGCATTTTCTGACATTTATTGAGCGTTCTAGTTAGCGGGGTCGCTACATTCCCCAAGAAGCGGAGCAGATGGGGCAATCGTGCAGGATAACTTGTAAAGCTTCGCGAACATCACTGCCCAGTATCCATCTGGCGAATCTGCATTCTTTAACTAATAAAACGGATGAGATTTATCTGCTTACCTGGAGCAACAAAGACTTTTCATCCTCTGCTGTGCTGTGTTTCACGGAGACCCGGCTCAATGAAGGGATACCGGACGCCACTCTCAACCTACCCGGATTCACGCTGTTCAGAGCAAACCATGACTCGAGGGCAGCTGGAAAAACTTGCGGCGGAGGCACATGCTTCTACATCAATTTGAGGTGGTGTACAGATGTAACAGTGATGAAGAAGATCTGCTGTCCTGATCAGGAAGCGCTCTATTATCTGCAAGCCCTTCTATTCACCCCGCGCGTTTTTTTCGTACAGTCTTGTCAGTGTTTACATCCTGCCGCAGGCGTGTGTGAGCGAAGCACTGCAACAGCTGGCTAATGAGATCACAAATGTGGAGCAGCATTTTTCGGACTCTGTCTGTGTTATTCTAGGAGACTTCAACAAAGCCAATTTGAGAAAAGAACTGCCAAAGTTCTAACAGCATATAGTGTTCCCTACCAGTGAGGGGAAAATTCTGGATCATTGTTGCAATCCCCCGGGCAGCTTTAGGACTCTCGGACCACTGCCTGGTCCACCTTTTCCCATCATATAAACAGCTTAAAGCAGCTGAACCTGCAGTGAGAACTGTTAAAAGATGGACCACTGAAGGAGAGCAGGACTTACAAGCCTGCTTCGACTGGAGTGTTTTTGAAACTGCTGTCTCAGACCTGGACGAGCTCACTGATTCTGTAACATCAGTTTCTGTGAAGAGATGTGCATCACCACCCAGACTTGTATGATGTATAACAATGACAAACCATGGTTCTCTGGAAAACTCATATTTTCATCAAGCCAAGGGTGCGTCCTACAAGAATGGAGACTGCGCTTTGTATGAACAGGCCAAAAATACATTGAATAAGGAGATCAGAGCTGCCAAAAGAATGACTCTGAAAAGTGTAATGGAAATATTAAATACTCATGAGACATGATTTATGAGCACAATCGCAAACAGCAATTTATTACTTTCCTCAAGCATGGATTCAGCTCATACCTTGATATCAACGGAGAATGTGATCACATTGCAAGCAAATGGAAAAGAGAAAGAGAGGAAGGAGAGAGAGAGAGAGAGAGAGAAAGGAGGAAAGAAAGAAAGGAGAGAGAAAGAATGAGCAGCCCTTCTCTCAGCAGACACGGGGGCAAGAGACTGAACCCAAGGCTTCCCAGAGACTCCTATCAGTACAAATCCCACCCCTCTACATCACTTCCTGTTCCATCCAAGTAAACTTAAGGACATTCAAACTCAATCTTATTGGATAAATAATTACAATGATTAAATATTCTATAACAATCCCCCCTTTTGTCACAAGACAACAATATTTTAAAATTTAATCATTGCACATTCATCGTAAGACGATATGCATTCATATTTAAATGTTTCCTATCAAATAGGTTTATCTGTAAGACAAAATAATTCAGCAATAATTCAGTCATTCAAATGTTCCTTAGCAATATCTCTATCCATTATCTTACATAATTCCTTCCCATCATTAAAGAAAATATGCATAAATATGATAACCCCCATATTAATAATTCACATTTATAATCATCAATAACCAAACATTTCTGAATCACTCTGTCTTTTCTCAGAACAGCACCATACATTCGATCATTTAACAGCAGGTAAATTTCTCCATCCGGTTAAAAGCCAGAAAATTTCAATATGGCCCAAATATCGAACCTTCTAATTTAATTCTGAGACTATATGTAGGAAAAACATGTCTTTGCTTCTTTTGATTTTAGCCAAGAGTTAAAGACCTAACATACTTTTAACTGTCCCTTCTTCAATTGCTGAATGTTCTGCTTGTTTTTACTTTTTTCTTTTCTTATTTGTACAGTTTCAGAATAACATTCAAGAAACAAAATAAGAACATGCAAAAATTAAAAACAAGTCTGTAAAACATTTCCCTTCGAAATAGTTTCCTCGAAAAGGTAATCCACGGTATGTTCCTTTTTTGGTAAACAAAGTGAATTTACCCTTTGAAACAAGTTTTGTGATGCATTCGCAAAAGTCAAGCATGTGAAGATTCCTCCAGATTATGATGATGATGATTTTGAATTCCCCATAATCTATAACACCAACCAGTATTCCTAACCACCCCACTGGGTCTAAATTCCATGAAACCAAGTTGTCTGCTTTAGTCATCTCATTCATATTTATAGTTATTAAATATAAAATGTATGACTACAGAATTCTCCTTTTATACTCATTTGATATTGAAACAGCAACAATCAATGCATACTCCCCCCTTTTGCTGTATCAAATATCCAATGTCAACCTCTGATAAATTTGTAATCTCCATAATTACCACTTCAATATATTCGAATCACTATTAATTTGGTACTAGATCTTTAAAATGATTTGACACTGGGGGAGGGACCGACTGGACCACATGGTTCACATGAATCTGATGCGTCTGCTCCTTCGCTCATCAGAACTTCCCAGCACACTCCTCATTGCCTTCTCCTCTCTGTAGCACAGAAACACAAAGCTCCAAGATCTTTCCCCAAGCTTTCCTTCAGCCTGGTTTCAGAGCTCTCCTGTAATTGGCCGCAAGGTTGCAAGCAGACCTCCTCATTAGCGCAAACGACCTCCACGTCGTTAGAAGACATTGAACTGGACCCTTTTCGGTAGATAGCCGTTCAGGTTCTCCTTTAGGATGCTTTCACCGCTCTCAGACTGCCACACTCGATCAGTTCCACCATCAGCTTTCTCATCATTCAACTTTCAACGAGAACAAACAGTATGAGCGCAAATCCAACCTGAAGCTCAGTATTAGTCATTCATACAAAACATAAAAATAATAAATAAATAAAAAAAAAATAATAAACAAAACCCCCAAAGAAACAAAAGAACATAAAACAGTGTTAGTATCAATTTTATGATAGTAGTTTAAACTCAAATACGACCTTACTCCTGGATCTTCATTCCCTCCTCCAGTCTGAAAAAAATATGAGACACAAAAAACAACCACCACAACAAGGAACAACATACATCAACATTCAATCTC
Organism: Danionella dracula; assembly: GCA_900490495.1. Lineage (NCBI taxonomy): Eukaryota > Metazoa > Chordata > Actinopteri > Cypriniformes > Danionidae > Danionella > Danionella dracula. The sequence continues at coordinate 156,579 of UELW01000278.1, forward strand.
ACAGTCAAGATTAACATTTAATGTACAATCTCCTCCATGTCCACGGTACCTGAAAAAATCATCATTAAACAATCACAACACAAATCAGGCATTGATTTAATACACACTGTTTCCACGGTCTGTAATAAAAACAAACTTAATTGTCATTGAAATGTTTATCAGTGTCAGTGTCACAGTACCACCTTTATGACATGCTTTCTCTTATCTGCAATCAAGTTACCACAGATCTCAGCACCTTTAAAACATTTTCTTTTTGTGTTCCATAAATTTTGTTCATTATGGAGTCTAATTGTTAACCATCCATAACTTCATAAGACACTATGATCCATGTTTCTCTTCTCATAGTGAAACAGAAATTCTCTTCTTGTGAAGATTCATGATACCTCATTTCAGTTTTCCTCCTTCAAATTATCAGGTTTGTTCTGCAACAGAACTCAACCCACCCCTAACTAAACTATTCTAAACTATCTTTGAACCCATCATTCCTAAAAAAATTCATGACAACCTCGACACCTGATGTGTAGTCATAGGATTATTCGTCGAGTACCAAAATTTTTTTTTAAAAAACACAATATGCCTCATCGACATACTCTTAAAAAAAAAATAAAAAAAACTCAATGGCCAGATGTCCAACAAAAAATGCTTAAAAAAAATCCTTCCCTGTGGAAGCAATGTACATGAGTTAGGTTAGACACAATTCATTCAGTCCCATTCATCACCAGCAAACATCTCCCCAGACTTTGCTCAGTGTTAAACTTTTTTTTCTATAAACTGTTTTAAAAGCCTCTACTTTTAGATATTGGCTTTCTCGTTTATTCCCTTATTATTATCAATTTGTCATTGCAAGTTGAATAACAGTTTTCTCTATATTGGTTTAGGAAATGTCTTCACTCTGTAGTCATTGTAAAGTTCACATTAGTTTCTTTTCTCAATTTGCATCATCGCAAAGACTGTCCAGTTTAAGTCCGTCCACAAGCAACACTTGTTTACCATTTCTTATTATTCAGTCTCAAGTCAGGTATCCATTCAAGATCTTCCAATGAATAAACATTCACATCCAATGGCACTCTACGTGCTTCTTTGTTACCGTTAACACTCTTACTAATCAGAAATCCTAGTAAATATCATGAATGTTTTAATGTTTAGTCAATGAAATAGATTCCGCTAACATGAAAGGTAGTGGTTGGGTTTCAAAATTCTCAATTTCCCCTTTTTCATAGAAAAAAACTCATTGTTGAAAATCCTCATTCACCTAAATCCTAAGTCATTTCAAACCAGTTGATCTCATTTAAAAGAAATCCCTGTTATGCCTTCCCCAGAAATCACCAGAAATATAGGGATGCGATAAGCAACAGAAGTCTTCGGACTTCACATTAGTAATTTTAGTTTATTAGTATTTTAACTCCTCATGAACAAGAGTGGTTTGGTTACTGTCAGCCCATCTTAATATCAATTGTCACACCTAGACGCATTATAATGAGTCAGAGTATTATTAAAAAAACTCTGCTTTTCTGGTAGAACTCATTACATTAGTCTAGATGACATCAATCTACACCCAATATAATTAGATGACAATTCTTTTATTTAGGAATTAAGAATTTAAACATGGTTATGTTATATTCTCTTCCAATTTCAATATCAGTTGATTTATTTCAAAGTCAATACAATTTAGAATTCATTTCTTTCAAATTCCCACAATCCAGAAACCAGTCACTCAACTTCTCGCTGAAGTTCATAAAATAAATCCTGTTCTGTCTGTTTGCACCCAAATCAACCTAAATTTTACTTTAAACTTCACTCTTAGTTTATGTTTGTTAAATCCGTATGCTCAGCAGAGTTTTACAGGTTTCAGTAATCCTATTGATTACAAACCTATTTCAAACTTGTTAGTTTGTTGTACCTAATTTTGTAGCCATTTTCCGCTTCTCAGCTCCGAAGCCTTCATGACTCTGAACCATTCTGAGAGAGATCAGGAGATGATTGATGAAGGTCTGTGATGATGTCTTTGTCAGACAAGTGATTTGCACAGTTCGATTGTCTCTTCCTCAGATCTGACCCCTCTCCTCTCCGTTTCCCCTTTTCTCTTCCACACCTCCTCATGAAATGTATCCTTCCTCCTTTTCCCTCAAGCTGCTCACTCCAGGCCATAGACTCCTAATGGACTTACAGGATAGTGTGTGAGACACAGTCTCTGTAACCAGCACAAGCTACGCCATCCCAATGTCACAGTCTGCTCCACCCCTTCCTTGGGTGCCCCACCATGTTGGAGGAAGAAAAGTCTTTGGGAAGGATGTGTTTGTGTGGGTGGAGAGAAACATAGAAGGGTACTTGTATCAGATGATCCATTGGCATGCTTATGATGTTTGCATACGCAGACAAGGCCAGAAGTTGTCTGTGCAGTCCATGGGGCAGATCTGAACACGGCCATGATGATTCCAGGTGCTTGAAGAACTCCATCATCTCCACTCTCAGAATGTTATCATGCTTCGAGCTCAGAATTGACCAAGATCTCATTCAAAATAAACAAAACAAACAAGTTAGTTCTTATTCAGATTTTATCTTGAGTTGGTAAATCAAACTCTGCTTTGATTTAGTTACACACAAAATAATGCTCAATCAACATTTTCTTTTAAATTTAGGGTGCATTGTTTAAAACCAAAATTCCCTCTCTATCTAAAATAACCCTCTTAGGGAAAAGAACCACAACCTTTCAATTAAACACACATCTAAGTCAATTGAACTTATGCAAAAAGGAAAAAGTCACTTCAAAGAGTCAAATTACATGTCCTGAACATAACGATTATGAATGTTATGTTTACATTGGCCATACTCTCTTCTATAGCTTGTTTGATTTCGTCTTATGCTGAATTCCATTCACTACTAAAGCAGTAAGTTTAATGCTTTCATCCCCGCTTTTTTTAACTTCTGTTAGGTTTACCCCTTTTAAGCCTCAACCTCTAGTTGAATTTCCCAATTTGTAGATCTATTTATTCATTATTTTGCAATAATTCACTGTCATAAATTGAATTGAAGTTGTTTGATAGGTTTATGTTCATGCTTATTTTTCTAAATTATACTCTGTATAATTTAGTAACTACATGTTAAATTGTATGCTTATTGCCTCTAAATTTTATAACATTGCCCAGTGTTTTCAGGAAAGCACTTCCCACTGCATTCAAGCACAGATGTCACTCATATTTCCCAGTCAAACACATTCACAGATTTTATCCCACATGTGCTAAATGCAAGAAAAAATTCTGGGCTTTCACTTGTTCGCATGCGCTATAACATATATAGAAATATGTGTAGTTTCAACCAAGGTTCTCTTTCAAATTTAAGAATTTGGTTTGCCAATTTCATTTTCAATTTGATCAGCTGTTTCTTGAAAAATTCATTTGCAATTGCATTCATCTCATGCTCAGAGTAAGTGGCCCAATTCCATTATAAAAGAAATATTATACACAGAAATCCAACAGAGAACATTCACAGTAATATTTTACAAGTTCATTTACTTTATGCCGGTTCACAAGCCAACTTCGTCAAATCAACTTGCGTCACGTATAATGTTTCAGTCAGAATAAACCATAAAGGCCTTTCCCATTTTCAACAAATTTTCAACTCGTATGTACACCAACACTCTGGAAGATCAGGGCTATAGTTAATCTCCCAGCCGCACACATGCAAAATGTTAATAATTACAAGACTCCAGCCCCCTTTCCACTCTGCAAGCCTCTAAATTATTCCGGGATCACCAGAATCTCTGGAGTCCTCTCGGGCAATGCAACCAATACACGCCCGCCCCCGTGCACAAGCAAAGAATTGTATTTGAATATGTGCCAAAAAAAATAAATAACTCATGCGTTTCCCACCAGGCTTCCTTTAGAACCTCCCGGGTGTGTACCAGAAAACAAACACAAAGTACCCCCCAGAATTATGTTCCCTCATCGGATGAAAATAATTCAAAGGGTTAAAGACACTCATACAAAACAAAAAAATATTTTAACCGGTAATGTTCACTTGTCCATGCTGTCGTATGCAATCTCAAAAATTATTTAATCGCCAAAACTTTACTAACCTTAGTCGAGCACACATGGTAAAACGCGCTAGTTCCTTTGTTATTGTTAGCATTCATGCTATGCTTTGTTCTAACAGATTATGCTAACGCCTATAGCATTCCCCCTTTTCAAAAACACGATTTTTCTCGGTGTAAACATAGTTAGCTATAACTTAATGACTTACATCTTCCCAGTTAGGCAGTTTCACAACCGCCATCTTAGTCATTGTAAAGCACAGGAACCACGTGTCGTAGCAACAAACGCATTCGCCATTGTACCCAAGGCAACACATCGCAAAAGTTTAGGCTAACAATATTAATTTACACGCATTCGTCCGTTTACCTAAGCTAGATGTTAGGCACCTTCTCATCGCCATTTGTAATGGAAATATTAAATACTCATGAGACATGATTTATGAGCACAATCGCAAACAGCAATTTATTACTTTCCTCAAACATGGATTCAGCTCATACCTTGATATCAACGGAGAATGTGATCACATTGCAAGCAAAATGGAAAGAGAAAGAGAGGAAGGGAGAGAGAGAGAGAAAGGAGGAAAGAAAGAAAGGAGAGAGAAAGAATGAGCAGCCCGTCTCTCAGCAGACACGGGGGCAAGAGACTGAACCCAAGGCTTCCCAGAGACTCCTATCAGTACAAATCCCACCCCTCTACATCACTTCCTGTTCCATCCAAATAAACTTAAGGACATTCAAACTCAATCTTATTGGATAAATAATTACAATGATTAAATATTCTATAACAAAAGTGACAAAAACAATTTGCAACCAGGACCCTGCTTCAGCGTGGTCAGGTCTAAAGACCATCACAAACTATAAAGCTCCAGCATCTTCATCAATGGGCCATCAAAACTTGGTTAATGATCTGAACGAGTTTTACTGCAGATTTGAGACAACCTCCGATTGTCTCCCTGAGTAGCCATTAAAACCTCCAGCTCACACTCTCACAAACACCTTCAACACAGACCATTCTCCCACTCCTTTTCTACAGATCAGCGAGGTTGATATTTGTCAACTCTTCTGGAAGCAGAAGAGGATGGAATTACCAGGTCCGGATGGTGTCTCTCTAACCTGCCTCGGAACCTGTGCTGACCAACAGGCTCCCATCTTCTCTCTGATCTTCAACAGATGGCTGGAGCTGTGTGAAGTTACTGCATACTTCAAACGCTCCATCATCATCCCCATCCCCAAGAAGACTAAAATCTCAGGTCTCAATGACTACAGACCAGGGGCCCTGACTTCTGTGGTAATGAAGTCCATTGAAAGACTGGTGCTGGGCCATCTGAAGAACATCTGCAGTTTGCCTACCGATCTAACAGGTCTGTGGAGGATGCAGTTAACATGGGGCTGCACTACATCCTGGAACATCTGGATAAGTCAGGTACCTAAGTGAGGATCCTGTTTGTGGACTTCAGCTCAGCATTTAATACCATCATCCCATCACTGCTTCAAAACAAACTCTCCCAGCTCTCCGTCCCTGACTCCACCTGTGAGTGGATCACAAGCTTCCTGACAGACAGACAGCACCTTGTGAGGATGGGGGAATTCACATCATGCATCCGAGCCACCAGCACTGGCACCCCCCAGGGGTGTGTTTTCTCTTCACTTCTCTTCTCCCTATACACCATTGACTGCACCTCACACAACTGTTCTGTAAAGCTCCTCAAGTTTGCAGACGAAACCACCAGAGAGATATGGTATGGTTTTTGTCAAGATTTGATGAGTGTTTTATGACCCTAGTCGCCATGTTGAGTTCATGAACTTTTGTGAACTCTCCATTACCCCACCAGGTGTGCTCCTACCCCTCCCATCGGGTAAAGGGACATTACTTTTAGGGATGTGTGTAAAATGGTGTTTTATTTCCATGTGTGAATGTATTTTGTGGAAAAACTCTTCAGAGAGATGGTAAAGTGTGGTTCAGTAAAAAAAAAGCTTTAGTTTTAGCAAAAAGGGTCATTTACAGTTGTATCTGAGTAATGGGTAATGTGTTCTCAGGGTTAAAGTTTGTGACTTAAGGATTCTGATTGTGGACACCAACCTCAGTTTGCCCCAGTGTGGCCCCTACCTCTCCAGACTGGAGGGTGTGTAAAACAAATCATTCCTCTTGACAGATTTCCTTATTGGTTGAAACCAACAAGCCCACACTCCCAGCTCTGAAAAAGCTGATTGGTTAGATCGCTGAGAATGCCTGTGACTTCAGCCTTGCACCCAAAGCTTTACACTCTGGAGTAAAAACAGTGACTCAACCAGTGAATGTGGATGATAGTGACTATTGTCTGAATATACTGTTGGAAAGATATTAGTTTTAGGATAAAACATTTGGGTTCGTATCCATTTTTATCAACATTATAAAATAAAAACACTTTTGTTTTTAGTAAAGATCTTTTTCACTCAAACTTAAAACCACAGTCCTATCTTTCAGATGTCTTGTTTTCATACACACCTAACGTTTGACTGAACGATAGCGAATCTCTTCTCGTGCCTCTCCTTCCAAATGATCAAATATGAAGAATGCTTGATCAAGGACAGAAAGGCGACGTAAACACATACACGCCCGAACCTCTTCTTCCCGCTCCGCAAACGGAATACCAGTACGACTGTTGAACTTTGGACATTTCCGATCTATGAAAACAAATCGATCTGGCGCTGATGGCCTAGCCTCAGTGCGTGATGGATCCGTTCCCAATGGGGTCGCAACATTAGGGGCAACTGAAACACCAGACGCACTTGGTTGTACTGGCACAGATTCTCGTCTCAACGTTTCATTTTCCACACGTAACTGGGCAACTAACTCTCTCAGTTCCTGGAGTTCATCCTCCATATTGCCTAGCTGGTTACTCACCACGTATGTTAGTCAGTTAGACGCACAGGAGGATGAGGCTTACTGTTGTTTTCTGGAAAACACAAGAAAGAGAGAAAAAAAAGAACCCAACATTAACAGAAGCAAAATAATAATAACAACAACACTGATTATACCAATGACACCTGCGCCTCTGCACTGCACCCAAGAGTACTAACCCTGCCGACTACGACAAGAATGTGGGCGAGGTGCCCTTACGCCTCAAGTTTACTGCAAAAATTTGACCAAGAGCTCAAATTTTAGCCGTTTTAATGTGTTGCCGACTACGCCACCTGGGAAATCCCAGGACAAATATTTCAGATATTATGACTCTTAGCTGATTTTACAGTAACCCACCCATGTTCGCTTCTCTATAACTTAAGGGAGCAGGCAAGAGACGCAGACAGCATGAATAATCTGAATTTTTATTTGACACTCAATACAATATCAATTTAAGCACCGAGCCGATGCGGGGGGGCATACACTCATGAATTTCCAGTGAGCATCTGGAGAGGAGGTGGAGACGGCCTCACCATGAGCTTTAACAAATTCTAAAAGACGAATTAAAACAACCAGAAGAAACTTTCATAGGAAGCTGGGGATGCCTGCGGGGTGATCAAGGAGAGTTTATTCACACATGCACAGCAATCTCAGTTCACACACACACCAAACCTCCACCCGTGTGTCACAGCAATCCATGAGAGCACCACCACCACAAAAAATCCTCCACCCGTGGGTCCCCAGCTCCTAGAGGAACACCGAGAAATATGAGACTAGGGCAAGTCACACAAGCTCCTCCCCTTTTATATATACTCGGCTAAAGTAGCACTCGGCTAAAATAACATTGAACGCAATACAGATTAAATATTTAAAAACTGAATTTTGCACAAGGAGTTCATGGAACAGTACACAGACACAGCTGACGTTCCAACTACACTGGCCAGGACCCAACAGTAAGCCCTCCAATGCCCCTTATACATCCTGGTTAGTCCTCTGTGGAAGTAGCCTATTTTCTCCCTCCTGGTCACTGTGCCCAAGGGTGAAATAAGGGCAGCAACAAGGCCATGCGGGAGGGTTACCAATACAGAGGCTTCAAGAGAGAGAGGGACGAAGAAGAGAAGACCTATATGAGCTGGAAGCTACGAAATGGCCAACAGAGCCCCGCTACATATAATTAGCTCCCCAGTCATGAGATCTGAATGGGAGAAGGCAGCCGACTCCAAAAACGTACACAACTCTCCAGCTAACCCGGTTCCACCGCTGCTCCCTGCACCACAGGCCAAATGGCTCTCACAGAGCAATGACAGATACAGCAAGGATCACCTTTGCACTATACGCCGTACACGCCGATCAGGAAGTAAACAACACATACAACCCGGACGGAGGAGGATGGCAGTCTATGACGACGCTCTGATAGACCAATAGCGGTTAAAATACGGAACGCCCGAAGCTGATTGGCCTTCACGTTTGTCACTCCCTTAACCCAGCCACTCATGCAGCTCGCTCAGCCGTGTCTATGCTGCCGCCCACACCCCCTAATGTTTCCTTCTATATAAGAGCTAAAGAATTACTAAAAACCCATAGCATACTAGCAAGGAAGTTCAGAAATCAGTGGTAAAATTCTGGTGTAACCTGCTCTATCCCTGATCATATACTGGACAGAGCGGATTTCTCCTTATTTTTTGTAAATGTACTTTTAAAATGATGTTTAAATTTGTGAACTTCCATATTCTTGCGAAGTCAAACGTTTGGTGTGTATGCAAACAAGACATCTGAAAGAGAGGACTGTGGTTTTAAGTTTGAGGGAAAAAGATCTTTACTAAAAAACAAAAGTGTTTTTATGTTATAATGTTGATAAAAATGGATACCAACCAATTGCTATACAGTACTCGGGTATTTTAATGTTACTCTTCTGGTGGTATTTGGAGTGCCACATTTTTCCTGAGGTGGTACAACCGGATTCCAAAAAAGTTGGGACACTGTACAAATCATGAATGAAAACTGAATGCAATGATGTAGAGGTGCCAACTTCAACATAAATTACGGAACAAAAGTTGAAACGGAGAAAATGTACCATTTAATGGGAAGAATATGTTTATTCACAATATCATGGTGTCAACAAATCCCCAAAAAGTTGAAACGAGGCCGTTTTCACCACTGAGTGACATCTCCCCTTATTCTTACAACACTCAACAGACGTCTGGGGACAGAGGAGACCAATTTCTCAAGTTTAGAAATAGGAATGCTCTCCTATTCTTCTCTAATACAGACCTCTAACTGTTCAATCGTCTTGGGCCTTCTTTGTCGCACCTTCCTCTTTATGATGCACCAAATGTTCTCTATAAGTGAAAGATCTGTACTGCAGACTGGCCATTTCAGTACCCGGACCCTTCTCCTATGGAGCCATGATGTTGTGATTGATGCAGAATGTGCTCTGGCTTGATCTTGTTGAAAAATCTAGGGTCTTTCCTGAAAGAGATGACGTCTGGATGGGAGCATATGTTGTTCTAGAACCTGAATATATTTTTCTGCATTGATGGTGCCTTTCCAGACATGCAAGCTGCCCATTCCACATGCACTCATGCAACCCCATACCATCAGAGATGCATGCTTCTGAACTGACCATTGATAAAAACTTGGGTTGTCCATCCTCTTTTGTCCGGATGACATGGTGTCCCACATTTCCAAAAAGAATTGTGACTCGTCTGAACAGTCTTCCATTTTGCCACACTCCATTTTAAATGATCCCTGGCCCAGTGAAAACGGCTAAGCTTGTAGATCTTGCTTAGAAATGGCTTCTTTTTTGCACTGTAGAGTTTCAGCTGGCAACGGTGGATGGTGTTCACTGACAATGGTTTCTGGAAGTATTCCTGAGCCCATTCTGTGATTTACTTTACAGTAGCATTCCTGTTTGTGGTGCAATGGCGTTTTAGGGCCCGGACATCACGGGCATCGAGTATTGTTTTACACCCTTGACCTTTATGCACAGAGATTGTTCCAGATTCTCTGAATCTTCAGATGATGTTATGCACAGTTGATGATGGCGATAGATGCAAAGTCTTTGCAGTTTTTTGCTAGGTAACACCTTGCTGATATCGGTGCACTATGTTTTTGCGCAACATTCTGGGAATTGGGGATCCTCTACCCATCTTGGTGTCTGAAAGACACTGCCACTCTGAGAAGCTCTTTTTATACTCAATCATGTTACCAATGGACCTAGTTAGTGTTAATTTGTCTTCCAGCTGTTCGTTATACTCACATTTATTTTTCCAGCCTCTTATTGCTACCTGTCCCAATTTTTTGGGGATTTGTTGACACTACGAAATTCTGAAAAAAAACATAATTTGCTCAGTTTCAACTTTTGTTCCGTGATGTATGTTCTATTCTGAATAAAATATTAGAAGTTGGCACCTCCACACGATTGCATTCAGTTTTTATTCATGATTTGTACAGTGTCCCAACTTTTTTGCAATCCGGTTTGTAGTTGATGAAAATACTTGGAGAATATTAATAGCAGTAAAATGGTTTAGAAATAGTAGACTTTTGTTTTTCCCTCTCAAATATTTATTGTGCAATTGAATGTTCCACTCCTGTTTTGTCAACGAGCACACACTGGTATATGAAACATTTATATAAATAAAAATAAAAACACCGGTATTCATTATGAAACGGTATACCGCCCAGCCCTAATTAGGGCTCGAGCATCAGTGGTCTAAGATGTGCTTTTTTGCTTGTGCTGTACTTGGGATAAAATCTGTGGTAGGAGTTTGTCAAACATCTTCAAACTACTTTAAGGCATACGGCTTCTTAAATTGCGAATTTTTTTGGGCTATGACAAAGTATGTAGCGGTGATAGCCGTCAAACGTTGAATTTTTGATGTTAAACAGGAAGTTCTTATAACTTAGGCATAGAATGTCTGATCAGGCTCAAATTAATCTCAGTCTCATCAAAGTCGAAGCCTGAACACGTTCATATGACAATGAACATTGAGTTACCGCACCACCTCATATTACAACAAACACAAACTAAGTCATAGTGCCACTTAGTTTTTTTTTCTACATTTGTAAAAAGGAGATAACTATTCTAGGATGAAAGATTTTTTTTTTACAACGAGTGTTTGTGGTATGTATTTCTTCCATCGCTGCTTGTAGCTGTAATTGTTATAGTTATGTTGGCTCTATAAAACTCATGTTCAATAGCTCTTATAAGTAATGTAGTGTGTGAGACAAGAGTGTGCCCGATCTGTGATACATGATCCGTTTTTCCATTCCTTTATTAAAAAATATTCTAATAATAAAAATAACACTCGTTATATTAATATTGTTTATTCATGTGCATCCTCTTTTTGAAAATAAGTCGTTTACAGAGAGTCCTTGTTTGTTTGGGTCTAAGAGGAAAAATGGATTCGGGGTAATATAAGCCGGTTGACATTCATGGAGCTGCACTTCAGAATCTAACTGGAAAAAGTACCTATCCGGGCACTGCTCAGGCACTTTTTTTATGTATACTACAGTTTGGGACACCCTAATTCTAGTGGGATGCCCTACTATTTTTCTGCACCTAGTTTTTGGCCACATCCACCACCATCTCCCTCTACAGTGCATTCTTGCGTGCATCTCTTCAATTTTTCCTCACAGCTGAGACATGTATAGCTCGTTATCGGCTTGGAGAAAAGGTTCGTCAACTAAATGCTTTTAATATAGTAATCGTTGACACAAACAACACTGAGTGGCATTTAACATGATACCAAAATTGAATCAATTAATTAGGCCACACCCACTAGACTACAAAAAATGTTTAGAATGTTTATACTAAGACCCTCTGTTTCAAACTATAGACTTAGTCAAACTAAAACACCTTCAGACTTCAAGCAAACTGTTCAAAGTTTTATCAAACTAAAAATCTGCCAGACTTTAAAATCTAGTTTGTTAATTCATTTTTGTTCTTTTCTAATTAACATTCCTACTTTTATTCTAATATTTATTTAAACCCAAATAAGTTTTTCTCTTCATAATCAATATCCTGAGCAACAAAAATTCCTGTGAGAAAACAAATATAAAACTATGGACCCATGACTATAAGGAACTGATAAGAAGCTAGCTTTTTTTAGGATTGCTTGAATGCCCTTGTTCATACCAACAGGATAACTGATGCGATCAAATTGGTTTGCCTTTTCAGCTCAGTTTCATCGTTGCTCTGATTGAAAGAAGTTAAAAGAGTGGAAGAATTGATAGTTGATGCCACGTTATGGCAGATTCTACACGCTTCAATGTAAATGGCTAATGAAGTTTCTCAGATTTGTTGTGGTTTTGGTATATCTTTCTTTGGCGTGGCATAAGTTTCCCACACAGTTACCCTTGGTTTAAACCTATAACTTTATATAAGCTAAAATGAGAGAATATAGAGCATACATTTCTTTTAAAGAGCAAGCTGTTTAATCTTACAGTGCATGTACTAGTTTATTTGTGCTTTTATGCTAAATGGCCTTTTTGTTGTCGAATTTCAAGTATTTTACACATTTAGATTCACTGCTTAAACTTTTTTAACCATTAACCTATTTGTTTGAATCGATGTCCAAAACACAAAACATGACAACTTTGGTAACAGGTAGACTTGTGGTAGCGTATATTGCATATGTCTGTATTCAAATATTGTATTAGGTTTTTTGTGGAAATTGTCTCATTTAGAAGTACAAAAACTAGTGAGTGTTGAGGCTCTGTTAAATATCTGATCATATTTGCCATCAGGTGCTGAAAGAGCGTGATTTATTGCAAATGGAAAATCATCCTCCAGTGCTGGTTAAAATCGCTCCTGATCTTTCAACCCAAGACAAGCAAGACATTGCAGAGGTCATCATGAAGGTCAATCTTCTGGCAGGCAATTCCATGATGATGTCTCATTTAAAGACAAGAACGGACAGTTAAAATCTTTTCACCCCCAGGTTGGCGTTAATGGTTTAATGGTTTCCAACACCACTGTTTCTAGGCCAGACACTCTGAAAGACCCCAATAAGCATGAGATGGGGGGGCTCAGTGGTCAACCATTGAAAGGTCTTGCAACTCAAACAGTCCGAGAGATGTACATCTTGACCCAAGGTAGTATTTAATACAATTTCATGTTTTTTTTGTTGATGTCTGGAGAATGGCAACTAAAGCTTTTGTGTGAGGTTGTAGGTAAGTTGCCCATTGTAGGGGTCGGTGGAGTGGCAAGTGGGCAAGATGCTCTGGATAAGATTCGTGCAGGAGCTTCTCTGGTGCAGCTCTACACAGCTCTGGTGTATCAGGGTCCACCAGTAGTCAACAAGATCAAAAGAGAGCTGGAGGATCTTCTAAAGTGAGCTCATCTTTACTTTCTGAGATCTTTTATGGTCCTGTAAGTCACCATTCCTTTGCCCAAACACGGAATCAAAGGTGGTGGGAAGGTGGTTTTGCGTGCTGCTGCTCTCTGCTGGATAAACAGGGCGAGAACAAAGAAATACACAACTAACGCGCTAACTGCGTAATGATGTTTAAAATGTGGATAAAACCTTTAAATCTGACTCCATTAAAATTAATAATTTATGGTCATGTTATTTTTTCCTTCTCTCGTTACATTAGTTTTAATATATATATATATATATATATATATATATATATATATATATATATTAATATATATATATATATATATTACTTCTCATTCCGCAGTTGAGTTCCCAACAGATAAGAGCTGTGCAAATAAGAATTATGAAAACTTAGGAGTTGCAGTATAATTCATACAGAGAATGCGTTGATCAGACGTGCTCTTACTGATCAGAATATCTGAATATAACAAAAGCCTTCTTCACTAATTTGAATTTTTAGATCTGCATCCGGTAACTGCATCCGGATACAAACAATGAACAATACAACTATCTGTGCGATGTCACTCCACAGAAACGATACATCAGAAGTAATGATAAATAATGATTTGCGGACAAACTTCAAAACAAACAATTGTCAATTTATTAACCAGGCAAATCATAAACAAATCCAGCTCCAGTTAAAATGCAATCATCAAATACATTCAGTTCAGTACAGTTTAAAGAACGAATCAATCATTATAAGAATGACTTTCCAACTAAATGTATTCTGATTAACCCAATAAGAAGGAGAAAACCTAATCATTATTTACCTGATTAGAGGCTGTGCACCACATGACATGATGCGGGAGCTCTGATTGCAGAAACTCGTCGAGCTTAGGGAGAAGTCCCTTCAAATACCCGAGATATCAATATCAAATGACATCATTACACTGATTGGTTCTTTGACTTTGGAACGCTGTCCTTCTGTGAAAAACCTTTAATTTAAAAGTTGCTTGTGTGTGTGATTGGTTCACTGAGAGAATGGTGAGACTAAACATTGTGGTGTGAAGCAAAATAATAGAGGGTTTGGTTAATTAAATCAACTCATATGTAGATTCAATAAACAGTGAGGCGTTGATCACTTGAGACCCAGTGTCGTGGCTCTACATATTGGATGTTTTAATGTTTGAGTCAAGCTGTGAGATCACTCTCGGTTCTGTTACAAAAGGACAACTCGTTTACTTAGTTTACATAATTATGTCAGCGGCATCTCAGCTCAATCTGTGTCCTCTGCATAATATACATCTGAAAAGGGTGGCCATCTCTGTTGGTTCCTGCATTCAAAGCACATGGCCAGACCTTCTCAAGCAGATCACTGACAGTTTCTTACAGTCCTTTCCTTAAAAACACACAATGTAACTTTCCAAAAGGATCAACAATTAGTTTTTAAAGAAAAAATATTATTTGTATTTTACAATTTTGATATTATTCAGTCAGTCTCACCAGTTCTCACAAAGCATACATCATGGAATCTGTCCTTAGGTGTCATTTACTCTTTTATAGTTCATCATAAACTAATACCATCAGAAAATGAAATGTTAATTTTCTAAGCAGATATTATTGGGACTTTTTCTCTCATTGCAGCATAAAAACCTTTTTACTATAACATTGCCACCATGTGCACAATGATATCCAATTACTTTGCACCTATTTACAAAAAAAGAGTTCCTTAAACTCCCATTAATAGAAATTAATATTAAAAGTGTTAAAAATATTTGGCATAAGCAGGTTCATTCCTACGGTAAATAGAATAAGGGTTTGTAAGATAACCAACAAGTTTTTACACCAATGTACATTTTATGGGCAGTAAAACATACTGCTTAACATGTCATTAAATGTTTATATCAGCTTGATTTAGTTACAGATAAGGGTTAAATAAAGAGTAGGGTTACAAAATTCCAGGAAATTTTTCATGGGAATTAACAGAAATATTTGGGAATTAAATCTAATATATGGGAATTAATTTAAGGGAAGAGGTGAAATTTTGCAAAACCTTGTTTTCAATGAAACTTTCTGGATATTTTCCACCCCTTTGCAACCCTAATAAAGAGACTAATAGACATCCCTATTTATCTGCTGTTATTGAACCTTTGACAAAACACACAACTTCCAAAACAGATTATTCAATAAATTAATTTTCGCTGCGTATTCTCCAAAAGAAAAAAAAAGGTCATGATGTAATATCAATATCAATCTTATGGGCTTTCTTACCAATACACGCCAATTTTATTTTCAGCAGAGCTGAAACACTTAAAAAAAAATATATATATATATATATATATATATATAATTTCCTTAAGAAGATAAAGATTTGGTCTTTAACTGAAAATTCAAATGAAACTTAGGTGCAGTGTGTGTGTGCGTTTGTGTGTTTGATGCTAATGAAGTTGACTTATTTTGTACAATTGTAAGGTTTTTTTACTAGACGCTTTTACAGGGATCAAATAGTTATATGCACATTTTTTTTTATTTTACTTTTTTAAATTAAGTAACCAGTACATTTTAAGTGCACAAATTTTGCAATATTTAGGAAACTCAGCTTAGAATATATTAAGGTAAGCAGTTTACGAACTCGGTGAGAAAGTTTAAACTTCTGCAATTTTTGTGCCAGGGTGTTTTTAGCGATTGCCAATATAATCTTGATTTAACAAAAGCTGACTTAGAGACCCTTTTAGTTAACTTCCCTTTTCACATAACCACTTCAGCCATGTAACCCCTGCTGGAAGCAACTCTTAGTTTTAGTATTAAAAAGACACTTGTAAAACTGTATAATAATATAAATTATAAAGCATTTTGGAATGTGGTTGTTTGTAAATGTGTTTATTTCTGAGCAAAAAAAGATGTGGACACTCATTTTAGTTGTTTTTGTTAAATAAAAAAAAAATCTGGTTTGTGATGAGAATCATCAAACATTAGCTGTGATTCACAGGAAGGTAAATATTCAAACCGGATGTGGTTCACCCAATAAGGAGGAGATTCTGAAAGCTCTAGTTAGGAATAATACAGTTGGTAGAAATATGACGTTTGATGTTAGAAGAGACTGATGTTGACCAATGTTTTTTTTTGTTGTTCATTGTTGTTATCTTACAAATTTGTATTGTAGTTTCGAAGGGCGTAGTAAGCAAATATAACTAATGTCATAACTAATGACTATCAAAAGTATTATTTTATATTCAATCAATAATCTAATTATATTTCAAAAGTAATTTACTTTCCATTTTTTTTCTCCCAGTTAAATTTCTCGGCAATAATGAATGATATCGAAGGTTGTATCGAGATTTGCTTTCAACTAGGACTCGTTTCAGCAACTCTGATTTGACTCTTTTTTATTAAAGGCGATATTTTAATGCAAAAAAACTCCGGCAGGTTGTTCCTCAAACTTAAAGCTATGTTTCACACCCCTCGAGAGGTCTTTTTTTTTTTTAAACCCATAATTGCGTCTTTTAGGGTTGCAATTTTGAACTTTGCACTTAACTACTTTTTTTTTTTTTACAGGGTTCAAGGATTTACAAGCATTAGAGAGGCAATAGGTGCTGATCATAGAGTTGCAGAGAAACGTACAGAAGCACACTCCTTAAAGGATGGGTAAAATTCTTTACCTGTTGACACTAGATTAATTCAGTGTCTGTATATCAGCATCGTAATGTTATCTCATCATTCATTACCAAAAAGCTATCAAATGGAATATGTTAAAGGCTCTCGATTTGGTTTTGGCTTCCGTTGCTTGTTAAAAATGCAAAAAAGAAAATAAAGTATGTTTATGTTCTGCCATTGTCTTTTATTTAAAACTGTCAGTTTTGATTATGGATCATTCATATTCAGGAAATACACACACACAATTAAATTAATAGTAATACAAATAATAACTCTGAGCTATAAATTAGTACTATAATATACTACATCTAAAATTCATGTATTTACTTGTATTAAAGAGATAGTAAATGCTTTAAATCATTATGTTGCCTTGTGTTCACTCGTATACTTACTAGTAATATGCGGTGGGTGAGAGGTGCAAAACAATTCACTGTTATGAAAGCAAAATTGCAAGTATAAACACAATTACAAATCGAAAAACAAAATAACATTTCAGAAAACACTACAGAAAATAAGAAAGCAAATTAATTTAGAAAACACAAACAATTCAGAAAACACATTAACATTTTGCTGCTGATTAGACACTCGTAAGTTTATCTTAAAATTAATCTTTCTCCAATTGGTGCCTTTCTTCTGCCCATCTCAGAGTGCCTTTTAAGGTCAGGAATTCATACAAGCCGAAGGTTGGGAACCATCTCATCGCTGCTTCCTTGCCTAGGAACACATTCTCGTTGTCACTTCACATTATAATAATAATAATAGGGGTACCTCAAAATACAAATGCTTCACCCCGCAAAAAATCCAAAATACGAAAGGCCACTCAAACATTTTGTTTCATATTATGAAAAAAAATTTTCCAAGATACAAGAAACGTGCAATATGTACAAGTACATTTTGGACATTTGAAATTTGTGAGGCTGACAACACTGGGCACACAGAGACTGCATTCAATTTGCCAACTGTTACGCTCTCCTCAACTCAGTTCAATCAATCAATCGAGTTTTTTATAGTGCTTCTTTAGCAATTGCTTTCGAAGCAGCTTCACAAAGTCCACGTGAGGACCAGGTGTAGTAAATGGGAGTTCTCTCTGTGACTCTTGCTGTCTAAAGCAGGTGCTAGTCACCTCCCCAGCTTAAAGAATATACAAACTTAATATCCATCAAAGAACAGTTAACCGGACAGGACCTGTAAAAACAAAACAAACTAAGACAAAACAGAAACTAACAAATGAAAAACCAACAATTAGAAAACTTTAGCCCGGACAACAAACCGGTGATCAGCATCAGCTGCAGGATGAGAGATAAATGGTGAGGATAGGTTAGAGAGGAACATTGAACCACATTGTTTTTTCACCCATTAGAGCAGCGGTTAGTGCACTGGACACGAGCCTTCTAGTAGGCTGTAGGTGTACGCCCTATTTAGGCTGAAAACAGTTGCGCGCCGCCCCTAACCTTAACTTTTAGCCAAAATAGGTGCAATGTCCCATCTGTAACCTATTTGACCGCTAAACAGGTGACAGGTGGTCAACTGGAAATATTCCGTATATTCCAAATATTCCATAGTTTTATTGTTAAATTTGGGGAAAAACCTAATGGAGAGGACTCAGAGGGCCAGGCTGAGTGACCCTGAGCCAATATTTCGAATGCTAGATTAAACATATGTTTTTCATTTAGTTTTGAACGTAGATGACAACATCCGGGAATTTATTCCAGAGCTTCGGGGCTCTATATGAGAAAGCTCTTCTCCCTCTGGTGGATTTACTAACCTTTGGTATAATCAATAGTCCTGCTTCTTGTGATCAGAGAGAGCGAACTGGAATATACTGTGATAGGACACTGCTTAGGTAGAGCGGAGCCAAGCTGTTGTTAACCAAATTGGATTAATTACAATTATTCAGTGAAAGTTCATTATGTTAATTTATGTACCCACAAGTTCTAGAAGCACTGTTTAGAAAAGTTAGAAGATAACATTAGTGCATGGTAGATTTAAAAATGTATTAATAATACATTATATTTAAGCATGATATTGTAACCTTTTTGAAGAAAAGTGTTGATGTATTTTATACTGAAAAATATTGTAGCCTTTTTGAAGAAAAGTATTGATGTATTTTATACTGAAAGATATTGTAACCTTTTTGAAGATGTTATATTGGGAAATATATAACCTTGTTGAAGATGTAACCAATATATATATGTAATACTTTAAAGACATTGAAATATTTTTAGTCCCAAAGACGAAGATGGCAGCAGAAACTCAAACGGATCCGGAAGACGAAGGAGATCATGATGACATACCTTCAACGAACAGCAGAGGGACTCATTGTTCAAGCAATGAAGAGACTGAGTATAAAAACCCAAGGAGACCAGTGATCAGCGGATTCTGACACGCTCAGTTTCCCTCGTTGCTAGAAACCCAGCTGCGAACTTACTTTATTATATCGTTTTATTATTGTAACCTTTATATTGGAAATACTATTGTAACCTTTTATTTCTGAAATATTGTATTGTATTTTTACCAACCAAAAACAAAGAAAAAGAAGATACAATTCTTTTTGCGTTGAAACTCGTTGTTTGGTGGGTTTTTTCTGAGAAGAACACAGGGAAGAATATACCACAGAGGAGTCTTCCATACCAAATTGTAAGTATTTTAACTTACTTATATTGTGTATGGATTTGACTTACTTTACCTAACCTGAGAATAATAAATAATAAGGTTAAAGGTGGTTTTATAGGAGACACCATAAAACACTATTCAGCGCCTTAAAGGCAAGAAGCAGTATCTTGTAGTCAATGCGATATTGTACAGGAAGCCAATGAAGAGAGCATAAAACCAGTGTAATGTGATCATATTTCTTTGTTCTCGTGAGAACTCTAGCTGCTGCGTTCTGTACTAACTGTCATTTTTGTGGTGTGGCAGCTGAACAGCCGGCTAACAGAGCGTTACAATAATCCACTCTGGAGGTCATGAAAGAACTAATTTTTCTGCATCTACGATAGACAGCATGTTCCGCACTTTAGCAATATTCCTGAGGTGAAAGAAAGCAGTCTTAGTAACATAAGAGATATGGTTCTTAAACGTCAGTTCACTATAATAACACCAAGATTTTTAACTGTAGTGGAAAAATTAACAGTGTGTCCCCCAGCTCCATATTTAAAACAGAGAGATTCTGTAGATGCATTTTAGAGCCAACAAGTAATATTTCTATTTTATCGGGATTTAGCATTAGGAAATTTTCATATATCCAATCATTGATATCAGCGACACATTCTGAGATCTTATTTAGCTTTAAAGGGTCGTTAGGTTTTGCTGATATATAGAGCTGGGTGTCGTCTGCATAGCAATGGAAACTAACACCATGTCTTCTAATAATTTTGCCAAGGGGCAGCATGTATATTGAGAATAGGATGGGTCCCAAAACGGATCCTTGAGGAACTCCATACTCTACTGCTATTGTGTCCGATGAGTCTCCAATTACATGAACATTCTGACTCCGGTCAGAGAGGTAAGAGTTAAACCGTCTTAGAGCCTGGCCCTGGATGCCTGCATCGTTCTCTAGTCTCTCAAGGAGAATCCTGTGATCTATCGTATCGAAGGCTGCACTGAGATCTAGCAGAACTAGAAGAGAGATATGCCCTTGAATATTTTAATAGATCGTTTGAGATTTTAAACAGTGCAGACTCTGTGCTGTGATGCGCTCTGAATCCAGATTGAAGAACTTCATAACAGTTGCTCTTTTGTAAGAAGGAGCTGAGCTGTGCTATTACAACTTTCTCTAATATTTTTGACAAAAACGGAAGGTTAGATATTGGCTGAGAGAGAGAGGGAGAGAGGGAGGGAGAGAGAGAGAGAGAGATATACTAGAGCGGAATGCAACTTCAATTGTCAAGGGGAAGATCGTTTCAGAAATTTGGGCAGAAGATAAAATAATAATAGTCTAAGTTGAAGTTACGGACTTCAAACTTTTTTCAAACTGTTCCAACTGGTTGCTATATCTTATCATACTGGTACCACTAAAGGATTCCGGGTAATCGCTGGGAATGTTGGGACATTTTCACATTGACTTAACATGGGGTCAAACTTTCTCAAGCTGTGGCTCAGACTGAGAATGTCATATAAACTTCAAACTCAAAACATTTAAGGAACTTATTAGTCTGAGCATTGTCATGATGACCAATGTTACAAAAGTATTTGACACCTAGGCTCAAGCGGGATCAAAGGTCACCATTGACTTAACATTGTCATTAAGGATATCCATCTCAAACACTTTTGTTATTTATAGGTACCACTAAAGGATTCCGGGTAATCGCTGGGAATGTTGGGACATTTTCCCATTGACTTAACATGAAGTCACACTTTCTCAAGCTGCAGCTCAAACTGAGAATCTTGTACAAACTTCGAACTCATCCAACTAAGGGGAGTCTCACTTATCAGTGTGAGCAATACCATGCTGATCAAGGTGAAAAGTATCCGTCCCCTAGGCTCTAGGAGGGTCAAAGATCACAACAATGAATTGGAAATGGGTCCAACACAATCTCAAACACAAAACAAGTTAGAGAAATAGGGGTTGGGTTATGTTACTCATAGTGGCATGCATGACATTTAGCTGTATTTCCTCATACTGGTACTACTAAAGGATTCTGGATAATCACTGGGAATGTTGGGACATTTTCCAATTGACTTAACAGTTAAACTGTAGCTCAGACTAAGAATGTCCTAGAAACTTAAGGCGCATATCAGTCTGAGCATTATCAACTCGAGGAGGGGTCAAATGTCTGATAAAAATATTATTTATTCATTCATTCATCTTCATGTCGGCTTTATTCCCTTTCGGGGTCGCCACAGCGGAATGAACCGCCAACTCACTGGCATATGTTTTACGCAGCGGATGCCCTTCCCTGCCGCAACCCATCGCTGGGAAAATAAAAATATTAGATATGTTGAAAATAATTAATTAATCAAAGAAACGCTATGGCTATGATTTTTTCCCTTATTTGCAATTTCTAGACAATGAATCACAAGATGTATGCCTTGCGCTGTCATTATGATTATGTTGAAAACGGCACACACATTGCCTCATTTGTTAATCCATCTGTCAAGAGATCTGACAATCATTACTCACTGTCTTTCCATTCCCTTCCTGAAAGGAAAAAAGAAACAATATCTCAACATTTAAGAAATTGTTTTTGGCTCGTACCACATTAATTCTTCATCTTTGCAGCCCCCCAGTCTTCTCTTCAGCCTCCATTCCTCTTTTGAGTGTAAAAATGGCCTATTGGCTTCTGGTGATGAAATCAGTAGCACACGCACACAACCACTTCTTTCTGCAAGTTCCTGGGTTTTTTTTTTTTTTTTAGCTTAGGAGCAGTTCAGTTGTTTCCAGTTCAATTGATTTTCATTTATTTTAAATGCATAACGCACAAGTAAAAGGATTAATACAAAATGCACCATCATCTCTAGTGATTAATACCTGATAATTACTTCTAAAGCATTCATATGAATATCTCATATGAATAACACATTTCTCTTTCACTGAACCATCTGTATAAACACAGGGGCATAGCAATTCAATCTTAATGGACAATTATTTAAAATCATTGAATGTTCTATTAAAGGTTTGTAGATCAGTAGAAACAACTTCTACTATGAACAAGCTCAGATAGACTTTGACTGTTTAACGAATTGCATATTGTCTCTCCCCTACTGTAAATTGCTTTGGACAAAAACGTCTGTTAAATGCATAAATGTAATAATTAGAGCATATGATTGTAATCACATAAGGTTAAATGTGTATAATAATAAATAAGAACATTATAGTCCTTCACAAGACACACTGTCTGACTCTGAACCATGGACAAAGAATCAAACAGCAGTCCTCCATGCCTTGAAGTGCCAGACATGGAGGATGGAGTTTCCATAGGTCTGGGTGCGGGTGGTTGTGCCCAGATCACCAGTTAAGTAAGTCTGACTGCAGAGAGATTGGCCAAGGAGGGTTTGACATGAGGGAGCAGAGTTCTACAAACCAAGGTCAGCTTGACCAATAAGGGCCACCGCTAAGACCTCTGCCTCGTCCCCCTTAATCTTGCACAGAAGGGATGCAAGGAAAATGCATATAAACGTATATTAGAACAGAACTTAGAGCTTGAGCCTATGTTGGAGCATTTTTATTTGGAGTAAGCCCAGTGGAATAATTACTACTGCAGAAGCCATATGCCTCAGGAGCCTCTTGATCAATCAATCAAGCTTTTGTATAGCGCTTTTTGTATCAGGTAGGGTAAATAGGAATTCCCTCTTTGAGGTCCCTGGGCACCTCGTTGACTGAGGCAGATGCTAGTCACCTCCCCAGCATAAAGAATATACAAACTTAAAATCCATCGACGAAAAGTTTGCTGGTGTTGGACTTTATGGAGTCCAATGCATGTTCAAAATCACCAAGAGACAGATTGCCAATTGATCGAGTTTTAATGAAGACTTCAGCAGGGAGAAATCAACAGCAGTTACAGCGCGCTGGAGAAGATCTAAAATTATCTGATTCTTTTCTGAAAAACTCAGTTTTTATCTGCTCACATGACAATGTTTCTCTTTCTGGTGAAACGAAACCAGGTGTTATTCCTCCCTCTTTTGAAGTAGGATGCTCCCCTTCTCGACTGGTACAGGATGGTTCCTCCTCCATACGAAGAGGATGTTCTTCTCACGCAAGGCTAAAAAACACACTCTGAAGCACACTCTAATATATGATCTTAACTGACTCATATCTGTTATGCCTTTTATGTATTTTAGCTTGATTAAAATGTAATTAAAATATAAAATGAGAAATTAATTTGAGTAAATACAACACTGGACAGCACCTGGAAAAATCTAAACAAAAAAACAAAGAAGACAAAACAAACCTTTAGAGACAACAGAGTTTGTGCAGACCCTCATTGCTGCCTACAGAAGTCTGAGATTGTGTTCCCCTTAAGGGTGCACTCGCCTACTCAAAGAGTTCAGCTCCATGCCTGAAAAAGATATGCTCTGGTCAGGGTTTTCTAGGTTGAGCCAAAGCCCCAACGGCTGAAGCGCTATAAGACCCTGTCTGTGACAAATCACCTGGGACCATGACTTGTCCAGGTATGCTAGGATTCAAACTGGAGGTTTGTAAAGATTTGTTCATTAAATACGTTACTCAATAAGGCATAGACAGATTCAAAGGAATTCAATTTTAATTTGTAATTGGTACAGCAGTGCATCATCAGATGAGAAAAATTGTTCCAGCACTGATAATGGTAATAACTACAATGTAATTGGCATTTCAAGCATAAAAAGTGTAGCTTTGGCATGGCATATGAGTATGGCACTCACGTGGCACATCCATATAAGCATATGTACATAAATTAGGCACCTTGACGGTCTTTTTAAATAAATGTGCTCTCAGAATAACACCTTTTACGATAACCCAGTTATTCAAGAAAGCTAAAAACTACAGCCTTTTAGTGTTAAAAATCATCGTGCAATGGGCAGCAGGCTTTTTGGAAAATTATATTTTTGGAGAAAAAAATAAACCCCCAAAATTTACTTGCCAGCTTTGTCTTAAAACAAAACAAGAGTGAAATGGCTTTAATCTGAAGTATAAACCAGTACCAGATCCATTCAGTGTAACCGAATTAAATCACATTGTTTACCGACATGCAAGTTACACTGTAAACAATAGTATGTTATTCACCCTTTAATATAAACTGTGTCGTTTACATTGATTACTTCAGGAATCAGAAGTATAATTACTTTTCCTCTTACAAATTCTGAGATTCACCCAACAATCTCACAAGACCTATTGTCGAATCTGTCAAGAGTCACACTGATGAGTGTGGCTATAAAGCTTTTTATATTTTATTGTAATTAACTGATTTTATTGATCAAATTAACTGATATGTACAAGCTGTGTTAATACTACAATTCGGTGCAAAAGTGGTATAGGCCTCTGTGGCTTCAGTCTTTTTTTCTCCACATGCAATATTTTTCGTCTCAAACAACGAGATGTCTTTTCATTGTCTGAAAAAACATATTCAAGCACCAGCTGTTGATTATAACTAAGTAACTCTATCAAAGACACATACAACAACTGTTTTAACATTATATTAAAGCCCTGTGGTTTCAAATTATATTTAATTATTTAAAAAAGAATAAACATGACTTTAATACCTAATAAAATACTATGCTCGTATAACAATATCCCTTACTTAGCAGAAATGAAGCCATGACTGGCTCCCCATTTGGGATGAAATACATAATCGATGCTACTACAATTTATACTGGACAGTGGGTTGGTCTAGAGCCAGCTAAGAAGTTCCAACAGCCACTTAAAGGTAGCACCATTGCCAGGTTCTGTTCAACAGTTATCATAAGTTGGGGATAGAATTAAATCTACTGATCTGTCATAGTGAATAAAGGGCTTAGTGGAAAGGCAAAGCTCTAGATTCACCAGTCAATATATGTCCTTACTCTTGTGACCCAATACAACCTGCCTATATGAGTTTCCTTTCTTGGGTTGAGGACATAGATAAGTGGCTGAAAACTCATCTTGATAAGAACAATATGGCCTCCTTCTGCATTGCGCCAAAATAATCTCAACAGATATATGCATACAAGTTGCACATTTTGTCTTGGTGTGCATAAGTTGATCTTATATTTTGAAAATGTATACTGTTCCCAAAAAAAAAAAAAAAAAAAAAAAGTAAAGATTCCAAATAATGATAATCCAAGAATGGTCGTCAGTGCCTGCTGTTATCAACAATTGCTGAGCAAAATTGTACTTGATATGGCTAGTCACAATACTCACCTAACTGATTCACAAGTGAATAATTTAAGAAATAATTGAAAACTGCTTATTTTAAAACTTTCTACTACTATTTCATCCCAAACATATATATATTTTTGAACAACAAATAAAACAATCAACATTCTTATAGCTATTGAAATGGATTGAGATCTTCATGGAATGAGCATTTGAAGTTCTTTGTCATTCAACTCATTCACTGCAACAATGTGATCAAGGTTTTGTAGATATCGTTCTCCATCCTGCATGAAGTGAGGGAGTCTTGTTTCATTTAAAACTGCCAAATGGCGAAGTCTCTCCACATCTTCATAGGAAACCTAAAAAAATCAGAAAAAGACTAACAAACAAAACACTATTTTGAGAAGCAATAACATAAATAGTTATATAAATGACACTTGCCTTCCCAAGAGAATTTAATGTTTTAAAATCAATGTTTTTCCTGTGTCGTAAAATCCTTAAAATCCCATCAAGGTAGACTTGGTCCTTACTGAAGCAACCTGTACAGAGATGTTGCAAAAGCATCTATTTTAAATACAAACCAAGTTCTAATAAAAAATGTTGATGGTAAACTGCCATCACAGCTCAAAATAAAAACCCATTGGCTTTTTTAGTATCAAATGTCAACACTGTTAATTCTATAAAATATTGTTTAAATAACAGAAATGATGTAAAAACTGAATTTTAGTAAAGAACACCATCAAGAGAATAAAATGTGTGAAGCATAGACTTGTACACTATAAAATTTTACTGGAATGACAGCGGAATTCAGTAATAAAATATGAAAAAGTTCTACAATATATAAAGAAAACCATTTACCAAGGTGAATTAAATCCTTTAAAAATGAGTTAGATAGAAAAAGAGCAATCTCTTCAAATAGAAATGAGTCTGGAGGCAGGGTGACAGAACACAGCACCACGGCTCTCAGATAAATCAAACGATGAAATGAACACTCCTAAAGGAGGCGCATCTATGCTCACATGGATGATTGTAAAGTAAAGATGGGAGAGAACGGGAGTTTCCTCAATCGTTGGCTTTATGCTTTTTCCCCAGGAAAAGTCAACATAACAGCATCACAGCTCTGAAAATCTGCCATACCCCCTTTCTTTCTCCATCACAAGGCAGAAGATATTAAATGCATTCAATATAATAACAATGAAATGCTAAATTTAGTTTAAATAAATTGTCACAACCAGCAGTGGCCCTAGCCTAATTGGTGAACAATCCCCATTTTTTGCAGTCATGATGGAAGATATTAATTATGATACTAAGTAAAATGAATGTCCTAAAGCAGTGGTTCACAAACTTTTTGCACCAAGTTTGTGAACTTCAGAAAAAAATGGCACTTCACTATAATGATAAACATTAAAATACACAACAATAAAATACGAACGTATAGCTACAGCATTTAGGCCTTCCAATTCAGCTACTGTTATGTATGGATCAAATATGAGGCAATAAATAATTAGTGATCAATCACAATTTATTTACAATGTCTTATATGGATTTGCGCAATTAAATGAAAATGAATAGAGGAAAAAAATGTTGAGTACTCATAAATAATTATGAATGAGCAATGAATAGAATTGTTTTAAAAGCTGGTACCTTTTTCACAGGATTGTTGTACTGTGGAAAATAACTCTCTGTTAAAATAATGAAACCAGTTTAAGAATAAAATGCCCATGGCATATAGTGACTGTCAGAGGAGAGAAACTGCTCAACCTTCTTTCAATGAGTCTTGGTGGGAGGAAGGTTAGCTTAGCGGGACTAGAAAGGCTGCTTTTATGTGGGGAAGTAGCTCTTGAATGCTTTGGAGGACAATCTGCGCATTGCTTTGTAAGCCTTTCAAGCCACTATACTAGCAATCCTCTTCTGGTGTAACATTCTGAAATGTAGTAGTTTGCATGTTCCTTCTAGTGTATGCGTCCTTGATTTTTGTCTGTATCTGGTGTTTTGACAGTCAAGACTCTGATCTAGCTCAGCTGTACTGATTCAGCTTCATTCTGAAGCACTCTAAAAAGAGGCCAATGTGTTCTGTCATTTGAGGCATTAAAAACTGTTTAATTAACTGTGACTAAATTTTGTGACTAAATGTTGAGACATACAAAAAGTCCATTGGGTGGAGTTTCGAAACTGGACAGAAAAATATTTTAGGTTTTATGTAAAAAATATAGACTTCATACTTTGACAAACTCCTCATAGGCGAAATGTCTGATCCAGCAGAAATTTTGTGTGGTTACTGCTAAGACATGAGGGAAACAAATTATCAAAAGTGCTCAAATATTTTATTATTTACTTATATCTAATTCTCAACCTTTTTAGTGTAAAGTATTTTTTTCCATAGTTATCTAGGCACATTGCTGCAGATACGTAAATAAGTAAAACACATTATAAACATATTATGATATATAATTGGATTTGTAATAAGAGATTATAATACCTGGTTTGGAGGTATCTCTTTGTCCACGTTTGGCACGAAGGCAGTATTCCCAGCGCACTGCAGGGTCTTGTACAAAGCGGGCAATAAGACTGAACAGTTGACTGAAGCTCATTTTTGTGGCATGGAAAACAGTGTAGTACAGCAGAGCAGCTCGCCACAGAAATGGCTGCTTCCGTAGCAAAACACTATGAAGACTAGCTAAGCCTTCTTCAGTTGGATTTGCTGGTTTCAGCCCAAATTGTTTCCTCCCAACAGAAGTTGCCCAGGGCTGCATGCTGTTATTCACTCCCCGTATGTAATGTGTGCCTGCGAGTAAAAGCCATATTAATGATGC
The DNA here is from genome assembly GCA_900490495.1 of Danionella dracula. Lineage (NCBI taxonomy): Eukaryota > Metazoa > Chordata > Actinopteri > Cypriniformes > Danionidae > Danionella > Danionella dracula. The sequence continues at coordinate 185,047 of UELW01000278.1, forward strand.
AAGAGAGGGAATTGCATACAAAACTCTCTGAAAGTCATAATTGGTCAATTATTGTAACAAGGTGTGAATGAACAACCTGTAAAATTAACACACACAAAAAAAACTACTGACAAAATCATACTTAATAGATTGATTGCCAGTATTGGTATGTGACATCCACTCACATTGTGTGGTGAATTTCCTACCAATCTCGTGTCTAAGCATGCCCTCGAGCCAGTGTTGGCGTGCTCCCGCCATGTTAATAGTTAGTGTTGGTCGACAGCGATCCACCATCATCACTGCCTGGGATAGTAGCTCATCCGTGAGAATCACAACCACCTGGTGACAGTCTGTCATTACTATTAATTTGTTGTTTCTTTTATAATAAGTACTGAAGAAACAGCTACACTCACTGACCTCTCCAACGCAGCTCTCCTTCTGAAGATACTTGCGTGTAGCTGTCCACACTTGACTCTTAGATAACAAGCTGCCCCCTGTAACCTCTTCAAAGTTTTCATAGGTCTCATACTTCCTCAGTACGCAATCCATGATTCCAACTGCCTACAAAAAGACAAACTGGAATAGCATGAATACTAACAAATTCTTGTTTCATTCCTGCTCGTTAGTCAAAAAAATCTCTCAATAAATAATTTTCATTCCAAACAGACTAATCGCTAACCTATTGTGAAAAAAGCAATAATGAACATTGCCTCAAGGGTAAATGCAGAGTGTGGGGAGTGGTAGCCTGAACGGAGGGTAAAAGTGCATTTGGATAATATTTCTCCAGTGATTGGTAGTTTAGTGTCTGGGGAGAAGGTTGGGAGTGATGGATCACTTTACTCAGCAAGGAGAGTAGTGGGATATCTATAGCTGGTGACGATGTTCCATACAGCATACAACTGAAGGTCGCTGAGGTAACCTTAGATTTACCCTATATGCAGTTTTATTTTTTGTGCTAAGGAAATAGATACATAATGATACTTTAACAAGGGAGAAGACTGCAATTTGGTTACAGTGATGTGCATGGCTTGGAAGATTAATTTAATTGAGATTTTGTCGACTGAGCACCAACGTACGAACAACTATTTTACCTCTATACTTTACTATCTTAATCTATGCCTTAATTTTCAGTTTTTATGAAATGTGTTTTTATTCTTTGTTTCCAATGTAAAGCACTTTGAATTACCCTGTGTAAGAAATGTGCTATACAAATAAACTTGCCTTGCCTTACAGTAACTGGATATTCAAAACTAGATTAAAAACATATTTATTTAATCTAGCATTCGAACGACTGGCTCTTGGTATGAGCCCAAACGGATATGGTTCCTGAGTGCTATGTACACACATATTGTTGAAAAAAAATTTTGCATTATAGTCAAGCAGCTCAGGGTTATGACGGAGCAAATCGTAGAAGTGACAAGTGACAGAACAGGTGGTTCAAGAAATGCACTTGGGGTGATGGCAGTAGTTATCGGAACCGCGAGCACAAGCACATACATTTTTAATCAAGGTGACTGAGTATGATGACATTGCTAATCATGAAGAATGGGAAGAAGAGATATGGGTGAGTGTGTTGGCTCTGATTTTACTAGGAGAAGCTCAGAGAGCATATTTCCCTCCATCTTCATGGAAGACTACAAGACATTATAAAATGAAATATTGGCTAGAATGGGGCTGCCATCTGTAGCTGCAGTGCTCCAGTTCCACCATTGGGAGTACTTTGAGCACCAGCCGATATGGGGACAAGAGTGTGGTTGTTTTTCACCGTTCTATTTAAAATAAACTTTTGAATATAATTTCAATAAAGACAGACTACGACTTATAGTCCGATTTTCTCTTTACTTTTCAGCATAAGATTTTTGAACAGCAGCAAGTATGGTTACAGAACCGACTCTGAAAACTGTACCTCCCTGTTCCTCCATAGGTAAGGTATATATATGCAGAAATTTATCCTTGCAGATAAGTTTCGTGTGGCAGACATTTGTCTCTAGCTGTGTATCCTTATCAGAAAAGTGTCACTCCTTTTAAGTCAGACTGTCTTTTTCATGGAATCAAGCTTTAAGGCCAGACTGTCTTTTCATGGAGTCAAGTCCAATTTATGAATTAAATAAATGTTAAATCCTAATTGCTAAAACACCCACAGCAGCAGTGTTGACCAGGGTGGCACAACACTGGTGGCTCCAGGTATCCCCACGACAACACAGGTAACAAAGAAGGTTGTAATTGATTGCCTGCATTGTAAAGGCAGTGAAAATGGGGGAGAAAAAGAGCAGCCACAAAGAACCAGAGGGAGGTTCCGGAGTGGCAGCAGCTAGAAGAAGCCTCAGCACTAGTCAGCAGGTCAGTCGTGTTCTCTCGTCAGGACGAGCCCATGCCGACGAAGGGAACCTGCCTTGGATGATGGGCTGCAATTTCCACCGAGGCATACACAAAGGAGCCCCAGCCCAGACAATTACAGTGAACTGGGAAGAATGATCATTTTGGACTCTGGCAGTTCTATTACACTGGTTACGTGGATGTAGAACTTGCAAAAGCATGTGAGTGCCGTGTTTTGGCCCGTAATGTCGCATTAGATGGGTTTGTGAAGATTATAATCTCTTGAAAACACACTGTTATGCAAGTCTTTCTGGTACAAACTTGACAGCTTTAAGTGCAAGTGAGAGACCCATAGCATTTTCATAAGATGGGGGAACATAATTCTGGGTGATAATTTGTGTTGATTTCTGGTGCACACGAGAGGTTCTGAAGGAAGCGGGTGAGAAACACATGAATTATTCTGAAACATAGGCCACGCTGTTTTAAATACCTCGAGCACTAATTAACAGTACGGAAATAGACGTGTAAGTATATTTATGTTTTTATTACATAGGGGAGAAACGTTCGGTTTTGTTCCTGATCGTAACATTTACATAGCACAAGTAAAATTTTACTAAATTTTTCTTGTGTAGGTTGTGATAGAAAGTATTCATTAGTCTTACAATTAATGCTCACTGTTGGATGTCTGTGTATAATTGTGTTATGTTTTCTACTGTGCAAGTGGATTACTTGCTCTTTAAACACAGTTGCTATGAACGTTAAAACAGCTGACAGGACTATATATATATATATATATATATATATATATATATACTTATACATATATATATATATATATATATATATATATATATATATATATATATATATATATATATATATATATATATATACTTATGCATATATACATACATATACATACATATACATATATACATATATATATATATATTATCTATGAGGTGGAATATTTTGAAGGATTGATGGAATGTAATCAATTGAACAAAAGTCTATAAAGTGTAGTGTGCTAAGTGCAAAATGCAAAGAGATGAAATGTGTGAGAGTCCATGTGCAGGTAACAGTTAACAGAGCAGGATGGTGGTGAGCTAGAAGTTCAGCACACTGACTGATTGGGTAAAGAAGCTCTATTTGTGCCATACAGTCATGGTGTTAGTGTCTCTGAAGTGGTGGCCAGAGGGCCAGAGCTCAAAAAGGTGGTGGCTGAGGTGAGTGTGGTCCAGAGTGATTTTGTTGCCTCTTTATCACTTTGGTGGTGTACAGGTCCTAGAGGGAAGGTAGGGGAGCACCCATGATCTTAGCCGTATGAATAGTCCTCTGAAGTCTACACACATCTGCTTTAGAGATAGAACTAAACCAGACAATGATGGAGGAGAAGAGAACAGACTCAATGATAGATAGATAGATATATAGAGATAGATAGATAGAGATAGATAGATAGGCATTTGGAGAAGCTGCAGGAGGTGGCAATAATTGTTCCTGAACATGTCTCACGTTCCTCATTAGATCCAGAGGAGCCAATGCAGCTGGGTACTACAAGGATATCTACTACAGAGGGAAGTCATCGAATGAGAGAGCAATGGTGTCTGTACAGTGGAAAGCCAGGTAATTCCCGAGGCAATTCCCCAGAATTGTCAGGGAAAGACAAGTCTCATCCTGGTGTATGGACCCCAGGGTAAGAATAGGATTGGTCCCCTTTTCTCGTTCTTCTGGCCTTATATTGCGGGCAGTAATCATGTCTAAACAACGTCCTAGCCATACAAAAATTTTCATTGGTTCTGTGGCTGCATGTAACTTTAGGGATCATGATTTTGCTCTCTATTTGGGTCTGGACATGTTCCCACTCCTGGTTCCCCTCAGAATTTCAGCAGCCAATAGCAATCCACTTGGCCCTGGTCGAATTTCCCTCCGTACCTCTGCACTCCAGATAACCATTGGTGGCCATCAAAAGACAATCCAGTTCTATATCATTCATTGTCAGAGTATCCCAGTAATACTAAGCCACCACTGTTTAAGAGATCACAACCCCCTTTTTGACTGTAGTGAAGAAGCAAGCACTCTCACTGAGTGTGAATCACTGAGGTCCAATCACTCTCGTCAGACCTGTAGGGAAAGTTCCAATAGTCATCGCCATACCCCAGACCAAGCTTTGGTCAAGGTCTTTAATAAGTCCCGAGCTGCAGTGTTTCCATCACATAGACCTTACAACTGCCCCATTGAACTTCATCCTGGCACTTGCCCTGAGAGGAAAGCCAAGGATAAATACCTTAAAGAGTTCCTGGACAGTGGCTTTATTTGCCCCTCCACCTCACCTGCAGTGGCAGGCTTCTTCTTTGTGGAAAAGAATGATGGTGCTTTCAGGCCCTGTATTGACTACCGAGGACTCAATAAGATAACTATAAAGAACTTTTATCCCCTGTCTCTTATGTTTTTATGCTTTTGAGATCCTTCAAGAGGCTCCCATATTTACCAAGTTGGATCTGAGAAATGCTGATCACCTTGTTAGCATCAGAGAAGGGGATGAGTGGAAGACAGCATTTAACATTGACCACTATGAATACCTGGTTATGCCCTTTGGACTGGTCAATGTCTCAGCTGTCTTCCAGTCCTTCATTATATATGCTCTTCGAGAGATGCTGAACAACTTTGTCTATGTTTATCTTGATGACATTCTCGTCTTCTCCCGAAGCCTCCAGGATCATGTTTGGCATGTCAGAGAAGTGTTATCAAGACTTCTCAGCCATGATCATTTTGTCAAGCTGGAGAAAAGTGAGTTCCATGTCTCATCCATCTCCTTTCTGGGATTCAATGTTACATAGGGAAGTCTTGGATCCGGGCAAGATCAAGGCAGTCCTCAAATGAAATTACCTTGGTCAAGCAGGTACAACGCTTCTTGGGTTTTACAAACTTCTACAGGAGATGCATTAGGAACTTCAGTGCTATTGTGGAACCTTTTTCAACAAAATCTTTCAATTGTGTAAAACCCAAAAAAATGATTTAGTGAAGAGATTTTTTTCCACAGATAAGTGATTTCCTTATCTTTTTTTGGTTTTAAAGTATTTTGGTAGGTTTAATTTTTTAAAGTAACCTACTCATATGGCCTACTCATTTACTTTTCTCCAGTTCAATTAACATTCAGTACAGAAATAAGGTTTAATTCGTAGACAGGCTTAAGCTACATTGCCGTATCTAGGTTTACAAGAGTAGACTGAACCATCGATTTCATGCTATCGCAGACAAACCTTATATAATTTCTTATCATTCCGATAAATGCAGTGAATACTATGCGGCCTTCTATTTCAGAAATAGCTCTTACAGATAACTCCTGTTGGTCGAATTAATGTTTCTTAAATCATAGGCCACCACTTCCCTTACCCTATGGATCCCCTGATTCACCCCTACGCAATGATAATGTAACTACCATCTAAAGGAAATTCACTGTATTGATAGATTGGCCTTCAACACACTGAGGTAAAGTGTAATTCCAAGTTCCAGTTTGGTGTTGATCTTGCCCTATTTTATCTAGTTGTTATAGTAGATGGCAGACAAAGAAGAGCTATGTCCAATAAGCATTAGATCTGGGCTTTTTCTGACCATATAAAATCTCACTTATATCTTAACTAATCTACATCAATGTAAAATACTATCTAGTACAAAAGATTTTGATGAAAATATACCTGTGATAGAAAGAGACCTGATCCCTCCTTGTACTTCTCAAGAACACTGGCTGGCTCTTGGGATGCATACTCAAATTGTGGTTCGTAGTGATAATTAGACTGAAAGAAGTTTTTTCGCTCCTGCTCAAGGTTTAAGGGACGTAGAGCCAAAAGCAGGCATGGTCCACGGGGCGTAGAAGGTGAAGGAAGTGTTGAGATACCCTTTGCAATATATGGCAATGATGTTGCAGGTCTCATCTGATCCCTGCTCCCACTGCGAGTTGTTGAAGAAATCATTGTGTATGTGCTTTCACTTCGACGAAGTGAGTTTTTTGACCTCAAAGTATTACCTGTTAAGCTTCTCATTGGAGAATGTCCACCGGTACGCCATGGAGGTTTTAAGGGTTGTTGACATTGTGTCCATTTGCCAGGTTCCCCTCGTTCTCCTTTAGTACCGCTTTCTTTCCTACGAACCATACTCTGTACTTGAGAGGTGGCATCGGAAGTGATGGGAGTTGTCAAATGTGGCCCATTGTGGGTCAGTTTGTATTTTTGGAAGATGCTGCATTTCCTGGGCAGAACGGGCTTGTTATCATTTGGGCTGGCCTCTGACACTGGTCTCGTTTCTAGCCTTCCTTCATTAGCCTGCTCCATTAAGTTTTCCGCCAGATCCAGCAGCATTGCTTCATCCAAAGATTAGTCCAGCAGTGCTTGCACATCTGAAGAGAAAAAAAAAGCATAGGTATCCATTTGCTTAAATAGTATGTTTTGTGAAAGTTAAGATTATGTAGAATAAAGGTACAAAATATCAAATTATGGACCATTTAATTAAAAAAAACTATTGCCATCTGCTTCAACCATGAAGATCATTATAGTGAGGTCAACATCAATTCCACAATAGTTTTAATGCAAGTGACAAAAATAGAACAAGACTTATTTGTTGATGACACTTAAAATTTTAAATACATTTTAGTCTGATTAATTTGCTGCCTGACCCAAATTTATCCTATTTATGTTATGATAAATTATGAAGACCACAAAATAGAAGGCAAGGATAGCCAATGTTATTTGTATAGCACATTTTCATACATATTGACAATTCAATTAAAATTTATTTACAAAGCACTGAATAATAAAATAAAAGTAACCATTGGCTTAACATTTCCAATGAAAATGAATGGAGAAGAACTCCGATGCCTTTCAAATAGCCAGTACACTTCCATTCTTTTTAAAGACCAATCGCTTAGCACTGGAGAGTCATACAGAAAATAGGGATGGCCCAATGGACTCAACTAGTCAATCAATATAGTGGTACCTCGAATTACTAATGCTTCACATTATGCAATATCCAAGATACGAAAGGCTACTCTAAGAATATTTTGTTTCATGATAAGACAAAAATTCCAAGATATGAAAAATGTGCAATACATACGCGTACGTATTCCACATTTGAAATTTGTGAGGTTGAGAACACTAGGCTTCACGTGACTGCATTCAACTCGCACCAACTGTTCTGCTCTCCTATTGGTCCGTTCCAGCCCTGACACTGTGTGTTTGTGTGTGGCATCCTGCTCTTCTGTTGGTTGGTTCCAGCCCTGTTACTGTGTCCGTGCCTAGTATCCTGCTCTCCTATTAGTCAGATCATACCTATGACACCTACCCAGAAGCGCTCTCCCTTTCTTCACAAATGGTTTTGTTTCATGCTTGTGTAGTTGGTTTAGTGTCCAAAATTTGTGAATATTTGCTTTTTTAGCAAAGTGCATTTTTATGACCATGGCTCTCCTCCCCTACAATCCATTCTCCTCCCCTACTTCATGCTCCAACACTTTACCACATCACCTCACTCAAAAGGTAAGGTTTATTATTTTTCATTTATTCTAGTCTGTTTTTGTTGAATTATTATTAATTAGATTTATAATGTGTACTCTTAACTCTAGAATTTCCGCCCTGTTTACAAAGTTGAAACTCATCATCGACAAAATGCAGAGTTAATTTATTATATGGCTTGTTCGTCCTGCTTGAGGTCCGTAGTGGATGAAAAGAATTTCACGGCAGCTATTTCAATTTGAACTTGGTATTTACTGGTATTTATGGTACTTACTGTAAATCGCAGGTATTGCGACTCAAGAGAAATAGTTTTGTAAGAGACACTGATATCTCCTGCCCAGTGTGCAAATCATTTTCTGAAATCCCTCATTGCTAACAGTGTATAAAGACATAATGTCTTTTGTCAAGCAGTGCATGATAGCATTTGTGATTTCTTCATATCTTTGAGATTTTTTTTCATATGGCATGAGACGTGTAAACACATCTGTAATAAGTTTTGTTCTGCTCAAATTGAGTTGTACTTTGTTTCGTTTGGCCTCCTTAATGTTCTTAGCTTTTACCATCATATATCAATTATACTTTTCTCTGGGTTACTTCAGGTGCTTATAGAAATTTGCTGTGTTGCCATGTGATGTAGCAACTTTAGTTTTGCACAGTACCTCTTTCTACTCAGTGTCTATTATTTGGCGATATTTTGGCATCATTATATGAGAGGTAGAATTTATTTCTGGGCACAAGTACAGTGTCATTCTATTCTGTATCCATTTTCTCCCATCTTCACACTGCCCTGTCAGGTCAGTCATTTCTTACAAAATTTATTGGGAAAAAACATGAGTTTTTGGAACATGCAATAATGCAGCTCTTTCTTGCACTGTCAAAGATCTGTTTAATGCAGAAACAGATCGTGTGCGTACTCATTCTGGCATTAATTGGAATTAAAAATATCAGCATATACATTATATTGAGCTTGATATTGTCCACTTTGCAGACAGCTAAAGCTCATGGAAATTCGTGGATTTAATGTTCTCTCTGACAAAATAAAACTAAACTGATCTCAATTCTGCTTTTAATGTTCTCATTCGAGCTGTAAATAAAGTCTATATACTCACTCGTAAAATACGCCATTATGGAGAAATCGTGCTGAAGCATTCAGGGGTTAGAACAGCAGTTTTATAACGTGTTTGTTGACAGATGTCAAACACAATTAACACCATATATGGCCATGGAGAAGCCATATAGCATGCTCACACACAGTACAGGCTATTGACGTGCCAGTCAAAACTCCTTCTGCAATTTGGTGATCACTGACATTCACTATAAAACAATATACTATTGCCCATTACTATTGGTATATTCAGTAATATGATGATAATCTTATAATATAATGTTAATTAACGTAACATCACAGCAAACCAAGTAAGTATAATAATAGAATTTTGATACTCATGAGACATGATTTATGAACACAATCGCAAACAGCAATTTATTACTTATTCCAAACATGAATTAAGCGCATACCTTGATATCAATGAAGAATATGATCACATTGCAAGCATTATGGAGGGAGAAAGAAGAGGGACTTACTTACAATGATTAAATTACTTACAATGATTAAATATTATATTACACCATATAATCCTTAAATTTACAGAGCTCAGACATGAATCAGTTCCCCATCAGTTGGTCACTATGACTTATGTCGGTGACAACTATGGGAACTACACTAGGATAGTTCTGCTCTCTACACACTCCACACATTTTAAAAATGACAAAAAGCAGACACGCTGATGGTCATGTGACCACACCCCTGCAATAAAGCAGATGCAAGCGTAACAGTCTTACTGTCTGCTCATCGGAGCCAGTACTATCACACAACAGTGACTGGTGAAAGATTTCACATCTGTGTCAGATTATATTCCCCCTTTTGTAGATCAAAAGACCTGGTGTTTACAGCGACCAGCGCAATTCTCCGCCAAACCAAGTAAGTCTCCTTTGTTAGTAGAGCACTTGTTGCTGTTTGACTGTTTGTAGCATGTTTCCAAACTTGTCGACCGCGCAAAGCTGTGGATGCTGCGGATCGATTGCATTGACAGATAGCTTGATAGCTGTATCGGTTGTTTTGTTTGTAAACATACCGATGCAGCAGTCGTAGGGTCAGAATCTGTAGAGAAATGCACTGTTCTGTCATATAACACTTTTGAACTGGGCTGGTATTGTTTCAGGCCACCACCTGAGATGCTGTGACTGCAAGTGCGCATCTCCGGCATTCACGTGTCGAGCTGGGTTTCATGAGCAGTTCTTGTCCCATGTGTCCGCTCCGCCGGGTGTGTTTGCTATCCACCGGAGTGAGTTATTGGAACATGCGCTGCTGGCATCTTCTGAAGACTCCTGTGTGCCTGATAAGGCAATGTCCACTGTTGCATCAGAGAGAGACTGTACTTGTCTCTCCCCCTTCTCGGGGGATGGCAGGTTGTGCTGCGGAGGAGATGGCCAAGTTGCTTACCCGGTCTGCCAGAGAGGTTGGGTTACAGGTGGCTCTGCCCCTCGCATCCGAAATCTCCAGGCTGGATGTGTGGTTTATGGGGTCAGCCTGGGATGATAAACCACAGCCGCCTCGATCCCCTTCTTTCCGGAGGTGCATAAAGAGCTGACCAGAACTTGAAAGTCAGTCTCCCTCCTCTTGATGGTGCGGTAGCTAGGGGGTAAGGCATGATTCCCCAGGTAGAGCAGGTTCTGGCGGTGCATTATGCTTCCATCTCGCTAGATAGGCTGTCCTTGGACCTGACTTCAAGAGCTTACGCTGCTGTGGTCAAGCTACTGCTGCCCTGCATGCCATGGCAACATTCAGGTATTCCAAGCTTAGGCCTGAAAGATATGCAGGAGGGGAGTTGTCGCTCAAGTCTTATGGATGTCTTATTTAAACAGGAAATATATATTTTGCATCAACGTGTAGGTTACACATTTATTGTTCTAATAATTCAGTTGGTAATTAAATGATATGATTCAATAAATCACTTGGTCTTTAACATAATTTTCTCTCGCCACTAACTTAGATAATATGTGATGAAAGCTCATAAAATGGTGAGGGTCTGTATTTGATGCAAGAATTTTGCTCAAGACACCTACTTGAGCAAAAGGAGATGAAGATGGTGATGAGAGTAGGAATATTAAAAGCAAGTTTTCAGTGTAGTTAATATTAGTATGTGTCACACAACATTGACACTAAAAGAGGAGAGGTATCTCACATGGATGCAGACAGTGTTGGAGCTAGTTTTAGAAGAACAAAGAAATGACAGAATGCTCAGAAATGTTGTTTGTCAATTATTTAAAAAACATTTTTGTGTGTGTTTGTAGATGTGTGAAGCGCAAATTAATTTCTGTAATTCTGGGAAGAAAAGGAAAGCTGGATTTAGTCATTTACATGTGTAGATACACAACAAAATATTGTTAAAAAAATAGTGCTCTCACCTTAATTTAATTCTCTAGTACAATTATTTCTTGTGATACATGTGATATTGAAATGTGTATTTACCACTTTAATGGCAAACACATTGTGACAATCAGAACTCGCTCAAAAACCCATTTGATCAATCACCCATAGCAGGAAGGGAATAACGAGAAAAGAACATTTTTTATAGTATGTGTTTCCTTAAGAGAAGAGTTTTTAAAATCTGTTAATGTTCCTACTCTCCTGACTAGATCAGGAGTTTGTTCTAGCAGCCAGGGACAGTGAGAGAGAAGATTCTGCTGAGAAATTTTCTGCCTTTGTGGGAGATAACCACGAGTCGCTGGTCTTTCTCTGAGCCTGTAGGAGCTTCTAGAGGGCATGTAGGAGCTTCTGGAGGCCATGTAGGAGCTTCTGGAGGCCATGCAGGAGCTTCTGGAGGCCATGCAGGAGCTTCTGGAGGCCATGCAGGAACTTCTGGAGGGCATGTAGGAGTGTAGTAGCTTCTGGAAGGCATGCAGAAGTTTCTGGAGGGCATGTAGGTGCTTCTGTAAAGACTGTAGGAGCTTTTGGAGGGCATGTAGGAGCGTCTGAAGGGCAGGTAGGAGCTTCTGGAGGGACTATAGGAGAGGAGGAGCTTGTGGAAGTAAACAGGGGCTGATTAGGAGATTTATCGTCTGCAGAGGTTTAGCGCTTTGCTGAAAGATCTGCTAGGACAGCGTTGCAGTGGTCCAGACAAGAGAGGACCAGAGTCTTAACCAGGAGTTGAGTTGCTCAGTTAAGAAGGGCCTGATGTTGTGCAGTGCAAACCCACATGGTTGAGTGTTCCTTGTGATGTGATTTTTGAAGGACAACAGTTTGTCCAAAATTACTCTGAGATTTCTGACTGAATGTGAAGAGGTGATTGTTGAGGATTCTTCATTATGATGGTTCTTCATTAGAATCAGAAAGATGTTTATTGCCAAGTGTGCAACACACACAAGGAATTATTGTTGTACAGGGGTACTTTCCAGTGTTGGTTCAAAAAAGACACACTAACATTGCAAAATACAGTAACAAAGGTTCTATAATTAAATTGCTAAGTTACAAGTAAATAGAATATAGTAATAGTGTTAGTAAAATATAAAGTAATGAGACTATAACTATAATCAAGGTGCATAAGAGAGGTACTTTGGAGGTAATGTACAGACCAAAGCATAAAGTAAAAGTAAAGTGCAGCAACAGAACAACAGAATATGGAGCGACTGGAAATGTGCAAAGAGTTCACATCAGAGTCTCGTTGCTTGTGCAATATTTAAAGACTGCTCTTTATAGTGCCAGAGCAGAGGCTTGTTTTGAGATTAAATTTAATTTACATTATGGCACAAACCTGTCCACTTCAAGCACTGTTTTGTTTGGTCATTTTCATGTCTCGCATCAAAAGCATTCAGACCCAGCCATCCGTGGTTCTTGACTCGGCACCTCAAGTAGGCAACACACCTGCACTGCTGTCTCCTCTCACGTGAGCTCGCTTGACTGACGCCAGGAGCACTCCCGCAAATGTGACCAACAGGCATATTTCAAATTGACTGTATTTAACAGGCATTTCATATTAGAATTATATTTTTCTGATGATATTTTGTTTTAGTCGATTACTATTACCTGCATTAATTACTTCATTAATGTTGGCTTCTGTGATGAAGTACATTGTAAATGCACCTTAAAATTTGACTTGGTCAATGATGACTTATACTGGGGTACATGTACAACAGATAGAGGTGAGTGTCATCGGTGTAGTAGTGGTATGGGAATCCATGTCTGTGGACGATGGGGTCGAGGGAGTTGGTGTAGATGAATAAGAGAAGCCATTCTTGAAGCACAGAATATCAAACTTGTAAGAAGGGAAGGTAGTTTATTGAAGACAGTGTTTAGCAGTGAAAAGCAGCAGAAAAAATGGTCTGTAATTTTCCAGATCTGACTCGGATCTTTGAGTCCCGTTCAGCAAAACGTACAAATCTTTTTTCGAATCATTTCATTCATTTTAGTAAAATACCAATAAAATGTTGTGTGTTTCTTCCCTAACACATTTAGTATGTATACCAACCCGAATCACACTACCAATAAAACAAAACTATAAGGCTAGAAGACAAAAAACACATTTTAATTAAGCCTACCTGGGTCTTTTAGTCTGATTCAGCTCAACTCTGATCTGTCTTTAGGTTAAAGTCTCATTCGTTCCTCACATTTCTTCTCATTCATGGTAACCAGTGCAGTCCGGGCCCGGGGCCTTCTGTCACGTGACACTACCTAATATTTACGAACACGATATGAGCCGAAAACCTAAAAGATTCTTTCTTTTCCCCGAGGCCTCCAGCTCCTTTTGTTCTTCTGTCGCGTGACGCTCCCTAATATTAACCAAATGCTGTTTGAGCTGGAAACAGAAAAGATTTATTCTTTCCTCGAGTTCTCCGGCTCCTTTCATTCTCTTGTCATTAATGATGAGCGCGTTATGCTCAGAAAACCAGAAGAATACTGCGCATGCGCCACTGAACGAATCCCTCTCCGACACGATTCGTTCCTACGGAGTCACATTAAAGAGTCGTTCAAAAAGAACAAATTGTCCATGAACGACACATCACTATTATAGAAGGGGAGAGGGAATGGGATTGGGGGGGGATCAGGCAATTGGATGTGCTGAGTTAAGAAATTTGGGCACCTTATCTTCTGTGAGTGGAGTGAATAAAGACATGCACTGTAATGAAGATTGTAGATGGACTTGGGTGGAGGGGCTGCGAACGGTTTGTTGATAGGGAGGGTTTTGTCTGTCAAGTGATCAACAAAGAAATCTGCGTGAGAGAGGTCACTGGAAACACAAGGAAAGTGCTCCAATTAACATGCCATTTAGAGCAAAATGAACCCTGAAAACTGAGATTACAATAATATACGCACCTATAGGAAACTATTATAAAACAATGAACGAAATTGTGCTAAAATTATTTTCAGAAAACAAAATAAAAATAAAATTTATATTTTGTCCTTAATGCTACAGTAAAATAATCTGAAACTTGGTGAGAGTATAGCCCAAAGGGTCTTCTAAAACCTGCCATCAAAAAACCTAACACACCCATAAGAAATTATTTTAAAATAATATTTAAAAAGGTGAAAAATTATTTTTTATTTAAATTAAGATTAAATTATTAATTTCTCAAAAATGCTACAGTAAAATATCCTGAAACTTGGTGAGAGTATAGCTCAAAGAGTCCTCTAAAAGCCTGAATAGAAAACCTTAACGCAGCCATAAGAATTTATTTTAAAATAATATTTTAAAAAGGTGAAAAATTATTTTTTATTTAAATTAAGAAAATTATTAATTACTCAAAAATGCTAAAGTAAAATATTCTGAAACTTGGTGATCACATAGCCCAAAGGGTCCCCTGAAAGCCTAAATAGAAAAACTTAACGCACACATAAAAAATTCTCTTAAAACAATATTTGAAATGTTGAAAAATTCATTTTTAAATTAAAATTAAGATTAAATTATGCATTTCTCAAAAATGCTGCAGTAAAATATTCTGAAAGTTGGTGAGAGTATAAGTAAGGGTCTTCTAAAACCTGCAATCAAAAAAACTAATGCACCCATTAGAAATTATTTTAAAATAATATTTGGAATGTCAAAAAAACTATTTCTAAACTAAAATTAAGATTAAATTATTATTTCATCACAAACGCTACAGTAAAATAATCTGAAATAATATTTTAAAATATTATTTAAAAAGGTAAAAATTTTTTTACTAAAATAAAGATTAAATAAACATTTTCTGAATGAACTATGAATATATATTTGTATTCAATTTGGATTATATTTTATTACGTTTTTATTATAAAACAAATACATACTTAAAACATTTTTATTTTACCATAACAAAAACAAATAGTCCGCATGTTTATAAATTTTTGTAATAATGAATGCTGAAATTTTCCTCTTCAAACAACGTCCTTCTCAAAGAGAAATTCCTCCAGATAAAGATTTGTTTGTTCAATGTCAAATGGAAAAAATAAAACACGACTAGATTAACTGAATTTCTGTTGGAAATGCATGTGAATGCATATGCGCTGAAATGGAATGCTGAAATGAGTTTAACGCGCAAGGCCAAAATGAGTTGACGCGCAAAGGTGAAATTTGAATACATTTAAAGCTGAAAATTGCTGAACGTTTTGAAATAAGGCTTTAAGTACAACAAAAGTATAAAGCTTCACATTTATAATCAATTTGAAAAAAATAGTTGAACAGTATAGTTGAATTGTCAAAATTATTTGACATCCAATGTTGAAGTGTGAAGTGAAATTTGCTGAATGTTGAATTAAAGCTGAAAATAGCTGGACCTAGCTTAAATTTAATGCATAGAAAAAGTTGAAAAGCTTAGTCTAAAAAGTTGAAAAACTTCAGCCTAAAACACAGTGCAAAACATCTAAAAAGATGAGCTAATAATACCAAATTTGACAGCAGAAGCTGAAGACTTCAGTAGCTAAATTTGCTAAAAAAAAGAAAGAAAAAAGGTAAGGTTTTAGGTAGAAAGAGTTAAATAAATTGCTGTATAAATTTGGAAAAAGTTAAAGGCTCAAAAGATAGTGAACATAGATTAAAATGTAATGCATACAAAATACATTTGCAGAAGTGCAATAAAGGAGAGAAAGAGAGAATGAATGAGAGAGAGAAAGTGAGAGGGAGGAAATGAAAAGGAGAGAAAGAGAGAATGAATGAGAGAGATAGAAAGTGAGAGGGAGGAAATGAAAAAGAGAGAAAGAAAGAGTAATAGAGAGAAAGAAAGAGAGAGCAAGGAGAGAAGAAAAGAGTGTGAGAAAGAAAGAAAAAGGAGAGAAAGGAGTGTGTGTGCGAGAGAGAGAGAGAGAGGGAATAAAGAAAGAGAGGGAAAAGAGAGGAAGAAAGAGAGGGGGAAATGAAAAAGAGAGAAAGAAAAGGTGATAGAGAGAGGAAAGAAAGAAAAAAATAGAGAATGTGAGAGAGTGGAGAGAGCAAAATAAAGAGAGAGAGAGAGAGAGGGGAAAAGAGAGAAAGAAAGAGGAAAGAAAAAAGAGTGAGGAGAGAAGAAAAGAGAATGTCAGAGAAAAAAAGAGAGGAGAGTGTGCGTGTGTGTGTAAGAGAGAGAGAGAGAGAGAGAGAGAGAGAGAAAGTGGGATCGACAGAGAAAATAAAGACAGAATGAGAGACCGAATAAATGAATAAGAGAGAGAGAGAGAGAATGAATGAATGAGAGAGAGAGAGAGAATGAATGAGAATGAGAGAGAGAAATGTTAAGTCACTTCACTTTGATCAAGCAGGCTCTCAATCAAAGCGCTAAGGTGTGTGAGCTGTTGCTATGGTAACCTAACTGACAGTTTGATTAACAGAAGAACAAACAGAGATAATTTTTTCAAAAACCTCACCTCAAACAAAGAAAGATTGAAGAAAAACTACAAAAGCTATCAAAATAATTCTTTCACTATCACAACCGGAAGGCTTTTGTGAATAACATGCGTCAGTTTCAGAAAGATAGTCCAAATAATGAAAATTTAACATTGCAGTGAATGGCAGATTCAGTTGGCTTCCCTGCGGTTTTTGCCTCCTTGTGCGTAAACCGTTGGTCTTATCAAAACAAAAGAACAATCATCGGAAAGAAGACAAAGATATCTACAATTTTCTCTACTTGATTTGTTTATGAGGAGTAAGGATGGAGTTACAAGAGAGGCAAGTCTAAACTTTTTGCTTCAAACCTGAGGCCAAAAGCTAGAGTGCAATTGCGATCTCTCTCTCTCTCTCTCTCTCTCTCTCTCTCTCTCTCTCTCTGCGCATGTGCGTGGAGAGTTGAGCGTGGCGTGGCAGAGCGCTGAGAGCGGTTGGCTTTTTTGCCTCGTTTGGCACTAAAGTGCAGCTTTTCTGTTGTTTTTCGTTGCTTTAGGTTGTGTTTAGTGTGTTTGTGAGCGAGTGAGTGCGGTGAGACACCCCTGTGAGCGCGGGCGAGGGCGCAGGGGTTGTGTGTGTGTGTGTGTGTGTGTGGAGCGAGTGAGTGTGAGCGAGCATGGCGTGTGCGAGCTTGACCCGACGGCATGGAGTGAAGCTCCTGTCGAAGGAAAGTGTGGAAGAAGTTTGTCTGTCTGTCGGGAATGTTG
Source organism: Danionella dracula (assembly GCA_900490495.1). Classification (NCBI taxonomy): domain Eukaryota; kingdom Metazoa; phylum Chordata; class Actinopteri; order Cypriniformes; family Danionidae; genus Danionella; species Danionella dracula. The sequence goes on from UELW01000278.1 coordinate 202,435, forward strand.
TGGGTCACGAGAACATTGTTTCAGCGTCCAGAATGAACAGCGCGATCGTGATCTTTGTGAACAGTGTGGAGCGAGCGCTGAAGGTGATCCAGACGGGTGTGGTGATCAAGAATGCTCAGGTAGCGGTGTCCCCCCTCAGTTCCCCAGCAAAAAAGATTTTATTGTCCAATGTTCCTCCTTTTATCCCCGATGAGATGATCAACCGAGAGCTCGTGCGGTACGGGAGAACTGTGTCCCCGATCAAGAAGATCCCCCTGGGCTGTAAGTCCCCCCTGATCAAGCACCTGGTGTCTTTTAGAAGGTCTGTTTTTATGGTTTTAAAGGAAGGAGTGGAGGAGGTCAACACTGTTTTTAAGTTTTATTATGATGGTCACCCTTACAATGTGTTTGTGTCGTCAGATACCGAGATGAAATGTTTTAAATGTAACTCTATCGGTCACCTGGCCAGAGTCTGTCCCGAGCAGCGGAGCGGCTCTGGGGCTTCTGAGCAGCCGGAGCAGGAGGCGGCTGAGCCGGCCGCGGCTGTTCCCCCTGCGGCCGCGGTTCAGCCGGTCGCTGAAGGCTCCGGTGCCGCTGCTGCGCCTGCCCCGGAAGAGAACCGGACCCCCGCGGAACCCGCTGCCCAGAGCCCCGCTGAAGCGGAGCCGAGCCCGGAGAAGGTGAATCCGGAGCCGGCGAACACATCGATCGAGAATCGGATCGAGAGCGAGTGGGAAGCGTTCGCCGGCAGCTCGGCGGCTCTCGGAGCGGCGGGAGGGTCACCTGCGCCGGCGGAGGCAGGAACGGAGGCGCGGAGCGGCTGCTCGGAGACTCTGGAGAACGCTCCGGAGCCGGAGCAGAGCGCTGACGTGGAGATGGCCGAAGAGTCTGCTGTTGAGATGAAAGGTAAACGAAAAAAGTCCAGCAGCCAGAAAGGGAAAAAAACAGTTAAAAAAGGAAGAAAATGAGAGTAATCAGGAAGAAAAAGAAAGTAATCAGGAAGAAAAAGAGGATGATGAAGTGATGGAAGAGTCACCTTTCCCAGGTGACTCTCAAGAACCAAGCGAATTAAACGAATACAGTGGTGAAATGATAGAGTTTTTTAGAGAAGACTAAAGGCCAGCGAGGGGTGGTGCTCACCGAGTACTTCCCCAACACTCTCCAGTTCATGAATGATGTTAATTTCTTCAGGAAAAAAGGGCTTTTTGATGACCAAGAAATCGCCCGACTGAAGAAAATTCTGACATTGATAAGGAAAGAGCTGGTCTTTTTAGAGGGTTCTTAATGTGTGTTGTTTTTAGAGTGGTTTTAAGCATCTTCATCATTTTAATGGCTGGAATAAATATAGCGAGTTTTAATATTAACGGAGCAAGAGAGCAGAGCAAGAGACTGAAGCTGTTCACCATTTTAAAGCAGAAACGCATTGATGTAGCTATGCTTCTGACTGGGTGGAGGAGTGGGATGGGGTGGTGATTTTAAGCCACGGAACGACGCTGAGCGGTGGTGTAGCCTTGCTTTTTACTCGTTCTTTTATTCCCTGTTCTTATTCCGTTGAAGAGTTTTTAAATGGGAGGCTTTTAAAAGTGAAGACTTTTTATGAGAATGAGGTTTTAGTTTTTATCTGTGTGTACGCTCCCACCAGTGCCTCGGAGAGAATGGGCTTTTTAGAGACGCTGAGCAATGTTCTCGCAGAATGTGACCCCGCAGAGCTTTTAATCTTAGGTGGTGATTTTAATTGTACAACAGATTTTATTGACCGGAACCATGCTGAACCTCACATGGCCTCCCGGAAGCGTCTGAAGGAGATGGTGGAGACGCATGAGCTCAATGACATTTGGAGATCTTTTAATTTGAACAAGAGACAGTACACATGGCTTCATGCCAGAGAGAACGTGCTCTCCATGGCAAGATTGGACCGGTTTTATGGTTTTAAACATCAGCAGACGCTTTTTAAGAAATGTTTTATTGTTCCAGTAGGTATCTCTGATCATTGTATGGTTCAGTGTGTTTTAACGAGAGAGAAGATCAAGCCCTCGAGTGCCTACTGGATTTTTAACACCACTCTTTTAGAAGATAACAATTTTAAAGAGTCTTTTAATTTTTTATGGAGTGTTTTTAAATCTGAAAAATCAGCTTTTAATTCACTTCAGCTATGGTGGGATGTGGCTAAAGCACAAATAAAAGAGTTCTGTCAGCAGTACACTCTCAATGTCACCAGAGACATCGTCAGATCCTTAAGAGCCCTTGAAGATCAAATACTAGAACTACAGCAGCTTGAAGCGCATGAGAACGGCAGGCACATTGAAGAAATCAAAATAAAAAAAGCTAGAATGAATGATCTATTAGACATCACAGCACAGGGGGCGCTGGTCCGCTCGCGTTTCAGGAGCACAGCGGAGATGGACGCCCCGTCAAAGTTCTTTTTTGGTCTAGAGCAGAAGAATGGACAGAAAAGATTGATCCATGCTGTGCAAACCGAATCAGGGGAGCTCGTGTCCGAACCCTCTGAGATACGCCAGCAGACAGTAAGCTTCTACTCGAAGCTCTACAGCAGCGAGTGGTCTGGAGCGCAGGCAGTGGAGGACTCCTTCCTCATAGACCTCCCTAAACTCCCAGAGGCGGAGGCCAAAGAGCTGGATGAGGAGATAACCCTCGAGGAGGTCTATGGGGCGCTCAAGGGAATGGAGAACGGAAGGGCGCCGGGAATCGATGGTCTCCCTTGCGAATTTTATAAGGCTTTCTGGGACGTGATGGGGCAGGACGTGCTGGACGTGCTACGAGACAGTTTGCGGAGAGGATCACTCCCGCTGAGCTGTCGAAGAGCCGTCCTCACCCTGCTGGCCAAGAAGGGAGACCTCACCCTGCTGAAGAACTGGCGCCCGGTCTCCCTGCTGTGCACCGACTGCAAGCTGTTCTCCAAAACATTAGCCTCTCGACTGACTAAGGTCATTGGGAAGATCGTCCATCATAACCAGTCGTACTGTGTGCCTGATAGGTCAATATTTGATAACATCTATTTAATTCGGGACATCTTCAATGTTGCCAGCCTTCTAGGCCTAAGGACTGGCATGATCTCCCTCGACCAGGAGAAAGCGTTCGACCGGGTTGAACACCAGTACCTGTGGAGAGTGATGGAAGCGTTTGGGTTCAACCCGAAATTCACAAACATGGTGAGGATTTTATACAGTGAGATTGAGAGTGTGCTGAAGGTTAACGGTGGTTTATGCGCTCCTTTTAAAGTAAGCAGAGGGATCAGACAGGGCTGTTCCCTCTCAGGGATGCTCTACTCACTCGCGATCGAACCTCTTTTAAACAAGTTAAGATGTTTTATCTCTGGTTTTAAGGTTCCACACTGTGAAACCCCGATGATTTTATCAGCCTATGCAGACGACCTGGTAGTGATGGTGAACACACAGAGCGAGGTGGACTTTTTAACGAGTGTTTTAAAAGACTTTCAAGTGCTGTCCTCTGCCAAGTGAACTGGGGGAAAAGTGAAGCTGTTTTAATCGGGGAGTGGAGAGGGCAGCAGCCATCGCTACCAGAGGGGTTAGTGTGGAAGAGGGGTGGTTTTAAATACTTGGGTGTCTACCTAGGGGACAACACGTTTTTAAACAAGAATTGGGAGGACTCTGTAGAGCGCATGAGAAGCAGATTGAACAGGTGGAAGCGAGTGCTTCCTAAGATGTCCTATAGGGGGAGGGTGCTGGTCATCAACAACCTCGCCGCGTCCTCCCTCTGGCACAAGCTCGCCTGTGTGGACCCGCCACCGGACCTGATGACCACGCTCCAAGCCCAGCTGCTGGACTTCTTCTGGGACGGTCTACACTGGATACCAAAGAGCGTGCTACACCTGCCGAAGGAGGAAGGAGGACAAGGACTGGTCCAGCTGTCCAGCAGAGCCGCAGCCTTCCGTCTCCAGTTCGTGCAGAGGCTCCTCACCGGACCGGAGGAACTCACGTGGAGAGCTGCAGCCAGTGGTATTTTAAGGACTGTCCAAAGGCTGGGGTTGGAAGATCGCTGTTTTTAATGAATACTAATTTATTGGACTTTTCGCTTTTACCTGTGTTTTATCGTGTGGTTTTTAAGATCTGGGGTTTTTTTAAGAAAAAGAAAAAAGATGGAGGAACAATACGCTGGCTGCTGGAGGAGCCTCTGGTGTACGGAGGCCGGCTGGACATCTCCAGTGTAGCCGTCCCTGGGCTGACCGGGGTCCTCGTCGCCTCGGGAGTGGTGACCCTCCGGAATCTGGTGGAGGTGGCTGGAGGGGACCTGGCGCGAACGGAGGACCTGGCGGAAAGAATAGTAGTCCGGTCCAGGAGGGTGGTCGAACAGCTGCTGCATCGCTGGAGGTCCGCCCTAACATCGGAGGAGCGAGCTCAGCTCGGGGGATACAGCGCCCAGGACGGTGAAGCAGAGACCCATCCCTTCCCCCGGCTGAGCCTCGCCCCGGACCTCGGCGACTGCACGGGACCTTTTCTGGAAGCCCAGGGGGAAGAGGAGATGAACCTGGCAACGGTGGCGGGGAAGGTGCTCTACAGAGCCAGCGTGAAGGTTTTAAATAAGAAACACCTGAGTGGGAGGGTAGACACCCCGTGGAGGAGAGTGGACGGTTTTAATGAGGATTTTAAACCCAAGTGGAGAGCGCTCTATAAACCACCGTTACCCAAGAGGACTGCTGACCTGTAGTGGAGGGTTTTACATTGTATTGTGGCTGTAAACTCTTTTATCTCGGTTTTAAATCCAGATGTATCACACGACTGTCCCTTCTGTGGCCGAAGAGAGACAGCGTTCCATGCTTTTATCCACTGCAGTCGTCTACAGTCTCTGTTTGTGCTTTTAACAAGTATTTTAGGGGGTTTTAATGTGGATTTTACAGTTCAGTGTTTTATTTCTGGTTTTAAGTATGTAAAGAAACAAAAGAACAAATGCCAAATCATTAATTTTATTTTTGGACAAGCAAAGATGGCAATCTATTTATCCAGAAAAAACAAAGTTGCTCAGAACACGGACTGTGATGCTATCCGCATTTTTAAAAGACTCGTAAAAGCTAGGATTTTAGTTGATTTTAATTTTTTTAAACAGATGAAAAATGTGGAGAATTTTAAATATTTGTGGTGTGTTGGAAATGTTTTATGCTGTGTACAAGAAGAGATGATCGTTTTTATGCTTGAGCTGAGTGAATAGCTCTAAAACTTGTACAAAACTGATGAATTGTTAAAATAAAAGAAGTGTAAAAGTCTCTCTCTCTCTCTCTCTCTCTCTCTCCTCCTCTCTCCTCTCTCTCTCTCTCTCTCTCTCTCTCTCTCTCTCTCTCTCTCTCATCTCTCTTCTCTCTCTCTCTCTCTCTCTCTCTCTCTCTCTCAAAGTAATAGCAAGGGTGTCCTTTAAAAGCTTTTCTACCGAAATGTATGCTAAAGGAGTTAACGGTCAAAGAATGGGTGGAAGAATACAAATAATTTTAAACGCACAAGATATCAAGAGTGTGAATGCAAATGCATTCACAATAATTAGTAAAATAAGTACAGAATTGCGCGCAGACCCTCCTCGCTTACTCCTCAAAGCAACGACACGCTTTCACTTGGATAAGCGAGTGCGTAACATTCCCTCGGTCCCTAACATGAACGCGATAAAAAAAAACTGTGAGCGCGGGTGGATTGCGTCATTTAAGGTGGACTGGGAAATCCGAATAAAAAGCTGTGAATAAGAAGCTGGATTATACCCTACGTTACCAATTGCAATTACCAACGTAGCCAATTGCCTACGTTACAACGCTGATAAAATGTCTCATTTGTTACGTGTTTAACTTATACCACGAACCATTGAAAGCGAATCTTTGTACCTGCGCCAACTGTACAGAAGTACGCTAACCGTATTCGTTTACATGACACAGTGATTCAAACTCAAATTCACCCCCTTAACCAGATAACAATAAAATAATTTCAAAGACGATTAAGATAACGGTATTCTCCCTGGTTCCTATATTCAAAACATTGGTAACCATGAAAGAGACGTACTAAAGATAAATAAAAGCAAACAATACGTACAACGCAGCTCTTTTAGGTATGAATCCTGTAACGTTATATCCGTTCGTGTCGTAGGTTTATCCACCTTATCCCGTAATTACATTTCTGTAGAGGCAGCCGCTTGATATGGGTAATGGGTAGCGTTAGATAAGCTTGCAGGAAACCGGAAATAGTTTGAGGCATTACGTATACATAAACACATAGACCCTCCAACGGCCAGTTGCTGCGATACGTTTACTTGTCTGCCATATTACCAGGGGCAAGCATACGCTGTAAACACATGCAGTAAATTGGAAGCGCTAAAGTTTTTGGATATGAGACATTTTTCACGTCTCTATTTTTGGATGATATGAGGATCAAACTAAATTTCACATTTATTTGTTTTGCCGTATACTATTGGATTTTGTGTTGTTTATGGTCAAATAAATTTTTTTCACATGTGGGAAATGTACAGTCTCGCAAAAATGTATGTGGCAACACACATATGTGTCTTTTAAACAGTAGACATTTGCAAATTATTAAATATGTTTGGCAAAATGTTACAATTAAACCCATTTTTAACTACAAAACGCTCTAGCAATGTCCATTCTGTATTGTAAAGCACAACCCAAACAATTCGTCAAGAGAGACAAGCTATATATATATATATATATATATATATATATATATATATATATATATATATATATATATATATATATATATATATATATATATTTGTGTGCATGTGTGTGTTGTGTTATGTACAGAATTGTATAAGTATTGAAATCCTTTGAATATTACAATTAAATGTTTTAATTGAATAAACAAACGTATAGTTATTGATGAAAATATTATTTATTATTACTCAATAAATTACACGGTTGGTTGTTTGTGTATGTATATGGGTCAGTTGGGTTGCCATTTCTGTGTGGAGTTTGCATGTTCTCCCCGTGATCGCGTGGGTTCACTCCGGGTGCTCCGGTTTCCCCACAAGTCCAAAGACATGCGGTATAAGTGAATTGAGTAAGAACAATTGTCCATAGTGTGAATGAGTGTGAGGGAATGTTTCCCAGCGATGGGATGTGGCTGGAAGGGCATCCGCCGCATAAAACATATGCCAGAGAGTTGCCGGTTCATTCCGCTGTGGCGACACCAAAAGGGAAGAAAGCCGACATGAAAATGAATGAATGCTTCTGCCATTAAAGTAATAATAGCCACATTTCACATCAATTTTGGGAAACAATTGTAATTTGTTCAGTGTGCCATTCCTGATTAATCTGTAAACATATCAAACAATTCTGGTTCAGTTTCAAACTCATGTTGTAATAATACTTAAGGCACATGCATGATTCCCCTCACACTTAATTTTTGATATTCTAACTTGTTTAACTTCCTCTGGTAAATTTTTAGTCTCCATAATTACCACTTTATCCAATATATCAGAGTAACTAATTATTCGGTTGGGATTTGACACTAGATCTTTAAAATTATGTGACACTGGGGGAGAGACTGGCTGGACCACATGTTCACGTAAATCTGATGCGTCTGCTCCTTCATCCATCAGAACTTCCCAGCACACCCCTCATTGTCCTCCGCCAGAATGAATTAGATGAAGCTCCCCGTTTTTTTCACAAACATCCTCTTTCCAACGGAAGGAGAAGAACAATGTACCCAGTAGATTTCTCTGTACCTCTCTCTCCTCATCAGCACAAACAACCTCCACGTTGTTAGGAGACGTTGAACTGGACCATTTTCAGTGAATAGACGGTCAGGTTCACCTGTAGGATGCCTTCACCGCTCTCAGACTGCTACACTCGGTCAGTTCCAGCATCACCTTTCTCACCATTCAACTTTCTACGAGAACAAACAGTATGAGCGCAAATCCAACCAGAATCTCAGTATTAGTCACTCATACAAACATTAAAAAAAAAATGTTTAAACCCAAAGAAAACTAAATAACATAAAACAGTGTTAGTATCAATTTCATGATAGTAGTTTCAACTCAAATACAACCTCAAATGTTGTGTACTCGAGAGCAGAGTAAGGTTACTGGATTCAGGAAAACACAGAAGATGTAGAGGTGTTAGTTCATGAAAAAATATCCAGGTGTCATGGCAGAGAAAACATGGATGGGAAAGGTTCAGAGGAGCTCATTGCGTCACTGCCTGAAGAATTATGGTCTCAAGGCCCCACGGATGTGGGATTTTGTAATGTAACTCCTGTAACATTTGAATTGACATCAACCAATCCTATATGGGTCCCACAGTATCACAACAAACCAGAAGCTGAGGAAGGAGTGGCCAGTACAGTGGCTGGTCTCCTAGAGGGAGGAGTGATAACTCGATTTTACTTTTTCCAGTTCCTAAAGCAGGTACACAAAAATACAGATTAGTTCATGACCTCAGACAAATTAATTCTGTGGTGGCAATCTGTTTTGACACCATCTCAGAAGTGGTTCACGTAAATTGATTTGGCAAATGCATTTTTTTGCATACCAATTGCAATGTAAAAAATATCTAACATTTACTTTCAGGAAAGAGCAATACTCTTAAATCAGAACCACTGTTACTTTTATGAGAAGATTGATTACAGCTGCGAGGTCATCTCTGACTAGCAGCCATAGGAGTAATATCCTCTCGCATCCTAAGCCAGTCACTGTTTCTGACGTGTTGTCTTTTTTAGGTTTAACTGGATTCAGCAGACTCTATATACCAACGTATTTAGCATCAACAATGTCCTTAAGGCAGTTGGTAAAGGAAAAAGGGATGAAGAATCTGAAATCAAGAATGGATTGGACACCGGAAACGGAACAATCTTTCATTGACTTTAAGCTGCAGCTTTGTAGCGCAGCTTCCCTAAATTGCCCAGACTACACATCTCCGTTTTATTTGGGTGTCTCTGAAACAAAAACCTGTGCACATGGGGTGTTGTTCTAAAAACAACACGACCAAAGAAAGCTATTGACCTATGCCAGTGTTCTCTTGGATAACACTGAACAGAGGCAACCCACATATGCCAGATTTGTTGCTGGATTGCCTAAAATCATTGACAAAACAAGCCATATTGTTATGGGCCATAAACTGAATGTACTGACATCTCATTCTGTAATGTCCTTTGTTAATTCAACAGCGTTTACATTTTTTTCCGTGAGACAGCGAAGATTGGCCAAGACCCTGATCAGCCCTAACATCACTTATTCCCATGAGGGAATAAACATGGCAGACTTAATAACTGACAATGAACCCCATGACTGTGCCCCACTGACAGAAGCTTAATCAAAAATTTGTGTTTCAGGGCAGCAGAGGATGGTACGTTGAAGTCTGCTTATGCTGTGGTGGAGTCTGTAGGGGAGAGATTTGTGACAAGAGTTTCAGACACGTTGGAAGGGAAGCGGTCTGCACAAAGAGCTGAACTTCTGGCTATGATACAGGCTCTGCGGTTTGTGCCTGGGAAAAGTGTCAAGATTTATAGTGATTCTGCTTATGTGGTAACAGCTGTGCATGTTGAAATGCCTGTGTGGAAGAGGTGTGGGGTTACTACCTCGACGGGTCGACCCATTGCGCATTCGAAAGAAGCACTGGACCTCTTAGAGGCTCTTATAATTCCTACTGAAGTTGCTATCTTCAAATGCCCAGGGCACTCCACATTGACAAATCTCATTTCAAAGGGAAATGAAGCAGCTGATTTAGCGGCCAAACAAAAATGAGGGTACCCAAGCCATGGTGAAATCTGATGCTACTTTTGCAAACCTCAACAAAATTATCTAAAGAATTAATTGTAATTGAGCAAAAAGGTGCCACACCAGAAGAGATCTCTGCATGGAAAGAAGGTGGACCACAGTGCTCCCATGACAATTTTTTTGCAGGCCCGCTTTGCCATCCTCTCTTGTGCCTGATGTGCTAGCTGAAGCCCACAGTCTGGCTCATGTGAAAACAAATGCTCAAAAATTTACAGGTATGGTGGCATCCTTTTATGCCATCTTTGATTGCAAACCATATTCAAAAGTGTGAAACCTGTCAAAAACATAACTTCAAGCCTTCTTTTAAGCTAAGGAGAGGGTACACGGGAAAAGATATCTGCTGGTCATGGTTGATTACTATACAGGGTGGCTAGAAGCCTTTCCTGTAGGAAGAGAGGACATCACCGCTGTTATCAAATGCCTAATTAATCATTACATCCCCCATTATGGTTTTCCACGAAGAATTCGATCTGACAACGGTTCACATTTCAAAAATTATCACTTGAAAATTGTAGAACAGACCCTTGGGTTAAAACATTCATTTGGAGCAGTATACCATCCTCAAAGCCAAGAGAAAGTCGAGCACATGAATTTGACACTGAAATTGAAACTGGTTAAAATTTGTGCTCAGACTAAATTGAGATGGCTTGCTGCCCTGCCACTCGCTCTCATGTCTGTACGGTCCTCTATCAGCAGAGTCACTGGTTTCACACCTTTTGAGTTGCTTACTGGTCGTCAGTTTCCAGGTCCCTCCTGTCAGCTGTACCCGGAAGGAGCTTCACCTCTCGCACACGCTCAATATTTTGACAAATTAACTGCTTTGATTGCACGTTTTTCTATGCAGACTGAGAAGCTATCTGACGATCCACTGCCAAAGCCATCTGAGTGGGTCAGGCTTCGAGTCTTCCGGAGGAAATGGACGGAACCCAAGTGGACTGATCCATTGAGGGTCACTGCTAGGACGTCCCACTGTGTCCAACTGCATGGGAAAGGAGACACGTGGCATCACCTCAGTTCGTGTGTTCCTTATGATCCTCCCAACAGGTCGCACAGGGAAACTGCTGTGGACCTGGTTTCCCAGGCCCAAGAGAGGGAAGGAGATACCATTAACAAAGACCAGAACATTTTTAGGATTACAAAATTCTCCACCAGCCAACACCATCCATGGACAAAACACCGTATTAAAGGACAGTACCAACGTCACACAAAGGACAGGTGATTTGTTTTCTTGCCCACAGGAAGAGGCGTGAGGCCACTGTGTAAGAGCAGACTGTGCTTTTGGAGCAGGAATCGCCTTGCAATTCAGAGCCAGATAAGGGACAGAGATTGTGCACTTACAAAGGAAACAGATGGGAGAACTGTTTTTCATCTGATTACCAAAACAAACTCATGGGACAAACCAAAGATCACTGATTTTTGCAACAGCGTAACAGCGCTACGTGAACTGTGCGAGGTTAATAATATTACTCGTATTTCTGCACCTCGGCTGGGGTGTGGACTGGACTTTGAGAAGGTCCATCAAATTTTGTGTGTGATTTTTGACAGCTCCAAAATCTACATCACCATTTATTCGCTTCCTTAAACGAATGGTTTTATCAGCTCTTTTTATATGCTCTTTTATTGATTGCATTTTAATGATAATTGCAGCTGTACTTTTTATTGGCACTATTATTTAGCTTCAATTATTCTTATACTCATTTTTAAGAATTTTATGGTAATTTTATTATTGTATGGTATTAATGAAGCTCACAATGCGCTTATGGGAAAATTGGAGACTAATGGGAGTGCTGGGGATAATCATTATAATTATAACAGGGATAATATTGGGCATAGAGAAAATTTGATTAGAGAACAACAGCACCATCCAGAGGGATAAAAGGGAAGTGGCAAAAGACAAACGCATACAATGGAATGGGGGAATAGAAGTAACGTATGTTAAAGGATTATTTACATCATTCAAGTTTGATTTGTGTGAGGAAATCAATTGTGGGGGGTCGAATGCATCATGGAGGGGTTATGACGTCTATATATGTGAGATGCCACGCTGGGTGAAGTATATAGATAAACTAATCCATCTTTCAAACCGGAACAACATGCGCATGATTATAAAATGAACCGAGCAAGGACCTTCTCACTTCAATGGGATTCAACTCTCTCTCTCTCTCTCTCTCTCTCTCTCTTGGAAGGACGATCAGATGAGGAAGGAGGAGGTTTTTTTCAAGAATAAATGTTTGTGTTAATTATTCAAAAAACTTCTCTTCTCTTGGCACGTTGCAGAGAACATCCAGCTGTACTGATCTTCATTGTCTCAGAAAATTAAACCACTGTTATTTGATTTTCAAACTGCATTCATGATCATTTGAACACGCAAGGATCTCCCAAATCCACATTATACACATTAGTGAGGAAGCTGGGGCTTCAGTCCTGTATTTGTGTTTCGGTTTTTATTTTTTCGTCTTTTGTTTGTGATTAGGGAAGTTTGGGGAAGGGAAATTTAGTAAGACTCCTTTTGGTTCTATTTGTTTGTTCACTTGACGCTGCCTGGCCTTTTTCCCTTCTTTATCTTTTTCCCTATTTAACAGTGAGCGACTGTTTTGTTTAAGAAGGGGACATTTAAATGCTTGTTTATTTGTGTTATGGTTTGTAATTGATTTACTTTATGGTATGAAATAAATTATTTTCTATATACTATACTATACTATATTCAGTTGACCCGATTTGTTGCAAATTTTTTCTCTTGATGTTTACGGCCTTAGCCAACGAGCTAAAGCTATTTTAATAAAGTCGTAACAGTGATAATTATGCAAAAAACTCTCTTATCTTTGCTTACCACAGAGAACACCCTGCTGTATGATCTTATTGTATTAGAATATTAAACCTCTGTTATTTGTTTCTCAAATTAAATTCCTGATCATTTGAACATGCAAAGATCTCCCAGATCCACACGCTATATACACGTCGTCATATTTCCTGGTCTTAGCTTTCGGGAGACTTTAGTTTGTATTTTATTTCTTTCCCTCTCCACCTGTCTTCTACACTTCGTGTCTACACTTCATACTGCCAATGAGAGTGCCACTGTCCCCTACTGTAGTGGAGTGGTATTACACTTTATTCTAGAACAGTAAAAAAATAGATAAATAAAAAAACATGTTCCCCAAGGTCAAACACGCCCCCCTTGACGGAGGCAGGGGGCGCGCCCCACTATTTGAGAACCACTGGATTAGGGTAAAACGAGTAATTGGTGATGTCTATTAAATAATTAGGATGTTACTCGTCTAATCTAGAATATCTAAAAAAGAATATTGTAAATTTAACACTTTGTTTAATTTTGTGAATCTTGTTTAATCTTGTCTAGAGGTGATGTTGTTGGATGGCTTGAGCAATACTTGGCTAAAATATAGATAGGTTTTTGGGGAGCAAGGTGTTTTATGACCACTTGTAATGGTTTACCATGGTGGGGAGTGTGGTATTAGTTATATTTACTCAAAGAAATAATCATTTATCTTTAATCATTTGATTCTTAAACAATATAAAAGATTGACTAGGCCGGGAGAGAATGAACTTAAACTCAGATATTAATGTGCATCTGTGCTCGTGTGGAGGAGGAAACATCCTGTTTTAGCAGAGAAGGGGAGCATCCTGTTTCAACAGACGGATGAAACATCTGGTTTCAGCAGAAAGAAGAACAATATTTTGTGTTAGCAGATGTCCTAGTGAAGTAAACAACTTGTGTATAAAAACTAGGGGATTTTAGAAAGGAGTCAGAAGATCTTTGAGATCTTCTCCAGCGCTGTACCTAACTGCTGTTGGATTCTCCTGCTAAAGAATGAATTAAAACTCGATCTGTTGGCAACCTGTCTCTTGGTCATTTTGAAATTGGACACCTGAAAGTCCAACAGGAGATAGTGACTCCCAGAATCACTCCTTATCACACAAATAAAGGCATAGGGACACCATTTGGTTTGACTAATATCGATGTCATCAAAGATTGTTTCACAATAACAATTATATGTGACCAGGTCATAATAAACAGTGGTTCCCCTTTTGTGGATTGTGTTATGTATACCATTTGAAGAGCCAGTACTAACTGACTATTCATTATTTTGTGTTAAGCCACTGCCGTATTTCTTAGGTTCAAAATGTAGATTTTATTCCTTTTGACAATTTACCAACTCCACTATTTACACAATTACCTGCGGGAGAAGTGAGTTTAAGTTGTGTTTTTTTATTTATAACTATTCGCTTATTGTTGTGTTGTAAACACCAAAGAGTGGTGAACTGTAATAGTTATCAGTTTTTCTTTTATTGAACCTTTGTTTAAAGACCTCAACTCCTTTCGACCGCTGTCACTGTTTAGTACAGCAGTCAGAATAAAGCCACAAAAATACATTCTTTTATTCACCATCCAGTGCACCAGGTTACATATACTAAAACGCATCTCATGTTTTTTAGATTTTAGCCTCAAAATTAAAAAGGTTCAAAGCCTAGCGGTTACAGAATTCTCTCAGTTTTAGTAATATTGTCAACAGTGAAAAAAGCAAGGTGACATTTGTCTAATCAGTGGTTAAAAAAGGAACTTTTAAGTGACGTAATACTAATGTCTGTTACAATGACTCCACATTTTCTTCCCAATCTTGTGCATGTTTATGCGCAAATTGTTATACGCTCACTTAATTCGAGACAAGTATTTCAGGACTGACAAAATTCCTAAGCCTTTCCTGGCACGTATTTTTACAAAAGATACAGATCATCTGCCGAAGGAATATCTTACATTTGCGAGCTACGTCGCGCACACAAGTTGTGACACGCATAATGCCCTGTACCGCAGATTGTATGGCTAACCTGCTCCAGACCCTAATTTTTATCTGCTGACATGATCGTTTTGCTTGAGGTTACATCTACCAAAAAATAAAAAGAATTATATAGACCTTTTAATTACAAACATACATTTTTAGAGAAATAAGCATTTAGTTTATTTTGTAATACAACCATAAACATGTTAATATGACATAAAAAAATTTAAATGGACTGGAATTAACACTGCAAAAAAAAAAAACGCATATCATGCATGATACTCAGCTAAATCATGCATGAATTCAGCTATTTTCTGCCAATAATCTTGTCTGGTTTTGGCAGCCACCACATTATTACCACAACACAGAAATATATGTAAAATATAAAATACTAATCGTATTTTATAACTTTAATCTCTGGCTCCTCCTCCACAGTGAATAAAACGATTTGGCTCTATCATGTTCATCGTCATTGGTTATTCAGTGACAACGTCAGTCTTTTACATGCATGCGCCCGTGAACTAATCTTAACTTCAGGATCAAAGCTTGACTCGACAAAGAGTTGATAAGTTGCTTCATGGTACAGATTAAGCCTGATTGCAATGGTTAGGTTTTGTCAAGAGACTATGCTTGTATGTGAGTCAAAAAAGTTCCCCTTCAGGAACTCGAGCTGCGTCCAAACACTATGGGGAACGCTTGCTGCGTTTCCGGCTCTGAATTATATGTCAAATCTCGTCCAATCGACAGGTGTGACGTCATCTGAGCGCAACGTCGCACCCGGAACGGTGCAGTATAAAGGAGTCAGCGGTGGAAACGGCAACCAGCTTTTCTACATTCATTAAGCGCACTTTATGTGTCTTCTTGTTCCAAAAAGTGTGGCTATATTGAAGTGCTCCTCTCCTCGGAATCCAGCAGCTTCCTGAAACCCCTTTTATCATGGGCAAGGACTCGTACGAGCTCTGTTTTGCGTGCTTGGGAGTGGAGCATGCCCAGTCGGCTCTCGAGGGAGTCGGCTGTGAGCATTGTGGGCGAACCGTTTAGCCAGGCTGCCGCTCCTGCCGAGGCAGAGCGCCTGCTTTTGGTCACCGGGTTCGACTCGAATGTGCTCTGTATAGGCGCCTGGGAGTGGGTCACATTTAATCGGCTTCTGGGGGAATCGGCTGTGATCATTGTGAACGCATGAAATGCGCACACTCCGCTCGCGGAGAGCATTTTTCGAGGAAAGTTCTCTCCTCTGCGCCCAGGAGCCCAGGCTGGCGCTCCTGCTGAGGCAGAGCGCTAGTTTTGGTCACCGGTTTCGACTCGCACGCGCCCCATATGGCGCTTGGGGGAGGATCAAACCAAGCAGGCTCTCGAGGGAGTCGGCTGTGAGCATTGTAAACACAAGAAATGTGAACACTCCACTCGCGGAGAGCATTTTTCGAGAAAAGTGCTCTCCCCGGCGCACAGCTGTGGAAGAGGGATTACTCCTGTCTTCCTCCGAGGAGGTTGATGTCGAGTAGGTCCCTCCACTGGTAGCCGCTGTGCCTAAACCGGCGCAGCCGCTCCAGGCGAGGAGCTGTTGGAGATTCATGAGACTGGCCTCATGCCTGTTCTCGTCGGAGGGACAGTGTATTCCTGTCCCAGGAGGGGGGGGCAGTGCTCGGAAACTGCTCTGCCCATGGTCGGTGGGAACGGTCCCATCTCTTGGCACACACTGCCGGGAGTTGCTGGCCATGTTTTGTGCATGCACTTCCTGCCAGACATCAGGGGCCATCACGTGCTTCTACGCACAGACAATATGTCCGTGGTGGCCTACATCAACCGAGGGGCTTGCGCTCCCTGTAGGCCCGAAACAAGCTCTGCTCCCTTAGAGCATCTTACATCCCGGGCCGGTTGAACTTGGAGGCAGATGCAGGGTCGCACCTGGGACCGATATCTGTGGGGGTAGCCCCAGCCCAGGTAATGACAGGTCTGAGGACCTGAGAGGCCTCTGTGAGCCCCTGAGCGACGTGTACTTTCGCTTCCTGTCACTTATGACAGCATTTACTTGCCATGCTTCCCTTAAACAAATGGAGGATTACACGCTAAGACTTTCTGAAGCCCTCATGTTATGAGTTTCCCCGGAGATGGCTAGCGAGAGGAAAATCTTCCTGCACCCTAAGCCGAGCTATGTCTCGCAGGTGCCTCACGTCGCCCCGTGTCCCATTAGGTTCCAGGCATTCTTCCTCCTCCAGGTGAGTCCCCTGTATAGGTCCTCCATAGTATCCATAGTATCTACCCGGTGCGGGCCCTGGGCTGTTATGTCTGTTGCACGGCTCAGTTGGAGCTCAGGCCAGCTTGTATGCTATGGGCCACACAGGACAGGCTCTCCTGATAACACGCAGTCAGGGAGCAGATGAAAAACTGTGGATGTTATTACCTCTGCTTGAGAGGTGTGGTGGCTATTGCCTTGTCATCTGGTATCCTATCCAGGACTGGTAACGCTGTGGGAGGGTCCACGCCCTTGATGATGCTCCGGTCCTACAGTTGGATCTGGATAATGCTCCGGGCTGAAGACACTATCAGTCTGGGGCGAATTGCCGTGTTTTGACACTCGTTTCCCATAATGTTTGGACGCAGCTCGAGTTCCTGAAGGGGAACGTCTCAGGTTACGTAGGTAACCAAGGTTCCCTGAGGGAACGAGACGCTGGGTCCCCAGGCCACTCCGCCCACGTCCTGACGACGCTTACTGTGCTTCAAAGCTGGTTGCCGTCTCCACCGCTGACTCCTTTATACTGCACCGTTCCGGGTGCGACGTCGTGCTCGGATGACGTTACACCTGTCGATTGGACGAGATTTGACATATAATTCAGAGCCGGAAATGCAGCAAGCCTTCCCCTTTGGTTGTGTTTAGGGTATTTCTATATATAGTGGCAACACCCCCACCATGACCAGTTGCGCATAGTTCATAATTATAAAAGTAATTTCTGGGTGTCGATTCATTTAATCCAAATTAGTCATTTGAAGTAAGCCAGGTTTCAGTTAAGCATAGTATGTCAAGGTTAAGTTCTGAGATTAATTAATTTAAGATTACAGCTTTGGGTGTAAGAGATCTGATGTTTATGCGTCCATATTTTATACAGTATGCTTGCAAGTTGCATAATTTGTAGTCTAATTTCATATTAAACAGATTATTGGTGTTATTAGTTGTTTATGTTTTCATGGGATAGACACTGTTTTGATAGCAAATGTTAGGTTTTGACAGATATTAGGTCGGTTTCTGAGGTGTTATAGTTGAAACTATTTAGTCAGATGCTAATAAGGGCCCTAGAAATGTTATTTGACAGAAGTTTTTCACTACTTTGTGTTCTTCACTATTTTCTATTCTTCACTCTTTTATTCTTCACTCTTCAAGGCAAACTACAAATGATGATTGAAAGTTACAGTGAAAAATTACCTAGCTTATTTAAGTAATTATTTTAATATTTACGCAATCGTGGCAGATCCACGATTGTCAATTGACAACTTATTGAAAGTAATAGCGGTGAAGGCTTGTTTTAGAACTAATCAGACCCTCCATGAACTATGTGATGGCCTGACAGTGTTGGACTTATGGCGTCCAATGCATGTTCAAAATGACCAAGAGACAGATTGCCAACTGATCGAGTTTTAATGAAGACTTCAGCAGAGAGAAATCAACAGTAGTCACAGCGCGCTGGAGAAGATCTAATATCTTCTGCCTCCCCTCTGAAAAGCCCTAGCTTTTTATCTGCTCACAAGCTCTTTCTGGCGAAACAAAACCAGGTGTTATTTCTCGTCTTCGCGACTGGTACAGAGTGGCCCCTTGTTGCTGTTGCAACAGGGGCTTTTCTCTTATCTGCTCAAAAACAGGATGTGCTATGGCCTTCAGACACACAAAAGGCACACAAACCTTCATGAATCTCTTCTTATTTAACTCTTCAGTTTTTCTTAATCAGAATTTAGAAAGTTGGTTAATAAAATAAGTACTTTAAAAAATATATAAAAGGCAAAATATAAATCCCACAACGGCAAAATCAAATAGTGACACCACTCTGTATATCTACTGGGTCTTACCAGGACAGGCCCTGATCAAGTATCTGCTCTAGGCCGGGTTTTGCCAGATACCCCAATCTATACAAATATTGCCAGATGTGTTTTTATTTCCCACACGATCATGGGGAGAACATGCAAACCCCACACAGAAATGCCAACTGACCCAGCCGAGGCTCAAACCAGCAACCGTCTTGCTGTGACACGACCGTGCTACCCACTGCGCCACTTTAATTCCATCTTGATTTTTTAAATAAATAATAATAAATATTTTAAATACATGGTTACCAGAATGACCAGTGAAAAAAAGGCACTTATGTTAATTGTTTAATTAATATGTAATCATTTAGTTATTAGTTCATTTATCTTTACACCATGACCTTTATTTTAACAAAAATATGTAAAATTTTTGCTGCACAACTGCTGCTTTAACAACATCAAAGTACAGATGACAGAAATAAATTCAAGCACTTATTTTGGGTTATTTGAGCTATGACTGAATGCTGCCATGGTCTGTGTCAGAGTCGTGTGCAGGCTAAATTCTTAAGAGAGTGTGTTGGAGTCTGAAGCTGCACACCAAAAATGTCAGTTGAAAGATTCTGTGGCCAGGATCAAAGTGAGTATCGATCACAAAGGAATCTTTGGAATTAACTTGGTAACAAAATTAAAGAGTTTTTATTATTCCACAATTCAAGGATCGTTATTTGATGCCTTGACAATTGGCTGACATAACATTAATAAACTATCGATCATGAGTAATAAATGTTAAAGAAGTGAGAGGAAAATATATGTACTACATTTTTTATTTTCATGAAATAGCTATCACGTCACATTATATGACCATTTATGACACTGATACAGTGAGTCAATAAAAAATGCACACTTCTAAAGTGCACAAATCTAAAAAGACACTGAAAGTTTTTTCAGGGATGATTTTTTTAAATGTCAGATTTCCTTAAATTTTTTGCCAACCATTCATCTGGCATATTTACATTTATGTGTTTAACTGAGACGTATGTCAATGTACAGTATTTTAAATATTGCCCGATGTTAGCAATATTGCCCAGGTATCTGCAATTCTTTCCAAAACTTCACTTGGTCTTCCAAACTGTGAGTCGTTGTTGCAATTATCTGTGAGTAGCGACATCGGTTGTAGTTCACTGGAAACATGTTAAAAAGTGCTAAATTAGGAGGATCTGTCAAAGGAATTCCTAGATGCTGCATGCACAATCCCACAAACACATCCTCAATATAAACTGGTTTAACATGCTGAGCAGCTTCAACCAGTTTTTGAGCCAGATCTATGGAAAACACATAGCCCAAGCCTAAAGCATAAGGTGGATAAAAATCTGGACTGTAGACAGTTTTTGGAAGACACCATTTAGATTTGGGGCTTCTCTGAACAATTGCCCCTCTAGCTACATGTCCTGACATATAGTCCTGTTTTGGTGCTGTCAGAAGCAAACCCACCAGGTTTTTCACATTCAGAAAAATGTCAGAGTCAACCTTCATTGCATATATAGCATTCTGACAGTAAACAGTCAGCCATTCAAGCATTACCATCGTCTTGATAGTGAGATTGTGATAACTATCCCAAAAACTGCTTTGTAAAATGTCGTGATACTTAATATTTTCTTTCTGCAAGTTTTCCTGAATCTTCTCTCTGTCTTCTGAAGTTGAGAGACCAATGAGAAATATAATGATTATTCGCTTTTCCAAAATTAACTTCTCTGTTCCCCATGTTGAACGGACAGCATCTCGCGCAGCCATGTTGCTTGGAGAAACAGGTATCATCAACACTACAAAAGGATTTTCCCTCTGGCACTTCTCAGGATGATTCATGATGAAATTGTATCTGTGTGGGTAAGCCACACAATAAGGTTCTGGGGGTTGCCATTGTTCTGCAGGTGCCACTGAAACATTAGTATCTTCCTCTTTAATAAATACTCCAACTGCTGTCATCCAGGTGCTTAAGAATTCATATGGTACAATGTAGTAGCAGAGACACAGAACCAGCAATACCACAAAAATGACACTTGAACGTAGATATTTGGGTCCCCAGTTTGATTTTGCATTGCTGTCAAAAAAAAAAAAGATTTTACATTTCTGTTTAATATTACTTTCACAATTTACAGCATACGATGACAGTGATTATCAGTTATCATTCAGCATTTGAGGACAATACTGAACTATACTCTCACGGAACACTGTTAAATTAAAGTTGTTAAAAGTCAAACCATTTCAATCAATTTAAACATTTAAAATTAAATTCCAAATGTTGTTTTATGGTAGAATTCCATTGTAAATGTATTGCAGACCTATTTATTGATATAGATGCTCTGTTTTAAAGTATAAGATTGCACCAAACTGCTGAGACATTGTTTACAACAATTCATATAATTTTTTTACCTGAAAGAGCATAAGAACAATGTGAAAATATTTGGGATAGGAAAAAATACAGAACATTTTTAACAGATACTGTAGGAGATTAATTTCTGTGCTTTTGATACATCTGCAGTTGTGATTGTAATTTACCTGCACAAATCCCAAAACTTCCAATAACCTTTTATAGTTACAAACAGTTTCAATGGGAATCATGATGTTTTACACTTAAGTATATGTTTCTGAAGAACCCTCTTCAAATCTGGAGTACAATTCAAAATGTGACATTTTATTTGATAAATAAAACATTAATAGATATACACTTAAATATGTACAATAATATATTCACATGCTAAATACATTGCTCAAAATCCTAAAATATATAATTTTTGAACAAAGAGAAAGGATGAAAAGAAACCTCAAGAGCCGCAATTTTAATACTCAAAATGATCCATCTAAGAAAATAAAAAGCAAATTAGACAATATGATGAATAATAATGCATTCTTACTTACCTTTGTTCTTCACTGTGCTGCATCATATATCTGCTCTTGCTAGAGATTCAATCACATATAGCCTGCCATACTTCTATGACCTGCTTATTAGGCCAAGCCTTGTCCTTCTTTGCATAACCAGTTTCACTAGTCTGGACTAGAATAACCAAGCATGGTCCAATGACAAAAGAATGAAGCTAAAAAGTAAAGGTGTGTTTTTTCACCATTTTACAATACACAACTAAACAAGGTGCTGTCCTCAGAGCCTTGTATACTGCCTGTATACTGAGATGATATATTACACACAAAATAAACACTTCTAAGCTCTGTAAGCTGGAAGTTCACATGATGAACCCTTTGTTCAGTAACAACAATCATACAGTGGGTGACCAGTCAAAATGTCTTACTTAACCGCTAAGACACACTGCAGTGCATTGTGTTAAAACATCAAACAAACATATAAAGCTGAAGTATTTGTAAACTAATATTAGCAGCACAACAAATTAAGCATGTTTTTAACTTTTAATGGCAAAAAACTGCACTAAATAAATTGCGCCAGATCGCTCTAAAATATAAACAAACTTTTGTTATTCATTGAAAATAACATACCTTAAATTCAAACTAAAAAAATTCACAATCAGTTTCTTCTTCTTCTTTCGGCTGTTCGCAGTTTAGGGGTCGCCACAGCAAATCATCTGTTTCCACCTAACTCTGGCCTCAGTATCCTCTACTCTTGCACCAATTACCTTCATGTCCTCCTTCAGCACACCCATATAACTTGTCTTTGGCCTTCCTCTCGCCCTCTTGCCTGGCAGCTCCATCTCCAACATCCTTCTACCAATATAACTACTATCCCTTCTCTGCACATGTCCAAACCATCTCAATCTGGCTTCTCTGACTTTGTCTCCAAAACAACCAACCTGAGCTGTTCCTCTGATGTGCTCGTTCCTAATCTTGTCCATCCTTGTCACTCCTAAACTGAACCTAAACATCCTCATCTCTGCTACTTCCTTCTCTGCCTCGTGTCTCTTCCTCACTGCTACAGTCTCTAACCCATACATCATAGCTGGTCTCACTACTGTTCTGTACACCTTTCCTTTGATTCTTGATGACACTCTTCTGTCACACAACACCCCTGACACTTTTCTCCACCCACTCCAACCTGCCTGCACTCGCCTCTTCACCTCTTTTCCACACTCCCCGTCGCACTGGACTGTTGACCCCAAATACCTAAACTCCTCCACCTTCTTGACCTCAGCCCCCTGTAACCTCACTGTTCTACTTCCCTCCCTCTCGTTCAAACACATGTATTCTGTCTCACTACGACTGACTTTTATTCCTCTTTCTAGAGCAGACCTCCAACTTTCCAGGTGTCCCTCCACCTGCTCTCTACTCTCACTACAGATTACAATGTCATCTGCAAACATCATTGTCCATGGAGATTCCTGTCTGACCTCATCACCATAGCAAACAAGAAGGGACTCAAACCGATCCTTGATGTAGCCCCACCTCTACCTTGAACTCCTCCGTCTGACCTACAGCACATCTCACTGTTGTCATACTCCTCTCATACATATCCTGAACTACTCTGATGTACTTCTCTGCCACTCCTGACATCCTCATACAGAACCATAGCTCCTCTCTTGGCACCCTGTCATACGCTTTCTCTAAATCCACAAAGACGCAGTGCAGCTCCTTCTGACCATCTCTGTACTACTCCATTAGCATTCTCAGAGCAAAAATTGCATCAGTAGTGCTCTTCCTGGGCATGAAGCCATACTGCTGCTGGCAAATATCCACTTCCCTTCTTAGCCTAGCTTCCACTACTCTTTCCCAGAGTTTCATTGTGTGGCTCATCAACTTTATACCTCTGTAGTTGTTATAACTCTGCACATCACTCTTGTTCTTAAAGATTGGCGCTAGGACACTTCTCCTCCATTCCTCAGGCATCTTCTCAATCTCTAGAATCCTGTTAAATTACCTAGATAGGAACTCCACTGCTGTCTCTCCTAGACACTTCCACACCTCCACAGGGATGTCATCTGGACCAACAGCCTTTCCACTCTTCATTCTCCTCAGAGCCTTCCTCACCTCATCCTTTCTAATCTTTTCAACTTCCTGCTCTACAATGTTCACCTTTTCCCCCCTTCTTTCCCTCTCATTCTCCTCATTCATCAACTCCTCAAAATACTCCTTCCATCTTCTCTGCACACTCTGCTCACTTGTTAGAACACTTCCATCTCTATCTTTAATCACCCTTATCTGTTGCACATCCTTCCCATCTCTGTCTCGCTAATCTGTACAATTCCTTCTCACCTTCCCTCGTGTCTAACCTGGCATACAACTCATCATATGCCTTGTGTTTGGCCTTTGCCACCTCCCTCTTCACCCTGCGCTGTGATTCCTTGTAGTCCTGTCTACTTTCTTCAGTCCTTTCGATGTCCCACTTCTTTTTAGCTTGCCTCTTCCTCTGGATGATGTCCTGTACTTCCTCATTCCACCACCATGTTTCCTTATCTTCTTTACTTCTTCCTGCTGACACACCTAGCACCTTCCTACCTGTCTCCCTGATCACTTCTGCTGTAGTTTCGCAGTCCTCTGGAAGCTCTTCCTGACCACCCAAAGCCTGTCTCAGCTTCTGTCTGAATTCCTCACAACCGTCTTCCTTTTTCAACTTCCACCACTTGGTCTTCTTTTCCATCTTTCCTCCCCTCTTCTTCCTGACCACCAGAAACATCCTACACATCACCATCCGATGCTGTCTGGCTACACTCTCTCCTACCACTACTTTGCAGTCAGTAATCTCTCTCAGATTGGCTCGTCTACTTAGGATGTAGTCCACCTGCGTACTCCTACCACCACTCTTGTAGGTGTGGCATCCGAGTGGAATTGGAAAGAGTTATTTTAAATTTACCTGTAATAAACCGACTACGCCACTTGGGTGGGGGCCCAAGAATTACCCCAGATAAACCTAAACAGCACACAGATTCGTTGTGGCTGAGGCAAATAATCAGTACCAGAGAGGAACAATCAACATCTTTATTTAATATTAAGTTTGGCACTAATCATAATAAATGATCACACATACTAGAATAAAAAGAAGGGAAACCCTGTTCAGAGCTGAGGCTACTGGAACATTCTAAATATCCTCGTGTACAATTTCCACAACACAGCAATGTGAATCAGGCAACAACCACAGCACCCCAAAGTCTGGATCGAATTTAATGGTCCTGTTGCTCAGCTCTGAAAGGGAAACACTCATCATATCATCACAAATTTTAAGCAAAACCTTTCAACTTTGATGAGACGCACTCACACACACACAACCCAGAAAACAGCATAAAAAAGGAAACTATTGCACTTATCCCACATTAAATCAGTGTGCTTGTGTAGCTCCACCTCATGAAAGAGAAACCCACAATATTGCACTCGTCCCGCACTAAATCAGTAATTCAGTGCGCTTGTACAGCTCCACCTCATAGACGGCGATCCCGCCGGGACAATCAGCCGCGATGTAGCGAGGTGAACCGAGCAGCGGCGATCAGATCAGCAACCCAACCAGCGACCCGGAAACGCTCAGACCCGCGAACCAAGCGGCCCCACACAGCGACCTGCTGCAACGGCTGGGAGATGCGGTGGACTGTAGGATCAGAGCAAGCGTCAAGGAAACCAAACACTGCACACATGCACTCGAAGCAAACGATATACCTGTAATAGGGGTCACAATCTGCACACCAACAGCCACATTTGGAATGGTTCCCTAGGTCCACACTGAAAGCAACAATGCTCGCGTCAATCTCGTGTGATTATAGCGGGCCAGTAGATCAACCCTGGTTACTGCTTACCTGGAGAGCGGAAGCCACGACTACCCGGAAGCGATGTCTTTCCTGACATGCATTGGGACTGGTAAGCGCCGCTTATTTTATATTGGCGTGGAGACTCATTAAGGGACCCGCCCCTAATTTCCACAAATTACCTCGAGTCACCACATAGGTAACTCAATGTTCCTCCCTCTTCTGGAAATAAGTGTTAACTACAGCCATTTCATCTTCTTGGCAATCTCCACCACCATCTGTCCTTCTGGGTTCCTTTCCTTAACACCAAACCTGCCCATCACTTCCTCATCACCTCTGTTGCCCTCGCCAACATGACCGTTGAAGTCTGCTCCCACCACTACTCTCTCCCCTCTGGGAATATTCTCCATCACCTCATCTAACTCACTCCAGAATCTCTCCTTTTCTTCCAGCTTACAGCCTACTTGTGGAGCATAACCACTCACTACATTCAACATCACCCCTTCAATCTCTAACTTCAAATTGATCACCCTGTCAGACACTCTAAAACACTCCTATTTTCACCTCTAAAACATTCCTCACAAACTCCTCCTTCAGGATCCTTTCCTCACCATAGTAAAACAGTTTGTATCCCCCTCCAATACTAAGCGCTTTGCTACTCTTCCACCTGGTCTCCTTCCTCTCCTTCTTTGACCAACTGTAGTCCAATTTCCACCGGCACCCTGTAGGTCAACATCACCGGTGGCGGTCGTTGTTAACCCGGGCCTCGACCGATCCGGTATGGAAATCGAATTGAAGACTTGCATATTGGTTTTGGCATGTTTTACGCTGGATGCCCTTCCTGACGCAACCATCCATCCATCTTCTTCTGCTTATCCGGGGCCGGGTCGCAGGGGCAGCAGTCTAAGCAGGGATGCCCAGACTTCCCTTTCCACAGACACTTCTTCCAGCTTCCCGGGAGGGATCCCGAGGCGTTCCCAGGCCAGCTGGGTGACATAGTCCCTCCAGCGCATCCTGGGTCTTCCCCGGGGCCTCCTCCCAGTGGGGCATGCCCGGAATACCTCCCCTAGGAGGCGTCCAGGAGGCATCCGGAATAGATGCCCAAGCACCTCAGCTGACTCCTCTCGATGTGGAGGAGCAGAGGCTCTACTCTGAGCTCCCCCCGGGTGACGGAGCTTCTCACCCTATCTCTAAGGAGCGCCCAGCCACCCGGCGGAGGAAGCTCATTTCGGCTGCTTGTATCCGGGATCTTGTCCTTTTGGTCATGACCCAGAGCTCATGACCATAGGTGAGAGTAGGGACGTAGATCGACCGGTAAATCGAGAGCTTCACCTCTCGGCTCAGCCTCCCTTTTCACCACAACAGATCGATACAGCGACCGCATCACTGCAGAGGTGTTGCACCGATCCGCCTGTCGATCTCGCGCTCCATCCTCCCCTCACTCGTGAACAGGACCCCCGAGATACTTGAACTCCTCCACCTGAGGCAGGAGCACTCCACTGACCTGGAGAGGGCAGGCTACCTTTTCCGGTCGAGAACCATGGCCTCAGACTTGGAGGTGCTGATCCTCATCCCCAGCCGCTTCACACTCGGCTGCAAACCCGACCCCCAACGCACGCTGGAGGTCCAGACCCGAAGAAGCCAACAGGACAACATCATCCGCAAACAGCAGAGATGAAATCCTGAGGTCCCCGAATCGGACCCCCTCAGGCCCCCGGCTGCGCCTGGAGATTCTGTCCATAAAAACTATGAACAGAACCGGTGATAAAGGGCAGCCCTGCCGGAGGCCAACGCGCACTGGGAACAGGTCTGACTTTGTGCCGGCAATGCGTACCAAGCTCTGCTCTGGTTGTACAGGGACCGGACAGCCTTAGCAGGGAGCCCCGGACCCCATACTCCCAGAGCACCTCCCACAGGACCCCACGAGGGACACAGTCAAACGCCTTCTCCAAATCCACAAAACACATGTGGACCGGTTGGGGCGAACTCCCATGACCCCTCGAGGACCCTGCAGAGGGTATAGAGCTGGTCCAGTGTGCCACGACCAGGCCGAAACCCCCATTGTTCCTCCCTGGCATCGACGGGTTCGACTACTGTGTGCCGAAACTCTCCTCTCATACCCTGGCATAGACTTCCCCGGGAGGCTGAGGAGTGTGGATCCCCGGGTAGTTGGAACACATCCTCCGGTCCCCCTTTCTTGAAACAAACAGGAGGGACCACCACTTCCGGTCTGCCCATTCCAGAGGTACTGTCCCCTGACCGCCACGCGATGCTGCGAGACGTGTCAGCCAGGACAGTCCCACAGCATCTAGGCACCTGAGTATTCAGGGCGGATCTCTCCCCCCCGGTGCCTTGGCACTGAGGAGGCTTACCAACCACCTCAGTAACTTCGGCTTGGGTGAATAAAACGAGTCCACCCCAAGTACCCCAGCCTCTGCCTCCTCTCAACAGAGGACGTGACAGTGGGATTGAAGAGACCCTCAAAGTATTCCTTCCACCGCCCGACCACCTCCCTGGTCGAGGTCAACAGCCTCTCCACCTCCACTGTAAACAGTGTTGGTGGGGGCAACTGCTTCCCCCTCCTGATGGCGCCCGGACAGTGTTGCCAGAATTTCTTTGAGGACGACCGATAGTCTTCCTCCATGGCCTCCCCGAACTCCTCCCAGGTCCGAGTTTTTGCCTCTAACACAGCATTGGCTGCTGCAGCGCTTGGCCGTCGGTACCCGGTCAGCTGTGTCCGAAGTCCCACAAGCCAACCAGGCCTGATAGGACTCCTTTTTCAGCTTGACTGCATCCCTTACTTCGGTGTCCACCACCGGGTTCTGGGA
The DNA here is from genome assembly GCA_900490495.1 of Danionella dracula. NCBI lineage: Eukaryota > Metazoa > Chordata > Actinopteri > Cypriniformes > Danionidae > Danionella > Danionella dracula. The sequence continues at coordinate 230,479 of UELW01000278.1, forward strand.
TTGCCGCCACGACAGGCACCAGAGACCTTACAGCTGCAGATACGCACCGCGGCAGTGACAATAGAGGTGGAAAACTTGGTCCACTCGGACTCCATGTCTCCAGCCTCCCCCGGTATCTGGTTGAAGCTCTCCCGGAGGTGGGAGTTAAAGCTCACTCTGACAGGGGGCTCGGCCAGACGTTCCCAACAGACCCTCAACGTACGTTTGAGTCTGCCAGGTCTTTCCAGCCTCCTCCCCAGCTAGCGGATCCAACTCACCACCAGGTAGTGATCGGTTGATAGCTCAGCCCCTCTCTTCACCCGAGTGTTCAAAACACATGGTCGAAGGTCAGATGATACGACAACGAAGTCAATCATTGACCTTCGGCCTAAGGTGTCCTGGTGCCACGTGCACCGGTGGACACCCTTGTGCTTGAACATGGTGTTCCTTATGGACAAACCGTGACGGGCACAGAAGTCCAATAACAGAACACCACTCGGGTTCAGGTCGGGGAGGCCATTCCTCCCAATCACTCCCCTCCAGGTGACGCTGTCATCCCCCAAGTGCGCATTGAAGTCCCCCAGGTGAACGATGGGGTCCCCGGTTGGAGCACTTTCCAGCACCCCTCCCAGGGACTCCAAGAAGGCCGGGTACTCTGCACTGCTGTTCGGCCCGTAGACCGTAACAACAGTGAGAGACCTGCCCCCAACCCGAAGCGGAGGGAAGCGACCCTCTCGCTCACTGGGGAGAACTCCAACACATGGCGGCTGAGCTGGGGGGCTATGAGCAGCCCACACCAGCATGCCGCCTCTCACCGCGGGGGACGCCAGAGTAGTGAAGAGACCAGCCCCTCTCGAGGAGCTGGGTTCCAGAGCCCAGGCTGTGCGTGGAGGTGAGCCCGACAATCTCTAGCCGGTACGCTCCACCTCCCGCACAAGCTCAGGCTCCTTCCCCCTAGCGAGGTACATTCCATGTCCCCAGAGCTAGCTTCTGTGTCCATGGATTGGGCCGCCGAGGTCCCCACCTTCGGCTGCCGCCCAGATCACAAGCACCGGCCCCTTACGGTCCCTCCTGCGGGTGGTGGGTCCACTGGAGGGTGATCCTATGTGGCCTTTTCGGGCTGGGCCCGTCGGGTCCCATGGGAAAAGACCCGGCCACCAGACGCTCGCCTGCGAGCCCCAACCCCAGGCCTGGCTCCAGGGTGGGGCCCCGGTGACGCCGATCCGGGCAACGTCGCGGAATCTGATCTTGTCATCGTCATAAGGGGTCTTCTGAACCGCTCTTAGTCTGACCCATCACCTAGGACCTGTTTGCCTTGGGAGACCCTACCAGGGGCAGCCAGCCCCCGACAACATAGCTCCTAGGATCCTTCGAGCACGCTAACCCCTCCACCACGTTAAGGTGGCGGTTCAAGGAGGGGGCTGACGCAACCCTCTCTTTTTATCAGGGCTTGGGACCGGCACAGAAGCCACTGGCTTGAAACCCCTGTGGCTAGATTAGAAACTCTCACAATCAGTTTAAACTTCAAAAAAACACCAGATGAACATTTTGTATTTCTTGATCCTTTCAGAGAGTTCCAGGTATTTACAGGTCACGATCATTGACTGTATATAACATTGACGTGATGACACCCATAGGTTTCTGGCAAAATTAAATGAAGATCTGGAGCCAGTACTTGAAAACACATCCATAGAGGTGTAAAAAGACTATAGTGAAGAAGTCCATTGGCTGAAATTTTACAAACTAATTTTGAAATGTATCACAACCCCTCAGAGTGTTCATGAAGATCAAAACTAGTGATGGGAAGTTTCGTTAAATTTTCTATACTTAAGGCCAGGGCGGAGGAGGCCACTCGGTGCTGGACTACTGATGTGCCTGGTTTGCCTGGCTGCCAGCCGATGCGGAAGGACCTAGGTTGTGGCGTTTTGCAGGGTGTTCCCATAGTCGTCACCAACATAAGTCGTAGTGACCGACTGATGGGGAACGTACCCCAACCGTTACCCCAATAGGGAACAGAGACTTAAGTACCCCAGCCACAACCGAAAGGTCCTGAGTAAGTCTGGTTGCCTAGGGGGTGAGTAAAGCTCCAGTTTCACAACAGGAAGAGCGTCACGCTTGTGTCCGCTTTATGTGGGACAACATGATCACGTGACCGTCAGCGCTTTTGCTGATTGGCATTTTGAAATAGAATGGAAAGAGTAGAGTTCTCCTAGCGGAGCTTTCTGTAGTCGGTACCGACATAAGTCTCCATTCCCTTATCGGGGAATGGAGGTTACTAAAGTAACCTTTACGTTAATAAAATAGGAACTCTTACTGTAATTAAAAGTAGATAAGCATATTGAAAACTGTGCTGCTCAGGATTAATCTTTAACCTTATTTAAAAAAAAAGGGAATATATTTGTACAAGTTCATAAGAATTATTATTTGTTATGTTCATTTAGTTTGCCACGTAAGTCACTGAGCTTTTATTTTGAAGGTTAGCAGGGACGGAAGTGATTCTTCTTTGCGGTTTTTTGGGTAAAAGGAAAAAACAAAACGATCCATGCGAAAGCTAGCATGACGCTGTTTTGCCTGTTTCAAGTTTGTTAAATATCTCCTGTTCAGGCTGCCCTTCGGAAGGCAATGACTGTGAGTGTTGTTCGGTTTATGTTTGACTTGAATGTTTTAAACGTCATGACTAAATGAATGTGTCGGTTGATTGCGTGATGTTATTATGATGACTGGCGATGTCAGCTAATTCTTTATAGTAAGATTTCTGTTTTCTGTTTTATTCAGTTTTACTCCGATTCAATGTTGCCAAGATCACAAAGAAAATAAAGGAGCAAGAGTGCTCGACTTCCTGGCTCGTGAAAAGGAGTTTGGCTCGCTGTCAAGTTAATGTTAACGCTCTTAACATTGACATAACGCATACTTCTGTTTTTCTGTCCACCTACACAAACACTTCCTTCCCAAAGACTTTTCTTCCTCCAACATGGTGGTGCAACCAAGGAGGGGGTGGAGCAGACTGTGACATTGGGATGGCTTGGCTAGCGCTGGTTACAGAGACTGTTTTTCACACACAATACTTTAAGTCCATTAAGAGTCTATTACCTGAAATGAGCAGCTTGAGGGAAAAGGAGGAAGGATGTATCTCGCGAGGAGGTGTGGAAGAGAGAAGGGAAAACGGAGAGGAGAGGGGTCAGATCTGAGGCAAAGACATCATCAAAGGCCTTCATCAATCATCTCCTGATCTCTCTCAGAATGGTTCAGAATCATGAAGGCTTTGGAGCTGAGAAGTGAAAATGGCTACAACATTAGGTATTTTTATACTAACAAACTAACATGTTTGAAATGGGTTTGGAATCATTAGGATTACTGAAACCTGTAAAACTCTGCTGAGCATACGCATTTATCAAACTTAAACCAAGAGTGAAGTTCAAAGTGAAATTTAGGCTGATTTGGGTGCCAACAGATAGAATAGGATTTATATTATTAACTTCAGCGAGAAGTTGAGTGACTGGTTTCTGACGTCCAAGGGATTGTGGGAATTTAAAAGAAATAAATTCTAAATTGTATTGACTTTGAAACAAATCTTTTAGACTGAAAATAATATGATCCATTGAAAGGAGAATTAAACCAACTGATATTGATTTTGGAAGAGAATATAACATAAACGTGTTGAATTTTTAAATTCCTAATTAAAAGGAGTTGTCATCTAATTACACTGGGTGTAGATTGATGTCATCTAGACTAATGTAATGAGTTCTACCAGAAAAGCAGAGTTTTTTATAATACTCTAACTCATTATAATGCATCTAGGTGTGACAGATTGATATTAAGATGAGCTGACAGTAACCAATCCACTCTTGTTCATGAAGAGTTGAAATACTATTAAACTAAAATGATTAATGTGAAGTCCAAAGACATCTGTTGCTTATGACATCTCTATATTAATGGTGATGATTTTTTGGGGGAAATGAAAACAGGGAATTGTTTTAAACGAGTACAACTCATTCAGAGACAAATAATTGAAGTGACTTGGGGGTTATATGAATTAGAATTATCAACAATGAGTTTTATTATAATGAAAAGGTGAAATCATTAGAATTTTGAAACCCAATTACAACCTTTCATGTTAGAGGAAACTATTTAGTGAGTTTCATTGACTAAACATTAAAACATTCATGATATTTACTGATATTTCTGATTGGTCACAGTGTTAACGGTAACAGAGGAGCATGTGGTGTGCCATTTAATGTGAATGTTTATTCAATGGGAGATCTTGAATGGATTCCTGACTTAAGACTGAATAATAAACAATGAAGAACAAGTGTTGCTTGTGGACGGACTGAAACTTGACAGTTTTGTGAAGAGGCTAATAGAGAATAGAGACTAATGTGAACTCCACAATGATTACAGAGTGAAGACATTTCCTAAAACAATATAGAGAAATTGTTATTCAACTTGCAGTGACCAATTGATAATTATAAGAGAATAAAAGGGTAAACAATGGCAATATCTAAAAGCGGAGGCTTTTAAAACACTTAATAGAAAGAAAGTGTAACACTTAGCAAAATCTGGGGAGATGATTGATTGTGATGAATGAGACTGAATGAAGTGTGTCTAACCTAACCAATGTCCATTGCTTCCGCAGGGAATTATTTTTTTAATGCATTTTTGTGGAAAATCTGGCCATTGACTTTTTCATTTTTTTTTTCATCTTTTTGGGAGTGTGTTGACGAGGCATACTGTGTTTGTTTTATAATTTTTTTTATTATTTATTCTTCGTTACTCGGAGATGAATCCTACGCTTTTACACATCAGGTGTCGAGGTTGTTGTGAATTTTCTTTTAGGACTGATTGGGTTAGCAATAGTTTAGAATAGTTTAGTTAGAATTTGGTTGTGTTTTGTTGCAGAACAAACCTGATAATTGAAGAACGAAAAATGTAAATGAGGTGTCATGAATCTTGACAAGATGAAAAAATTCGGTTTCGCTTTGAGAAGAGAAAACATGGGTCTATGATGTCTTATGAAGTTCTTGGATGAGCTGTAAATGGTAACTTATCAATCAACTATTACATTCCATAATAAACAAAGATTATGAAGTGAGGAGAAGAAAATGTTTCAAGGACTGAAATCTGTGATCACTTTGTTACAGATGCTGGAGACATGGGAAAAGGTGGTATTTTATTTGAAAAATTAAATTAAGTTTTTTTTTTTTTGCAGATGGCGGGAGGGGTATGTGTTGAATCGTTGCCTGATTTGTGTTGTGATTGTGATGAGGATTTTTCAGATTGGAGGAGAAAACTAAGATCAAGGAGTGAGATCGTATTGAGTTTAAATCACTATTATGATATTATGTATGTAGATGATCTACTTCTAGCAGCACCGACCCCAGAAACCTGTATGGAAGAGACAGAAAGCATTTTGAGGAGGCTATTGGAAGTGGGATTGAAGGAAATGGTGATACCTGGTATCACCTCAGCCAGTGCTGCAGACCCACTATCACAATCATTGGAAGACACAGGTGTCCAAGAGAGGGAGAATAGAGGATCATATTAGGATTCAACAGGTAATACACAAACACATACACAAGAAGAAGAGGGACCCGAAGAGGACCAGGAAACAAAAAAATTTCCCTCAACAGACTTTACAGATTGTTCACAGAGTGGGAGATCTCTTTACTGCTCCTAGTGGAGAACCTATGGCACACTGTGTAAGCGCAGACTGTGCCTTCGGAGCAGGAATTGCAAAAAGATTTAGAGAAAAATACGGAGTTGAGAAAATAGAAGTCCAAAAGAAAAGAAAAGGTGAATGTGCTGTAACACACGAAGTAGACAGGCTTGTCTTTCACCTAGAAACTAAAACATCTGGACGAGATCTCCCAACATATCAGGATTTTGAAAGCAGTCTAAACTGTATGAAACAGTGGTGTAACCTATTGAAATTTAAAAAATTATCCATACCCCGGCTGGGATGTGGACTAGAGAAATTGAACTACTACAAAGTACTCCAAATCATTGAAAAAGTTTTCAAAGACTCAGAAATTACTATCTCAATCTACACTATTGAGTAAATGCAAGAGATAGTAGAAATAGAAACAGAGGAGGGTATACAAATAAACTGGGAACAAGTAAACTGGGCACCAGGAGAAAGATACTTAATTGTAGTAGAAGAAGGAGAAGTCGAAGAAGTGATAATAGCAGTAGTAGAAGAAAGAACGCAAAGATGCAGGTCGAGAGGAGGATGAAATTGTGGGAAAATTGGAAATGAATGATTCTCATTGGAATAATGGCAGTGCTAATAGTAGGGGGTATAACACTGTATGAAAAAAGTCATGATCTAGAAACCAACAGAAACATCACAGTTGTGGTGCACAGATCTAATCAGACCCTAACCAGACCCAAACGAGAAGTCAAGAAACCACTATATATTATATATATAATTATAGTATATATAATATATACTCCTTAGTATAATAGTATATTTACCCATTAAGATTAACAAATACCAGTGTGTTTGGATAAATATATTATTTGATTAAAGCATGTTAATCTTGTGCCGCTGGGGTGTGCAATGCTTTGACTATATATAACAAGTGCAATGCGTGTGTAGCCAGCGTGACTGTTTGATAAGCTAACATGAGAAGTCTCATTAGTGTATCCCAAGATCGGTAAAAATCTGTTTTAAAGTGCTAAACATCGGTTTTTAAAAGAACATTTAAAATTAACTCAATTGCTATTTCTAGTAACTTGATCTGTGATGACAAAATTTTTATTTTTCCCAGTGTTTGCTTATAAAGCATATTTAAATTTGTGTCGTTCAATAGGGACTGTTTTTGGACATTGGCAACACATTGCTGCAATGTCGACATCATGACCATGTTTGCTGGTAGACTGTGTCACTGAGTGTTGATATGAAATTGCGACTGACATAAAAAATATGCTAATTGAGAGCATTATAAACATGTGTGAAATAAAAGAATGAAACAACAGATGAAAAAAGCCACTGTTTCTCTCTGAGCATATGCATTCCTTTCAGTGTGGTTCGCTGGAAGTGAAGGGGGCACAACACTGTATGGCTGAGCTTTACCAACTTACTGTTTCAAAACATGTAATGATTATAATATATTAGGCATTCCAGTAAAAGACACAACTGAATGTTTAGGTATTAAAATCTGTAAAGGTTCAAAGAAAAAGTTCATCTTAATTTTCTTCCACTTATAAAAAAAATTAACAAAAGTTAAACTTGTGGTTAATGTGAGATCTGACAATAAAAGAAAGAATGCTATTAGCAAAAATGGAAGGAATATCACGTCTAGTGTACACAGGTCTTGCATTAGATGTCTCACAACCGATTGCAAAGGTGGTGGATGCCATGTTGTTTAATTTTATATGGAGGAATAGGCCTAATTATTTTAAAATGCAACCCAATTGAAGATGGTAGTTTAAATGTCCTTGACTTTAGTATAGCTAATTGTGTGCTTTTAAAAAGTGGATTAAGAAAGTTTTTTACCTCTAAAGGTAAAATGTGGAGTATTATCCCTGAATTACTGTTTCACCTGATGGGTGTTAGAATTATTCTTTAAATGTGATTTTGATATTAACAAAATCCGCATTCAACTCTCCTCTTATCACAAACAGGTGTGTCTTTCATAGATGCTTATTTATAAACTTTTCTCCCCATAAATTTATTATTTGAAACAACATATATATAACTTATTTAATGATATCTATTTAATTACTGAGAATTTCTTAATCGTCGTAAGATTCCCATGACACCTAAATAATTTGCAAGTGTTTGATGCATTTAATTCAAATAATTTATGCCAACCCGTCTGCTCAAATCACCATTTTATATTGAAGTCTTTTAAGTATTAATGGTCTACAAATTACTGATATCAAATTAAATAACATTTACAGTAAAATAATATTTAGGAACAAACCACTACCTAAATGCAAAGCATTTTGGTACTCATTAGGTGTGAATATTGAATGTAAACATAAAAAAAACAAATACTGTCTCACAAATAAAGTAAAGAAGGGACACAAATAAATTTATTGAATTTACCCAGGGAAAGATGTTATTAAGAAATTTTGAGAAAAATTTGGAAACTACATGTAATTTTGTAAATTAGGAGGAATCCATAAAACACTTTATTTTAAATATGTGTATACCAAAATGTTTTGGTGTGATATTGAGAATTTAATATTTAAAAAGACAAATGAAAAAAAAAGTTTTGTTGAAATTTTTTCGTGTATTATACGAGTAAGAACCTGGAACAAGACATGATTAGTAATTCAATTATTTTATATGGGAAATATAATTTACACAAACATCCAACCATGCACCTAATTTGGTTTTATTTAAAATAGAATGAAAGCACTATATAGAAACTCTTAAATATCATAAAAAAAATAAAAAGCAATAAGCCTATAAATTTGGAAACTTTTTCCCTTGTAAGCTTCTTGTAAGCTGACAGGAACAAACAAGTGTGAAATTTACTTCATAAACTTACTTCATAGGAAACTTAATGTAGAACTAAAAACGTTTTAATGGAAGTTTAAAAAGAGAATGACTTTCTCCTTGTTATGCTCACGTGTGCTTAATTTTGTCATTAGTTAGCTTATTTATTCTTGTTCTTTTCTGTTAATGTTATTGGTGAATCTTTGGTTATCTCTATTGTCAGCTAAAGTGTTCTGCTTCCCTGCAACTTCACCCTGAAGACGGTGACTGCTGAAGTTTTTCTGAAAAAAAAGAAGTTTGAATTCACTACGCTTGGGTCCGTGTCTGAAATGGCCTAACACAATGTTACTATTAGCAATAAAAGAAGTAACAGAACAGATTATCAGAAATATTAATTAAGGCTCAAGCACCAGGGGTGCAAGAACCCTATTGTGATTTGAAAAATTCTTATTTATTTATATTTTTGTATTATTATTCTTTTCCATCAATGTGGGCACTTTTGAGGGCCTGAAAGTCACAGATTTTTGCGCATGTCTCAGACTCTATGAAAAAACGAATAAAATTTGGGTCCGACAACTGATAAAAAAAAGGGCTTTATAGCATTATCTAACGCATTTTAGTAGCCGTTGCACAACCAGTCTATCGTAGACAAATGAAATTTGGTACACGTATGTAAAGTACCAAAATACACTTTTTTTCTAATATAAACACAGTTTACAAAAAAATACAGTAAGTCGGTTATTTCCCAAAAACCTTTAAAAAATGGGTGTTTTTGCTCGGGGTTCTATACTTTGATAAACTCCTCACACAGATTTTATGCAAACATCTCCTAACTTCTTCAGTATCATTGCAAAGCTTTTTTGCCATCATAAAATGTGGTCGTGGCGACCAGCCAATGTCCAATTTTGGATTTGAAACAAGAAGTCTCAGCCATAGAAAATCCGATTGGGCTCAAACTTCTTATTCTCATCATAGTCCAAGCCTGAACAGTCATATGACAAGAAACATCATCAGTGGAAAGCATTGAAAGCCTGTTTTTTTATGCTTACAATTCAGTCAGTGTAATACATAAACACTTAAAATTTGTCACAGGTTTGTAGGACCTTAAGACCTACAAAATAGTCCATTGGGTCGAAACTGGACATGAACCCAGTTATTTTAGGTTTTATGTGAAGAATATGGACTTTGTACTTTAACAAACTCCTAAAAATGTTCCTGTTATTTTAAAACCCAGCCAGTATAATCTTAAAGCATGTCCAATGTTAAATTGCGAAGCTTTTTGGTTTCGATAAAGGGCGTGACCATGCCGGCCAGCAAAAGTTGCTGTGGCGCCACCGAACTTAATAAACTCAGTAATTCAGGTAATGGAATATCTATATACAATACAATGTAATTTACCAGAAATCGAATATACTATAAATATAAACAAATAAAGACAATTGAAGTCAAAAAACCTGCTTTTATTGTGCATTAAAATAATTATCATCTGTGATGATGTATAATAATTATCTGTGGTGATAATTACCTCTGTTGTCTAAACATTAAATTCCCATAAAAAAAATTTCAGAGATTGTATTGGTTAAAAAGAGTAAGAGTAATTTATATCATATTTTCTTAGAAGTGATTTAAAATGGTGTTGAATCAATTGTGGTTAGTAAAGCTCTGAATCTGAAGCTCTAAATACATTTATTTAATTCAGTAGTCACAGACTAGACATAATAACACCCACCGAAGCCAACATTCATCTAAACTATTGTATTCTTTACACACTACTAAAAACACAAAAAGATTAAACAAAGTTTTTAACACAGCAAACATTTAGATATGATTATTTTATCATTGACATAAAACAAAAACAATTATAGTATTAATATAATACATTCTGAACATTGTCAAAACTATAAACAGGTGAGTTACAAGTTAACATTTTTGATGCAACAATACTTACTGTTTCCCTGACACACTAGCATTTGCAAGATAAGGATTTGTTGCTGAAAACACAGATTGTTTTACCAGGTGGTTGCAGAGCTTACGTATGCAGGGATCTCTGGCTGCTTTGTTGACCGATCTGTGTCAAAACTCACAAATGCTTAGCTAGAGATTCACAAATTAACAGGACAATATTTGTAAATCGCAAAGAAATGAAATTTTAGAGACGCTTATTGTATTAGCTGTCAAAACTACATTTGGAAACATGTAAGTGCATATACTTGTCTGAGCTCTTTGCAGTAACAGGTTTTTATCCAGTTTTACAAAAAACAAGAAAATTTAAAATTTGTTTACAGATCATAGTATAAAAAATAAAATTATTATGTGTCTGACTACTTTATAGTAATACAAATTCTTAAACAAAATCTGTTTATGTTGTGTAGCTTTATTGAAAACTACAGAATAAAAAGTGTGTCTAGCCACTGTGTTGCAAAATTGATATTTACAAACAAAGCTGCTAAAGTCCTCACAAGAAATATGATTGTAAAATATGTATGAATATGATACATTACATATGTAACATCCACAATATCCTAAACCATTCATATTTCTACAGTTTAGACAAGCCAAGAGGACCTTAATTAGTGCAGCAGGTGCATTTCATGATGGTTGAACAAAAAATGTGCAGGGCTCTGGACCTCCAGAACCGGATATGGTAATCCATGCTCTAACCTTTTGGAGGTTTATTTGAAAAGGCAGTTTAGATCAAAGACGATGAAGAGGTCGCAAGAGAATCAACAAAAAATCTGAAGTCAGAACTTTTATGAGAACTATAGTGTATTTTCTTTTACCACAACGCCATCATTAATGTGACACTTGTTAAATTAATGATGAGGCAAAAACATAAATGTTACAAGAAATGTGGAGGAAGCATCCATTTAAATAACTAGCTTGTCTCAGAAATCTACTGTATGGGCAGAGTTTAATCACATATCTGACATATCACACATTGAAAACAAATGACGTTAATCATCCTTTAACATAAGTTCAGGAGGAGCTTAGCTAATAGTGATGGGTCATTCTTGAATGATTCGTTCATTTTGAATTAATCTTTATTGTGACTCGGACGAACAATTCGTCTAGGGGAGGGATTCGTTCAGTTGCGCATGCGCAGAAGCAACGCAGTCTGATTCGGAAAAAGAAAAGATTAGTTCATTTCTCGAGTCCTCCGAGTCCTTTGGTTCTTCTATCACGTGACGCTCTCTAATATTAACCAAATGCAGTTTGAGCCGGAAATCCACAAGATTCGTTCTTTTCCCAAGTCCACCGGGTACTTTCGTTCTTTTGTTAAATTGTTCATAAAATCACTTTCAGAGATAGGATATTTGTGTTTGTTGTAGTTTGGTGTGTTTTAAAGTGTATTCTAACATTCATTATACAATATTTTGAAATGTAAAATAATATTATAATCTGAAGGGTCAACACAACGGACCTATATCATGGACTTTAGAACTGCAGTGTTACATAGCCTAAGATTCATGAAGCATTTTTGAGTCACTTTATTTTTAGTGCATAATAAATTACCTGTAGTATTTACAAGTTGTCATTTAATTGTAAAGTCACTTACTAATAGTACGTAATAACTTTTAACTACATTATTTTTATACTTCATTTATTATGCAGTTATTTTATAAATCAGATTGTCAGTGTATTGTTTGTGATGTTTCAGACATTATAAACACTGTATACACACTCTTTAATTGTTTTTTTTGTTGGTTTGTTTTATTCAATGTAAAATAAAAAAGTAAATAAAAAAATACAAAATACTAAAGCCACAGAGGACATTAAAATTAGACAACAAGCTAGAGTATTTAAATAAAGAAAAATAAATAAGCTTTAAAATAAATAACATTTTTGTGTCAAAAGAGCTATACAACAAAAAGTATAATTATTACTAAATCAATTAAAACTATTTAAATAAAATATTAACATTAAAATCACAATATAACACACAAAATATTGCACAATTAGCAAGTTTAGGAAATAAATGAATAAAATAAAATAACTTAAATTAAATAACACACTGTGGCTATATTTCCAGAACTTGCTTTAAGGCATGTTTGCATTCAAAAAAACAAGTTCCCGGACCTTGGATGGGCTGAGTCTGTTTCTTCTCTCAGAGATAATCTGCCCAGTTTTTGAAAAAATTCTTTCAGATGGCACAGATGTGGCCACAATGCAAAGTCTTGCCTTCATGTCCTCTGAAAGGGTTTTGTATACATGCGAACACCTCTTCCACCAGGCCAGGGGGTCTGATGTGCGGGGGTAAGAGTGGCTCTGCAAGGTAGGCACGCATTTCCATCATAGAATCTGATGTTTTGGAAAAGGCTGCCGAAGGCCTCAAGCTTGCTACCCTCTCATCGAAATCCTCCCAAAACAAGGTCCCTGCACTGGCACTTACAGCAGATTCTGAAGTATCCTCCTCCTCATGTTGAACCGGGTTAATAACTGCTGCAGCTGCCGTAACCCTTTTCACTGCGTCTTCTGCTGCATGGTGACTGACAAAAGCTTGCTTCTTGAACCTTGGGTCCAGGCAAGTAGCATCAGCAAGCTTCTCATTGTGTTCTACTCGGTCAAACCTTTTAGTCATTTCTGACATCAGGGAAGACACAAGCTTTTTGACAGAGTCAAACTTTGAAGGATTTCTTTGAAATCGGGCAACAATCCTCTGAAGACCTCTTGTCATCAAAATGACTTTGGAGACAGTCACAAACCTATAAAGATTAAAAATGGTTTCTAAATTAATTATAAAAAAATCAGTGCTGCACAAAATTCTCTGTTAAACTTGAGGTTGCAAAGAAGCATGGATTATTAAGAGACAGGGGTTAAAATTGTGGTTTTAAAATTACTTGTTTTTTTTTTTTGACTTACTTACCTTTCTGCACTCACTTCACTGGTGACCTCATCAAATGGTTTAATAATTTCCAAAATTTCTCTGGAAATTTCCCATTCTTCTGGTAACAAGGTTGGCAGAGATGGATTAATTAGTGCCAGTGTGGAGATTATTGGATCTTTTACTTCAGTAAATCTTTTCAACATGTAATATGTTGAATTCCACCTTGTAGCCACATCCTGTTTTAACCGCAATGGCTCTTGACCCATCTGTTTTTGTGTGGCCACGAGTTTCTCTGAAGCAACTGTACTTCTGTGAAAGTATTCCACAATTGCCTTGACCTTCTGCACGATATGTTGTACCTCCTTTAGTGCAGCTTTGACAATTAGGTTCAACATATGTGGTCCCAGTGAAGGTGATCTGTCACGGCTGAAACAATGTTGCTGGCATTGTCTGAGACACAGGCTACAATGTTGTCACCCAACCCTCATTCACCTGTGACCCTTTACAGCTCCCTTGCCAGGTGAGCAGCAGTGTGTCTGTCACTGAAATGAAAACAGTCCAGAAGATACGAGGTCATCTGAAAGTCCTCAGTAAAATGACATGTCACACGCATGTAGCTGGTTGTTGTCATAGACGTCCAGCAGTCTGTTGTGAGACACACAGAGACATTCCTGATTTTTCCCATAATGTCACTTCTTAACTTGTCACACAGCCTAGGCATTACAGTTTTCGATAATGTTTTTCTGCTAGGTAAACTGTATGATGGGTCGAAAAGATGCGAATAATCCTTAAAGCCCTTATCCTCCACGATGGAAAACAAGCGATCATTCTCACCAGAGCTTCATCAAGCTTGTTCTGTCTTAAAGGATCCATTGGCCTTGTAACAAAACTGCTCATTGTAGTTTGTCGTTGTGGTCTTCGTGGCCTAACTGCTCCTTGGATGGTGGTGGATGCTGCTGGTGTACTGGACGCTGTAGATGCTGTCGAAGGTCCAGCAAAAGTGCTGGTGGTAGAAACATCTCCAGCTGCTGCAGGGCTATCATCTTCGGTCTCTGTTCTTACTTGTGCTAACAGCACAGTTGGATGAGAGGTTTTAAGGTGCCTTCTCAAATTAGAAGTGCTTCCTCCTTTTGTAGAAATTTTTTTCTTGCAAATCATGCATTTTGCTTCAGTGGTTGAAGTTTCACCAAAATGTGTCCAAATGTCACTCCTTTTTCTGGTGCTTATTCTTCTCCTGAGGTGATAAAACCTGACTGACCTAGGCTCCTCACTGCCCCTCACCTACTGTAAAGTACACGGGGGATGGGTGTGGAATGGTTCCCTTGGTGACAACCTTGATGGACAGTTGTCTTTCAGCTGAATCATTGGTTTAACCCTTGTGTGATCCAAAAACATTATAATTCTAAATAAATCACTTTAATTCTCCAATTCTGACAATTTCTTGTTATCATAACCTTAATATTTTTACACATTTATTTTCCAAAATGTTGTTTTCTTTTACTTTGACATTATGTTCTTTTTGAAAAAAAACCTTTAGATGCAAATATTAAACTAAAATGTCAGTTCTGCCTAAGAAAAACAATTATTATACAAGCAATTTTAAAATTAGAATAAAAACAAACAAACAAGCTGCAAGTAGCTACTTTGTATTTGTAGGCTTGGATTATTTTATTATATAGTTCATTGTTCTGAAGACAGTAAAAGGACAAATAAAAAAAATAGAAAGTATTTGTTTATTAATTAACTACATCACAGATCCTCAAAAACCAGAAACAATCACAGTTACAGAAATGGGCACACATTTTTTTTTTTCTTTACTTATTAGGCCTATTTATCTTTACATTTGTATTACTAAGATACTGAACGGGATAAGGTCACGTGACAGAAGAACGAAAGGACCCAGAGGACTCATGGAAAGAACGAATCTTGTGGATTTCCGGCTCAAACTGCATTTAGTTAATATTAGGGAGCGTCATGTGATAGAAGAACGAAAGGAGCCAGAGAACTCTGGGAAAGAACGAATCTTGGAGGTTTCCGGCTCAAACTGCATTTGGTTAATATTAGGGAGCGTCACGTGACAGAAGGTCCCGGGGCCGGACTGAACTCGTTACCATCATAGAGAAGAAATGTGAGGAACGATGAGACTTTAACCTAAAGGCAGATCAGAGCTGAGCTGAATCAGACTAAAAGACCCAGGTAGGCTTAATTAAAAGGTTTTTTTTTGTCTTCTAGCATTATAGTTTTGTCTTATTTGTAGTGTGATTCTGGTTTGTGTATATACTAAACGTGTTTGGGAAGAAACGCACAACATTTTATTGGTATTTTACTAAAATGAACGAAATGACTCGAAAAAAGATTCGTTCATTTTGCTGAACGGGACTCTAAGATCCGAGTTGGTGAAATGATCCAAACTTCCTATCACTATTAGCTAATAATTGACTAATCATATGGTCCCACTTACCCTTATTATCTCCAGTATATAAGACACGACCAAGGAGCTATCATCTACGTCATGCAAGCTATCCCTCCATCCACCCCTTCGCCACTTCCCATCCATGTTTTACTTCTCACTTTGTGTAAGATGGTCTACTCCTCGTGTAAACTGCAATAATGGTTGGACATCTAAGGAGGGTGGTTGGGTTAGGGGCAGATTTTTTAACGGTCCTGGACTAACGCTTGGACAATTCGCCTAGTACAGATCTCCATTTCTTGCTAACCATGCTTGCAATACTAGGCAATTATGAGCAGAGCAAATTTGTGAAAAAACATTGTTGAAATAAATTCCAAATTTGTTAACACCGAGAATTAAATTCTTAACAATTTTCCAGCACTTTAAAAAAGCTAGACACTAGTAATCATTATTAAAACGTATATTTAAGTATAATTTCTAAGCTAGATGAATAAGGTATAAGATGTACACTTATGGTAATTTCCAGAGGCAGGATTTCTGAATATCAGTACAAAAACAGAAAAGTACAATTTAGAAACGATAGATATGGTGTCAATAAGGAGTAGTTTATTGTACAGCATTTGTGCGACTGCTCATGCTTACAGTATTTCTCTTGGCCAATGAAGAAGTCTCTCGCTCAAGGCAACTTTTGGTTTCATCTGTAGCAGTGACATCCAAAGAGGCAACTCTTTCTTCTTTAGCAATGATTTCCTGTTCCCGTTTCAGCTCATGATACGAACGAGAGAAAACATGGAAGATAGATGTAGCTGGAAATGCCATGATGAGAATACCACTCAAAATGCTGCTAAAGGCCACAATCTGGCCAGGTAAGCTGTGTGGCACCATGTCACCATAACCAACTGTTGTCATTGATATGATAGCCCACCAATACGATGCAGGAATGCTGCTAAAAGCATGTGGACCCATGGTCTTGCCTTTTGGGAATTCTTTCTCTGCCAAATGAACAAGGGGTGAAAACAAAGCTACAGCCACACAAAGAAAAAGAAGCAGAAGTCCAAACTCTCTCATGCTCTTTTGCATTGTGACTCCAAGTGTTTGAAGGCCAAGAGAGTGTCGAGCCAATCGCATCACGTACAAAATTCTGAGTGCACGTGTCACACGCAAAATTAAACCGAGCTTATCTAAATATCCTTGACTTGCTCCAACACCATTTAGGTCTGCTCCATCTTCTTCAGTGTCAATAACCAAAGAAATATAGTATGGTAGGATGGCCATGACATCTATAATGTTTAATGGACATTGAAGAAATTGTATTTTGCTTTCAGCCTGCAGGAAGCGCAACAAAAACTCCAGGGAAAACCATGCCACGCACACCGTTTCCACAATGAATATTGTGCGACACTTTTCAGAGCATTCACCCTGTCAATAGAATGAAAAGCAGAATTCAATGAAACAATTTGTACATACCTCACATTCGTTACAACTGCTTATATTGTATCATTTCATGTGAAACAAAGGGGGCAGAGATATGCAAATAATACATAATATTAAAGCTAATTAACGAGTTATAAACTATTAAAAATGTAAAAATAAAAACTACTGTAGCACATAAAAAAACAAGTTATTCAGAAAACATTGAATTGATTCTATATTGAAAGTCAAAGATTGTAACATTAAGCTTTTATTCAGGTTTTATAATGACATTGAAGTGAAAATACAAAATATTTATTTTTTATTAAAAGTATTTATTATCCAATAATATTAAATGAAACTTTTATTTCTTGTTATTTTAATATTAATTTAGTGGCAATGTCGATGAAATGTTACAAATAGTTCTATATGTTTAAGTGATCCACATTTTAATCAATAACTTGCATTAGAGCAATGGAGGATTAAGAGTTCTCACTTAATGCTCCATTGCTTGGTTGTCTCTGGCAATTGCCTTATTTGCCATTACATTTTAGGGGCAAAACGTTTTCCCATTCAGTTGTTGAAAATAGGCAGAAACAATCATAGCACAAAATAAAGCAGAGCGTGAGCAGTGTGTATGCAGAACTTAAAATCTTTAAGTGGAGCTCAGATAAAAGTTGCATTTTTTCTGATGACAGTGTTTGTGTTAAAATAGGTTACTCATGTAACCCTGGTTCTCTGAAACATCTAGTGGAGAGATCCATAAATGGGAAGAGCACCCATACCTGACCTCTACAGAAGCATCCAAATGCACCCAGTCTGGAATATCAGACCAAAAAAGTGCAGCCAATGCCGGTTAAAGTCCCACCCATGTACCTGATGGCATAACAGGTCATACCTGCGCTGCTGTTCCCCAATGAGTATATTGACTTCTCGTGCGGCAAGCAAGAAAATGTTGGTGGATCTCTCCACTAGATGTTTTAGAGAACTGGAATTACTTGAGTAACCCATTGTTCCCTTTCATCTCATATTCAATGTCCACCTATTGGAGAGGCATGGACAACTCCCCGATTGCACGATTTACTCACAGTGAGGTATGGTAGCCAGAAAGGGAGGGTTTCAAAGGTGGGAAAGAAAATCATGCATGAAGCACACATCATACAACAACCGTGCAGGGGTATATGTGTGCTAGGTGACATCATTATGAGCGAGAGAGAGAAGGGAGGGAGAGAGAATGATAAGAGAGAGAGAATGAATGTTAGAGAGAATGACAGTGTCAGGCTCTGCCTCGTCTGCTTGTTAAGCTAGTCTCATTCCTGTCCTCTGTCTCCTGTCCACGTCCCTGCTAATTCTGCTCATCAGCCTCAGTTGCTTCTCGTTGCGTTAGATTCTATGCTACTTAGGTTCCCCTCCCTGTTATGTATTTGTGAGTTATTGTTAGCCAAATCATTTCGCAGATGTACAACTCTAGCTCTCCCTTTCGTTGCCTGTTTTTGTCTTGTTTTGCCTAGTCTGTGTGGCATGCTGGACTCTGCCCTCACCCGAGGTATTGAGGATCGCAGAGGGCTGACCGCTCAGACTCACTCGGTCTACTCCACTTGAGGGAGCAGGGAAGACCAGCCACCCTTCGTTTGCGTTTGTGCTCCATAGCCTTGACTTAGTTTTAGTAGTTTTTGGACTGTGACCTGTTCCTCCTGTTCTGTTGAACAGCTGTTTTGTTTTGCTCCTTCAAGTAACTCTTGGTACCAACTCCCTCACTTCTGGGCCCTCCTTACTATCTGCACACGACAGACAGAGAGAGTGGGACAGTGTTTCCTGGTGTTTTTTAATGAAAATATTTTTTTTATGAAAATAAATAATTAGCTATGAACTTTATTTGTTAACCATATGTGTGTTGTTATTTTTATTGTGGTTGTTTCTTAAGGACTGTATGTTCACCTTTCAAAATTTCAGTTTGGTTGTACTTTAATAATTTTTTATGTTGTATTAATTTCACTGATTGTTGTGCCTATTTTTGAGTTGTAGCAGATTGTAGTGATTTGATATCATTAATTGCTGTTCTCAGATTAAAAAACAAAATCTGTATTAAGTTGTAATTTTCAGGAAACTATCCCAAAACCAAAACTTGAGAACCATAGTAACATAATATCAAGCTTATTCTTGGATGACTATTATAGAATTTTCTAGGCCCAACCTCTAATGTTCTCAGTCCCATGAAACACCTATGCAGAGAAGTTGAGCTGTTGACAATTACTGAGTATTTTCCCATTTTAAATGCTTAATATAAGATAACCAAAGCAGCACCACATAATGGCTCAGAGAACTGATTGAGCGCTGATCATTTGGGCAATCAAAATCATCACATGGTGACAGAGAATAATAAGCTTGTCTCTCTATAATACTATAATGAGAAACTCGTTGCTTTTAGCAGAATGTCAGGCATTAGGAAAAGGCAAAACACACCGAGAACTCTATCAAAAGTAAACAGTGAATTTATATCTATTGGAAACTTCAGGCTGCATACAACCACATTTTACAGATGGAAACACAATACTTTTGGCAATGAATTGGTTCATTTTCAACACAGGACATGTAATAAATACACTTACTTGTCTACACTTAAAAATTTTAAATGAAAGAGGGAGGCTTTTTTCCCTTAAGCCCAGGGTCATTACATTTCCGAAGAAATGTTTTAAACTTCAGTAAAGTATGAAAAAACATAGCAACTCGAAAACTAAAAAAAGCTTGAAGTCAGTAAGTTAAGCGTCTAGAAGGAGATGCGTTGCAAAGTTTTGCTCAAAAAAGAATAATAATAATAATAATAATAATAACTAGATTTTAATGTTTAGATAGCTAACTTTGTTTGCTTGAGAAAGTCTGCCTTTAAAGTTTGATAAAGCTTTACAAAGTTGCAAAATATTCAAAGCTTAAAGATGTTTTGAGTTTTAATCAGTGTAAAATATTTTAAAAGATTAAACAGTTTGATGCTTTTGATGCAGTTTTTTGATGAAGCCTAAAGGTGTTTTTGTCTGAATAAGTTTATGGTTTGAAACTGTGAGAGGGTCCGAGTCTAGTGTATTCAAGCGTTTTGGTAGTCTAGTGGTTGTGGCGTAATTAATGTATGCTAATTTGGTATCATGTTACATTCCACTCTCTACTAAAGTTAAGATCAAACAACCGCTGCACCTGTATGTTTCTTTGTTTTCGAGATATTTGACTTCAAAGTTTCAAGCAAAGTTGCTTAGTTTTTAGAGGTTTTTAACTTAAAAGTTTTTAATTTCTGACGTGCGTAATAGTAACTTCCAATGCTTCAAAGACTGGGTGCCGAAAGCACAAAGTCTCAGTGTTTTGGACCAACAAACATGCTTCCTGGAGCATAAATCGCCTAGAGCTATGTGCAGCGTTCCTAGCAGTAAAGCACTTCAGGAGAAGGGCGTATACGGTGGCGTATCTGAATCGCAAAGGAGGGATACACTCCCCCTGTTTGTTGACTCTCGCCCACAGACTGCTCCTCTGGAGTCAGCAGTTGCAGTCCATATCCCCGGCAGGTTGAATCAGACAGAGAATCCACTGTCTCGGTGGAAACCCCAGTCAGGAGAATGGTGACTTCATCCTATGGCAGTCCAGCAGATTAGGGAACGCTTTGGTATATCAGAGGTAGACTTGTTTGCTGTCTCAGCGAATGCTCAGTGCCAGCTGTTCTACGCTCTGTCCCAGGCTCTTCTTGGGATAGATGCGCTGGCGCATTGCTGGCCCAGGAAGAAACGCCTAAATAAGTTTCCCCCAGTAAGTTTCCTTGCACCCCTCCTGTGCAAGATTGGGGAGGACGAGTCTTAGAGGGGGCACCTTATTGGCCTAACCGACCTTGATTTGTAGAACTCTGCTATCCTCATGACAGTGACTTTCGAGCCCATTTCCCTGCAATCGGACCTTCAGACCCAGGAATGTGGGCACAAGCACCTGCGCCCAGACCATGATGCCAGATCTCCATGTCTGGCACATCATGCTGCGGAGGACCCCCGGGTAATGCCACACTCTGTGGTTCAAACACTGCGTCTTGCCAGAGCTCCCTCTACTAGGGCTTGTGGCAAGTGGAGTCGATTCGCTGACTGGTGTCACTCGCCAAGTAGATCAGAGTAGCTGCCTCGTGCTAAACTTCCTTCAAGAGGGTCTGGATCCACCCTGAAAGTTTTACATCAATATCTGCCTATCACCTTCTGGAAGGCAACACGTTGGGATGACACAGATTAACAGTCAGATTCCTCAGAGGGGCCAGAAGGGTTAGACCCTCTAGGCTGTCCTTAGTTCCCTTCTGGGACATTTCCATTGTCCTTAGAGGACTTCAAGGTTCTCCATTCGAGCCGCTTGAATCAGTGGAGCTTAAATTTCTGTCAATTAAGACATCGCTCCTGGTCGTGTTAGCCTTTAAGAGGGTGGGGGATCTGCAAGCACTCTCTGTCGATGAGACCTGCTTAAAGTTTGGATCTGGTGATACTCACGTTATTCTTAAGCCCAAGCCTGGATATGTGCCCCCTTCAAAACTTAGGTAGTGAACCTCCAAGCTCTGCCTGGAGAGGAGGCCGCACCACTCCCTGGTTCCAATTGCCCAGTTTGAGCACTGAGGATCTATGTAGAAAGGACCTGGGACCTTAGAAGTTCTGATCAGCTCTTTGTATGCTTTGGAGGACAGCATGATAGGGAAGGCTGTCTCCAAACAGAGGTTGGCCCACTGGCTAGTGAAGGCCAACTCTACTGCATACACAGCGTCCGATGTCCCTTGCCCCCTGCAGTTGAGAGCCCACTCTATCAGGGGTGTCGCAGCCTCCTGGGCGTTGGCAAGCTGTTAGTAAGCTGACAGAGATCTGCAAGGCTGCGGGTTGGTCTACACCTAACACCTTTGCAAGGCACTATAACCTGAGCATTGAATCCGTCTTTTCAGCCATGTTAAGTCGTGGTAACATTGTCTGAGCTTGGGTCGCGCCCTGGACATAACCTCCAGCTTTTTGGCTTCTCCTGTCCCAACAGGCGTAGAGTAAGCGGAGTCTTCCTACGTTTTGTCCACGTGTGTTCCCTCAACGAGGGAGTTCTGGCTGAATCTTTTATGACCCGGGTTCCTGGAGGGCTGAGCAGTTCCCTGAAAGGCTAAAAAACTATCTATGCCATCTTCCCTCTGAAAGACCTTTCCCCAGTGGTTAAAGCTGCATTTCCATAGGTCCCTCAATGAAACCTTGCATGTATTAAACTGCCAGAAGTTCTAACGCTAGCTTTTGAGGTGGCGAGTACGGCCTCTGTGTGCCTCCCTTCTGCTCTGGGATTAATGCTCCCTCCTCTGGTATGAGAGAGAACTGCCGATTGCCCATTAAAAATTACGTCTATACTTAATGGGCCCGGGGGCCTGCTCGCTGCCGGACTACTGATGTGCCCGGCTTGCCTGGCCTTCAGCCAGTGTGGAAGGACCTAGGTTGTGGCGTTTTGCAGGGTGTTCCCATAGTCGTCGCCCCCATATGTCGTAGTGACCAACTGATGGGGAACATAATGGTTACTTTCCTAAACCCCATTCCCCAAATAGGGAACAAAGACTTATGTACTCCAGCCACAACCATAAGGTTGTGAGTAAGTACGGCTCCAGCTGACATTGGCATTTTTGAGATAGTGTGGAGAGAGTGGGGCACTCCTAGCTGAGCTTTCCATAGTCATCACTGACATAAGTCTCCTTTCGCTATTCGGGGTTATTGTAGAGTGTCATACACGCTGAAGATTTTGGTTTCTTTTTATTTTAAATAAGGTAAGTGTTTGGGAGCTAAAGTAGCTTCTTTTGGTTTTATTAACTTGTTTTTTTTTTCTTGCATTTTTTTGTTTTGTTACTCCAAGGGTTAAGAGCACATGCCCTGAAACAGGAGTTTTTCTGTAAACTTGACATTTTAGCTGGATAGCTAAATTTAAGTTTATTGCTGCCTGCATTGTTGGTTATTGTTGTGTCTGTGGTGAAATATAAATCATTTTTATCTGGTCATGTTTCATTCTGCCCACTCATATGAAATTAATTATTCAAAATGTTATGTTATTATCAGCCTCGACGTTCCTTCTCTAGGTTCATAACATTTGACATCAACAATGTCTTTCAATCTTCTGGCATTTTTAGGATTTACTAAATTGCAGTGTACCCACTTTCTTCTTACAGTCATGGCTCCACTACACCCTGTATTTTTGTTTGAACTACAAGCAGCAGCCTCATGAGAAAAGTTATTTACTGCTCTGATCACCCATCAAAATGATAAAAAAGGGGTAATGTTATGTCATTTAAATATTAGTTTAAGCTTGTTGTCAAACACAAAATCTACCTTTTTTCTGAATAATAGAATTAAATCAATTAATAACACACTTTATCTGATACACGTCTGCGGCATAGAGTATGTTTGCTCTGCATTGAGATGGGTTCCATCAACAGTTCTTCCCTTATAACAATAAAAATGTGCTAGAACAATGGTTGGTGCTAAGAATTGAAACAAGTTGAGAGCGATATAAAAACTAAATAAAAATCAATGTAAAGGGATGAAAATCAAAATAAATGAATACTTCTGTTAATAATGATTAAATAGTAATAATAAAAACGAGACAAAAACATTATTGGCCAACATAAATCCCATCAGATAAACTCTTTCTTTAAACTTGTGGACTCTTTAAAATGCGAGCAATAATGGCAAGGGCTGTTTATATATGATTGCAATGGCAACCCCAGAAAGAAAAAGATAACATATAGATAACACATAAGAGTACATATGGAGCAAGTTCACTTTATCAAAACCACTATCAAGTCCATTTGCACCCCATGCGTAGCTAAAACGGCAGATCAAAATGAAATGGTTACTTTCGAAAACCCCCTTACCCAATTTGAGAACAGCGACTTATATTGGTGACAACTATGGGGAGCTCCGCATGGAACCAGGCAACCAGACTTACTCACGACCCTATAGTTTAAAAATGAACCTTTACATTCCCCTTCAGTCGGTCACTATGACTTATGTTGGTGACAACTATGGGAATACCCTTGCAAAACGGCACAACCTAGGTCCTTCCGCATCGGTCGATGGCCAGGCAAGACAGACCCATCAATAGTCTGGCACATATCCAGGCCTGGGCTTAAGGCTAACCTTACTAGATTTCAAGGTCACCAGGCCCAGACTATAAGCAGGTCTCACTGACGGAGAGTGCCTGCATTTACCCCAACTTCTTGATTGAGGCAAACGCGACTAGGAGCGCTGTCTTAATTGATAGAACTTAAGCTCTACTGAGTCAAGTGTCTTGAATGGATGACATTGAAATCCTCTCAGAATAATGGGAATGTTCCAGGAGAACATTCTTGGAAACAAAGCGACCTACATATGCAGCAGTTTTATCTTACCCCTGGTGGATTTGAGCATAATGTTTTTTCATAAGCATAAATTACTTAAGCCATGACCACTTTCTGCTGAAACCTAACTTTCAGACTTTTTAACTGTTTAAACTAAAAACTTTTTCAAACTTCAAACAAACTATTAAATGCTTTATGAAAACATGAAATATCTTATTTTTCAAGCCAACATAAAGCTTGCTTACCAAATTTTAAAATCTAGTTAAACTTGATTATTCTGTGTTATATTGCTTCATTAATCAAAAGCAATAAGGGTTGCATGGAATGCACTTCAAACTCTGGGAGGTTAAAACAATGCATTTAAACTTAAATGTAATATTCATTCAATCCTGCTGTATTAAAATGAGAGAGAGAGCATATTACTTTCAACGTTTCCGAGACAGCCGTTTGTCACAGAAAATCAACATTTGATTTTGAATTTATGTGACCTGTATATGATATTTTCAAGACATTTTTGTCTTTATCAACACCTTGATGCCTATTTGACAAAATCAGACCAAGACAGCTTTCATTTGAACTGTATTTTCCAGAGTTTAAGCCCCTATTTGTGAAATACTGAGACCGGCCCGTCTGGCAACAACAACCATGCCACGCTCAAAATAGCTTAAATCACCTTTCTTTCCCCTTCTGACATTCACTTCGGAGTTCAGGAGATTGTCTTTATCAGGACCACACCCCTAAATGCATTGAAGCAACTGCCATTTGATTGGTTGATTAGATAATTGCATTAATGAGAAATTGGACAGGTGTTCCTAATAATCCTAAGACACTACCACTCAGGTTTAGAAAAGTATCTATCTGCTCTACTAGAATAACAGAAATTCACTGAGTTTTTTTTCCCAGCTGAAGGTATAACTTAGGTTACCGCTTGAACAGGAAATTGTACCATGCCCAGCCTTGAACTTGAAGTGTTTTTGAAGATTTATGATGAATTTGTGTTTGCATTTCTCTACAGCCTCTTGCTGGGGATCTCATTCACAAAATCTGAAATTACTTGGAGCTATGCCATTTTTTCTCTGGTTAAGTACATATGAAGTTATCTTGGTGCCCCAATCTACGAAGTTTAACTGTACAGTGGTACCTCGAGATACAAATGCTACACATTATGGAAAATCGAATATACGAAAGACCATGCGGAGAATACAAAGAAATTCAAGATACGAATAACTGGTACGGAAATACACAGTCTTTGCATATCCATTCAAAATTTGACAATCGGGCGGAAGACAAGACGGGCATCACAGGACTGCATTCAACGCGCCAACAAATGTTCTTCTCTCCTATTGATCAGTTCCAGTCCTGATGCTGTGTGTTCTGCTCTCCTATTGGTTGCTCGACACTGCATGAAGTCTTCCCGAAAAAGCTCTCTTTCTCTTCATTTTAAGGGTTGAAGAATCTTAATTTATTTTTCTCTGGTTTTCCATTTTGTTTTCTGTGTGGCATTGCTACAGATTATGCATTTAACATATAAAACCTGCTTCACCATATGAAAAATTCAGCATACAAAGGCCACCCTGGAACGAAATAATTATGTATTTTGAAGTGTCACTGTACTCATTTTCTGAATATTCATTGAATATTCATTTATTCTCTGTGTAAAGTAGATTCTTAAACATTTTGAGTCCAACATTTTCAGAGTTGCTTTATTGTTGCTTTGGATTGTATGCCAAAATAGCAGGCACTTTTTGTTATCTAGTGTTTTTGGTATTATTGAGTTTTAAAGACATGTTTCACAAGTTCTCACATGCATGTAATATGTAAGTTTATGACATTTTTGCATGCTGCTCCAAGCTTGGAATTATGGGCTGTAAGGCTTGGAATGTGCGAAGTGGGGATGGAGATGGGGATGTTTAAAGCTGTCGCTGAAGAACAGATGGAGGAGTGCTTATGAATTAACATTCTGGTATTTAATTGTCTAATTTACTGGCCGTAATCCTCACTAATTTAGTAAAATAAAAACTTTTTTAATAAGTCAAAATTTTGTTTAAATGCATGGAATACACAGATTCTTGCACAAACCTTGTTTTCATGATCAGGCATAGTGCTGATACACAAGCTGATGACCGTCACAGCAATCATGATGACAGAGAAACATGCAAATATCTTCCCAAGACTGCCTGAATGAGGATTTTCAACTATTTCTTGAAGCCAAGTCATAAACCTGACATAACCCTTCTGCTGCAACATAGGCTTTTGCAGGGCAAGCCTCTTCTGTTTTCTTTCTTCCTCCTTCTTCTTCTTCTCTGACATATCCTCCACACAAGATATAAGCTTCCGCCGACAACAGCGCTCCATGTGAATGGGGTCGATACCCCAATAGTTGAGTTCATCAGAGAGTGAAAGGGCACAAACCTGCCGTAGCAGCCTCAGCTTTCCTGCAGCCAGGAAGTTAAGGATTACTCTGAAGGCCACAGAACTGCGGTCGAAGAAAAATTCTTGCCGAGTCTCATCATAATCATCACAAAGTTGGGCAATGTCATATGGACTGTTGCACTTCTGCAACTGTCCCAAGCGTGACAGTGGGAATTCCTGCAATGTGCTCCAGGGAAATGTGTAGCAATCCCCTCCCACATTTATGAGGACTTGTTCTGTGTGATTGACATCTCTCAGGGCTAAGATTCCACGTAGTCGCTGTGCCCGTTGAAAGTACACACCTTTGAGGGTTTCAGTTTCAGGAATTTCGGTGAAGTAAAAGTCGAGGCTGCTATCATCTGTACTGACAGAAAGGTTGCTGAAGTCATGGTTGGTATTGCTGATGATCGGCATGGTTACATTCAGGCAGCTAGATTTGAATTCGTTGTTTTTGTCAGCAGGTGCTTTTTTTCATTAGGTCAGAGGAGATGCAATGATGATGACGTAAAACTGTAAAAGACAATAATTACATTTAAATGGTTAAGCACCTCAAAATGTACTTACTTAATGTAACCTGTACTTGTATAGTAAAATATTTTTAAGCTCAATCAAAGGCCAATCAATTGTTGGGCATCAAGGCTAGGAATTGCCATTTGTGAAGGCTGCTCTCTGACATAACCTGTCACATGCCAAACCCTATAGGATGGCAAAAAAAGTTAAACATAAAACTCTAAAAAACTGTATAGTTTATAAAATGAACAAGAGTCAAACACAGAACCAACAGTGTGCAATAAAATCAAACTGCGCCAAATGCCATATCAAAAAAATAAGTTTTTAGTATTGATTTAAAACGAGAAAGGGAAGAAGCCTGTTTGACATTTAGCAGCAGAGCGTTCCAGAGGGCAGGACGTGTCACTGCAAAAGGCTTATCTCCCTGAAATTTCCATTCCTAGTACTAGGCACTGTTGTATAACTTTAAGAATTTGCAATTCTCCTACCTTTTCAAACTTCATTCTCATGCCATTTAAAGATGCCATATCAATGTCATTTAAAGACATTTCATGCATTATGGTATTAAATGAAGATGTGCTGAAGTTGTCTTGCAAGAGAGGTTTTCTTGAGCTGCATTTTGCATTCAAAGGGCAGATGTAGGGGAAAGGTGAAATAAGTAGGGCAAATGTCAGCTCTGGACATCTGTGAGGCTGCTTGGTGGTCAAAAGAGGATTTGCGTATTGTCATGTACATGACACGTGCAGTGGCATGAAGAGAGAGTGTGGATGTGGAAAAAATGAACCGTCGTGTTTAGAATGCGGCGTAAGTGGTATAAAAGATGAAGATGTGTACTGAGCAGACTGACGGGACAGAAGGCAGCGGCCCTCTCTGGCTCCGGACAGCTGATGACGGCCGAGCACAATGAGAAAACTTAAAAGACTTTGAGAATCAACAAACTTGTATCCACATTGGATGAGTACTATTTTACTTTATGATGAATAATATGTTTTGTAATATATTTAAAAATCGTTTCATTAAAAGAAATGTTATTGATTGCAATTACTGACTATCGAGTTTTTGATTTTAAAAAGACTTTTAAATGTAAAAGCTAAAGAGAAAGAACTGACCACAAAGGAGTCTTCTGACCAAGCTCTTAGCATTTAAAGCTTAGAATTTAGGGCAGATTCACCTTACTTAACCTAACCTGAGAATAACAAATAAAAAGGTTAAAGGTGTAAAGGATTAAAGGATTAATTGAACACTATAAAACAGCATATTCAGGAGCAGCTGATCAGCAGACCTGGAAGGAGTGTGGACTTTGAGAAGCTCCAAAAGGTAGGGAGTGGCTACATTGTTTAAAAATGTAAAAACAAATAACAAAATTTTAATATGGACACTAAAATAGACAGGCTGCCAGTGCAGGGATGCTAAAACTGAGGTGATGTGATCTCATATCTTTGGGCCAGTAAGCAGACAAGCAATAGCATTTTGGGCTAGTTGAAAACGAGCTAAACTGTGTTAGACACACCAATGTACAGCGAGTTACAGTAATCCAAAACTGAGGTGACAAAAGTGTGGATTGCTGTTTCAAAGTTGCCTCTGGTGAAAAAGGTTTAACCTTTGCCATTGCACTGGATTCTGCGGTTGTGTTTCCTTAATAGAGCCCAATGGAAGCGGGTATAAAGAAAAGAAGTGGGCCTAGAATAGAGCCTTGTGGAACTCTATGTAGCAGCAGAGATGAGGAGGACCTACTTTCTTTCAATTCGACATGAAAGGATCTGTCAGCTAGATATGATCTAAACCACGACAATACAACACCTTAGATGCCCACCCACTCCTGTAAATGCTTAAGAAAATGTTATGGTCAACTTTTTTTAAATCATTATATTGGGCATTAGTAATAATGAGTATTTTTATTAGCATTTCATTAATTATATTGAATGTGTGTTAAGGTCTCTGCCAGCCTGAGAGAGAGGTGACTGGTGGAGTAGGCAGAGTCTCCGGGCAGTGATGGGCCTCCCTTGGGAGGGCATAAATTCCGGTGCATGGAGACTTTTGACCTCTTTCCAGCTTACCTTCCTTCTCTCCTTCTACTAGTAGCTTCTTTAGCTTCAATCGAGTACGTTTTCAGTGTTTACTGAAATGAGAAGTGCAAAATAAAGTTGCCGTCGTGCTGCTGTTCTGTAACCTGCCTCCAAAGTAATTTCTACGAGAGAAAGAGTTTAATATTCTACAACATTTTGGTAGCGAGATGGTAACTGGCTTGTCCAGTTGAATCCACATGTGTAGGCACAAAGGAGCCA
This sequence comes from Danionella dracula, assembly GCA_900490495.1. NCBI lineage: Eukaryota > Metazoa > Chordata > Actinopteri > Cypriniformes > Danionidae > Danionella > Danionella dracula. The sequence goes on from UELW01000278.1 coordinate 260,107, forward strand.
TCTTTTTTCTCTCCATCGTAAAGGGAAACTCCACTCATTGAGTGTTTTCAGCGATTCGACGTGGGATTTTCAACATGGACTTTCAGGCGAGTGAACATTTTTAAACTGTGATATTGGATAGATACTTTCAGCATGTGCGTAATCTTCGATGAGATACGTGCGAATGCATGTTTATTGGGGGCCATTTATTGGGGGTGAAGGTCGTGGTTTGTTGAAAATTAAGGGGATGAGTTCTTCTTGTATGACTTGTTGTCTTGGAGATCAAGTGGAAGACTTATAATTATTTTCATGACTGGGGGAACACGACCCGGGGGATAGTTTGTGTTGATTTTTTTTCGGTACACCCGTGCAGGTTCTGTATGAAACGTGGGGGAGAGTACAAATTGTTCTCTGCACACGGCCAACGCTGCAAAGATTATCTATAGCTCTGATAAGCAGTCTGAAATTGTTGGCTTTGTGTGAATGTATAGTGTAGCGGCGCGGAAATTACCCGTTTTGATTCCAGCTGTGAAATATATGTTGTACAGAGGAGTTTGATGAGATTCCTGTGTGCGTTGCGTGTCTGAAAGTGTTTGTGAGATATTGCAGATGTTTTGGAAGCGATTAGTTTGTTTTTTTTGTTTTTGTTTTTTTTTTATTCCTCTTTGTGCGTTATGGGTTATGGGTGCAGAACACAGCAAAAAAACTAAACTATGAAAGTGCTTGCAAAATCTCTTGGTAATCTGAACGTGAAATATATGCAGTGCAATTATAGGGACGATTTTTTGACTCAGTTTGTATGTTGGGGCGAAATATGTGGTTTTCCTGATAAGAGGTATTTCAGCATTAGGCAATTGGAACTTTTGAAATGCATCCTTTTGCAACATGAAACTAATACATTTAAGGTCGGTTAGGTTGCTTTTGATTCAGATGGATTCTGAAGCAAAACTAAGGGAAAGAAAGATGGACAAAAATAAAACATAAGTAACCCAACAATTTGTGAAACTTTTTTTTTCTCAGACGACCTGGAGACATGTTCTGGTCGAAGTTCTGCTCTTTGTTCTCCAAGCCTTGTGTGCTCGGGCATCCTGGGACAGTGGAGGAGGGGTCTTCTCAAAAAGAAAAGGTCCATCCCCTACCATACAGCCAGGGACTGTACGAATCCGAAGCCGTTTGTGGGTGCCCAGGAGCTTGGTGGATTGTGAGACAAGGAGAAGAACGACACTGGACATGTCGACCGGGAAGTGGCCAGGGGTGAGATCTATTTTATTTTGTTTTTTTTTACTAAAACTCTAACAACTGATGATGGGATTTTTGACTTGAATAAAATTATTGAATTTGTTGTGAGAAAAGTAAACCGTGAAAAGTAAATGAAACTGCAAAATATGCTGCTGAGCCATATACTTTTGCTTACACTAATGGTTAATAATAAGACCATAGAATTTTTGACGTAAGCCATACTGGGTTTTTAAAAAAGTTTTTATTCTTTGTTACTCGAAGATGAATCTTACGTCTTGCACATGAGGTGTTGAGGTTATTGTGAATCTTCTTCATTTAGAACTGATGGGTTTAGAGGTAGTTTAGAATAGTTTAGTTAGGGTTTGGTTGTGTTCTGTTGCATATGAAGAAGAAAATTGAAAACGAGGTATCATGATTCTTGACAAGATGTAAATTTCTGTTTCATTATGGGAAGAGAAAACATGGATACATGATCTCTTATGAAGTTCATGGATAAACTGCAAATGGTAACTTATATGTCTATAATTAGATTCCAAAATGTTCCCCATCAGTCGGTCACTACCACTTATGTTGATGACGACTATGCGAAGCTCCGCTAGGGGGCATAAACCCGCATAAACCGGACACGAGCAAGACACAAGTTTTTCCTCTGGAGCCATACTCTGACACGCAAGCAGCTAGTGAAAGACACCACAAAACAGTTGGAATATTACCTTGCGTGGATTTTGGGGCTCTCATGTGGCAGGAAGGTTAAAACCGCTGCTACACCCCAGACTCCTTCCACCAACAAGTAAGACTCCTTTTTCTTAGTAGAGCAATTGTTTTGCCGGTCGACTGTAGCGTGTTCCGAACATGTCGCGACTGTGCAAGTCTGTTGGATGCGGTGGATCGATTGCATTGACGGATAGCCACAATCATTGCCTCAGTTGTCTTGGGCGTAGACATGTTGAGACAGCGATTGAGGGATCAGAATTTGTGGATTGCACAGTTCTGTCTGGCAGTGCACTTAAGGCAAGGTTGGAGTTCTTTGCCTTTGTAGCTCCCGCCCATAACAGTTAACGAGTGACTGTCTCTGGCACCCATTGGAGTCGAGCAGTGTCATGAGTGCCGGCTCCAGCCACACGCTTCCCACTTCCCCGGTGCATCCGCTATCCGACACAGTGAGTTATCGGATGATGCACTGCTTGAATCTTCTGAGGACTCCTGTGCACCTGATGATGCGATCTTCACTGCTGCATCGAAGAGAAACCGAAGGAGACAGTACATAGCTCTCACCCTCTGGGGTGACGGCAGATTGTGCTGTGGAGGAGATGGCCAAGTTGCTTACCCGGGCTGCCAGAGAAATTGGGTTGCAGGTGGCTCCGCCCCTGGCACCTGAGATCTCCAGGCTGTACGCGTGGTTTGTGGGGTCACACCGGGATGATACCCCGCAGCTCCCTCCTATCACGTTCTTCCCAGAAGTGCATTGGGAAATGACCCAAACTTGGAAGGCACCTCTGAAAACGAGGTTGGTCAGTCTCCCCTCTTTCACTCCCCTTGACGGCGCGGTAGCTAGGTGGTACGAAGCGATTCCCCAGGTAGAGCAGGCACTGGGGGTGGACTTATGCCCAGGTAACCTTGCCGTCTGGCGCGAACAGCCGAGGCCTCCATTCTGCCAGCTAAGCCTGTCGTTAGACCTGACTTCGAGGGCTTATGCTGCAGCGGTCAAGCTGCCACTGCCCTGCATGCTATAACAGCCTTTCAGGTATTCCAAGCCAAGGCCCTGAAAGAGATACAGGAGGGGAATTGTGTCCCAGGTCTTACAGAGGATCTGAGGGCGTCTACTGACTTTGCGCTAAAGGCGACAAAATTTGCAGCTAGCTAGCTCAGCCACATGATGTCTACGTTAGTAGTCCACAGCCAACATCTTTGGTTGACCCAGGCTGACATGCTCTCTCAAGTCGCCTTAGATGAACTTACTTCGCGGGTCTTTACGATCAGGAAGCAGACGGAGGGTCTGGGAGAATTCATGACACCGCGTAGGAAGAGATGGGTCCAGTCGGCGCACCCCACTGCCTGCTCGATGCCGGAGAAAACCTCCTCAGTCCTCCCCTAAGTGTCAGCCTCCAGGTCGAAGACGTCGACCAAGAGTGGCTACAAGGAGTCGACGGAGGAGCAGTCCTGTTCAGGGGCCCCCCAACATCATCAGGGGAAGAGGATCCATCGGAAGCGGCATTAAGACAGGCCGCCCAGGGAGTCCAGCTGCTGTACGGGCCTTACCACCAATCCTCATGCTTGGAGGGAGGGGGTTCCACCACCATCAAGCAGCGGACCCACAGGGCAGATCTGTTTTTCATTAAATATGCAAAACTTGAACTCCCTGGGTTATGTGCGCAGCCAGGAGGGCTGCTTTGCAGATCCGAACGCAGTTCTCATCTCAGAGGCACATTCAACTCTCTGATGCAGTGCAGTCCGGATGGCTCTCAGCTTACGTGTCGGAGTCAGCCTCGAGTGGGAGCTCCTCAGCTGGAACCGGATGCTGCTCCGAGGTCGAGACTGGATGCTCAGGTAGGTCTTCACCTAGGCTCCCTTCGGACCCCACCGCTAAGACCGCTAGTTCGCGGCTCCACTATAGAAACTATCGGCGAAGTGCGTTTGACACCATTAGTGGAGTTTCAGGAAGCCTGGTGGGAGCTTCCCAATATTTCCCCTTGGCTCGTAAGCCAAGGAGATCGATTCCCTTCTATGCAAAGGTACAATCGAGCTGGTCCCTCTTGCCGACAGGGAAAGAGGGTTTTACAGCCCATACTTTCTAGTTTCCAAGCACACAGGCAGATTGCGTACAATCCTCGACCTGTGTTGTTTGAACGCTCATCTTCTGAGACTTCAGGATGTTCAGGATGATATCCCTCAGACGCATTGTCCCCTCAGTCCGTCCAGGGGATTGGTTCGCCACAATAGATCTGAATATTTTCTGAAAGATCTAAATAGATGCCTATTTTTACGTAAGTATACTCCCTCGGCACAAACGCTTTCTTCGGTTTGGCCTCAAAGGACGAGTGTATCAGTACTGCGTCCTCCCCTTCGGCTTGTCTCTGTCCCCTCGCACCTTCACAAAGGTGACTGAGGCGGCTTTAGTACCGTTAATACAGGAAGGGGTTCGAATCCTGGCTTACTTGGACGACTGGCTGATACTTTTCAAGACGCGGTCCCAGTTGATTTGCCACAGAGACAGGGTTTTACGCCACCTCAGCCGTCTGGGGCTTCGGATCAACTTAGAAAAGAGCCATATAACCCCTGCCCAGAGCATATCTTTTCTGGGTATAGAGCTAAACTCATTGAACATGCAAGCACACCTCTCTCTAGAGCACGCCCTGAGCACGCAGAGTCTTTACAAGATTAGTGGTCCCTCAAAAGAACTTCCCAAGGCTCCTGGGGCATCTTTGGAAAGGTGTTTGGCTCCTCCGTGTCAGTGTCCGGTGGAATCAGCATTGAGGTCTGTCCATATCCCCGGCAGGTTGAATCAGACAGCGGATGCACTGTCTCGATGGACACCCCGGTCAAGAGAATAGCGACTCCATCCCTTGGCAGTCCAGCAGATCTGGGAATGCTTTTGTATAGCGGAGGTAGACCTGTTCGTCGCCCCAGAGAATGCTCAGTGCCTGCTGTTCTACGCCCTGTCCCAGGCTTCTCTCAGGATAGATGTGCTGGCGCATTGCTGTGCTGGCCCAGGAAGAAACGACTATATGCGTTTTCCTCAGTGAGCCTCCTTGCAACCCTCCTGTGCAGGATCAGGGAGGATGAGGCAGAGGTCCTAGTGGTGGCACATTATTGCCCCAACCGACCTTGGTTCGTAGAACACTGCTCCCTCGTGACAGTCCCTTCCTGGCCAGTTCCCCTGCAGTCAGACCTTCTGACCCAGGGATGTGGGCACAAGAACTCGCGTCCAGACCTCTGGAATCTCCATGTCTGGCACATCATGCCGCGGAAGACCCCTAGGTAATGCCACAGTCTGTGCTTCAAACTCTGTGTCTTGCCAGAGCTCCCTCTACTAGGGCTTTTTATGACGGCAAGTGGGGTCGGTTCGTCGACTGGTGTCTCTCTCGCCAAGAAGACCAGAGTAGCTGCCCCGTGCTAAACTTCTTTCAAGAGGGTCTGGATTGAGGACTGTCTCCATCCACCCTGAAGGTTTACATCACAGCAATTTATGCCTATCACCTTCCGGTTGAAGGCAACATGTTGGGACGACACAAGTTAAAGGTCAGATTCCTCAGAGGGGCCAGAAGGGTTAGACCCTCTAGGCCGTCCTTAGTTCCCTTCAGGGACCTTTCTATTGTCTTTAGAGGACTTCAAGGTCCTCCATTCAAGCCACTTGAATCTATAAATTTCCGTCAATTAAAACAGCGCTCCTGGTTGCGTTAGCCTCAATTAAGAGGGTGGGGGATCTGCAGGCACTCTCTGTCGATGAGACCTGCTTGAAGTTCGGACCTTGTGATACTTATGTTATTCTGAAGCCCAGGCCTGGATATGTTCACAAGGTTTCTACCATCCCCTTTAAAACTCAGGTAGCTCTGTCCGGAGAGGAGGCAGCATCAGCCCCTGGTCCCAATTGCCCAGTTTGTGCACTGAGGATATATATAGAACGGACCCAGAACCTTAGAAGTTTAGATCAGCTCTTTGTAGGCTTTGGAGGACAGTAGACGATAAGGAAGGCTGTCTCCAAACAGAGGTTGGCCCACTGGCTAGTGGAGGCTATCTCTTCCGCACACACAGCGTCTGATGTCCTTTGCCCCCTGCAGTTGAGAGCCCACTCTATCAGGGGTGTCGCAGCCTCCTGGGCGTTGGCAAGGGGGACTCCGCTGGCAGAGATCTGGTCGACACCCAACACCTTCGCCAAGTACTATAACCTGGATTGAATCCGTCTCTAAAGCCATGCTAAGTGGTGGTAGCATTGTCTGAGATGTATAAAGAGGTGTCCAGCTTAGGTTGCGCCATTCTTAGTGATATGTGCGCTATTTTTGCCCCTGGAGATAACCTCCAGCCTTTTGGACTCCTCTCGCCAACAGGCGTAGTAGAGTAAGCGGAGTATTCATACGTTCTGTCCACATGTGTGCTCTCTATGGGGGACTACTGGCTGAATCTTTTATGACCCTGGGCACGGGAGGCCCGAGGAGTTCCTCGAAAGGCTAACTCTCGAAAACTATTGCTCTAGCTAGTGCCATCTATCCTATCTTCTCTCTGAAACTTTCCCATCTTTCCCTAGTGGTTCAAGGCATATTTCTGTAGGTCCCTCAATGAAACCTTGCGTGTATTAAACTGTTGGAAGTTCTAAGTCCACCCTTCGAGGTGGCGAGTACGATCTCCGCGCGTCTCCCTTCAGCTCTGGGATCGATGCTCCTTCCTCTGATATATAATAAGTGTATACTTAAGGCCAGGGTAGAGGAGGGCCCGTTCGTTGCTTGACTACTGATGTGGCTGGCTTGCCTGGCCGTCGGCCGACGCGGAAGGACCTAGGTTGTGGCATTTTGCAGGGTGTTCCCATAGTCATCACCGTCATAAGTTGTAGTGACTGACTGATGGGGAACGTAATGGTTACTTTTGTAACCCCAGGGAACGGAGACTACATAAATGAGAAGTGCAAAATAAAGTTGCCGTCATCCTGCTGTTCTGTACCCTGCCTCCTGAGTGATTTCTGAGAGAGAGAGAGAGAGAGTTTAATATTCTACAACACTACATGTCAAAGTGGACTGCAGTCTACTCTACTATTCAACCAGTACATGCTTCTACTGGGTCAAATTATGAGAAGGAACCAATTTTTATACCACAGTTTTGCTAATGACACACAAATTTATCTAGCTCCATGAGTGATTAGGACACCATAAACTCTCTCTGCCAATGTCTTTTTGCAAAGTCATTGCATTCGGAAGCAAAAGCGAGGTTGTTAAGGTTAGCACGTATCTCACTGCCAAGAGCCTAACAGCTACAAATCAGGTCAGGAATCTTGGGGTGATTCTTGACTCTGAACTCAATTTCAATAGCCATGTCAAAGAAATGACGAAATCATCTTATTACCATCTTAGAAACATTGCAAGAATCAGATTCTTTGTTTCCAGACAATATTTAGAGAAACTAAATTTTGCTTTCATCTTCAGCAGGGTGGACTACTGTAACACTCGTTTTACTGGTCGTTCAGAATGCAGCAGCTCCAATTCTAACCAAAACTAGAAAGTCAGAACACATTTCTTCCGTTCCTAAGTCTCTACACTGGCTCCTGATTTTAAATCCAGTCTCTAGGCTTTAAAGTTCTGCCGCTCATATACAAGTCCAAACTTAACTTAAGCACCTAAATACTTAACAGACACGATCAATGAGTACACACCAAACAGGGAACCGAGATCCCTCAGATCAAATAAATTAGATCTACCCCAGGTTAATTCCAAACAGGGTAAATACTCCCTTAATTACCATGCAGTCCACAGGGTGCTAATAATTTAATGAAGTTTATATCTAGGCTAAAGACACACCTGTGTAGTTTCACTTTTGTCGACTGAACACCAACTAATGATGTGTCGTACATGAACTATTTGTTCAAAAACAACAAATCTTTATAGTGAGTCGTGAGAAACTACACTTCCTAGTGAAGGATTCGTTGTCACCATTTTGTTCAATCTCACAACTGCTTCTCAATGAACCCAGAGGCAGATATAGAAAAAAACTGGTCGTTTGAATTGCTCTTCAACTTGTTCTTTTCATTTGCAATGCATTTCAATGGCAACAGTACCCCCAAATAGAAATGAACCATTCATCTAAATCGCTCTTCAACTCGTTCTTATAGTTCGCAATGCATTTCAATGGCTACAGTACCTGGATATAGACACGAGCAATTAATTTGAATCGCTTTTTAACTCATTCTTTGCATTTCAACAGCTACAATACCCGGCTGTTAGAGAAGTTTAGTTCATTTGAACCGCTCGTTCACATGTGACAGTATTTTACGCGGTACTGGGGTGATATTTCTTGTGTTTGGCTGAAATTATTACAAAAGCTTATTTTTCACTGGACACGGTGGGCATAGTATGGATCTTACTGACACAAACGACCTAATAGCGATGCTGTTTGCAAGTAATCTTGTTTTGGAATTAAGGAAATAATTATTTATGGATGATGAAAATAACGAATCGTTTAAAGAGTAGTTTTATTGAGTGAAGAGAGTCAAAAGAACTTAGTCACCAAAATGAATGAATCTTCCCATAATTAGTACCAAATTAGGAACAACTATTTTATCTCTGCACTTCACTATCTTTATCTGGATCTTAATGTTCAGTTTTTAATCATGCTTTTTTTTTTGTGCTTGATTTTATTAAAGGTGCCGTCAGAGAAAACTTAGAAAGATAACTTTTGCCTTTGACCAGCACTTCACATTCACCTGGTTCACAGTAAGTTTTAATACATTATATATATATAATAAACTAGGCTTAAATGCATTTTAACTCTTCATACATCAGCGCACACCATATGGCATTTATAACCCTATAATGAAATCTGGTTTCAGCACACACAGAGACTCTTTGCATTTTTTCTTCCCTAAAATTCTAAACATGCACACAATACAACAGCCACACAATACACAGTGGAACGCACACTACAGGGATGTTACTAATGTAACATGCTATTGTGCAAAGCTCACGCATCAAAAAGTAACGTTCGTGACTAGATCTTGTATTGGCATTTTACACAAATACACCTTTAACACAATAAATAATTTATAAAACAGCATGCCTACATTAGAAATCATACAGTGTAGAGTAAGCATGTCTGATTTAGCTGTAAACACCGATGACGAGCCTTTTTTCTCCAGTTTATGTTTGATTCTGTGGACTCAAACTCTGTGTCAGACTCTGGTTCACACATTCAAGGTGCTTTTACATAGCCATTGCCTGTCGATTATGTTTTAAAACAAAAACATGTGTTTAATGTGTTGCTAAATGTTGCTGTGTTTGCTCAAATTGGACTAGCTTGAGAATGCAGTCAGTAGGGGCGTGCCAAAAGCTCATCTATGGGAGGGACCAGTGCCAACTATAGGCTGGCCCAAAAATCACCTAATTTGCATGATAGTTGAGGAAACAATAGAACATGTAATACTTAAATGTAAAACATAATAAATGGAAAGAAAAGAAATGATGAAAAAGATTAGGGAAATAATAACAGAGCCTTTAACAATGATCAAAATCCTAAAGGAAACAAAAACGTATAAGCAGTCCTTGTATTTCCTAAATAGACTAAGAATAATTTTAGAATATAAATTAATAATTTAAATGGAAAGGTTCATTTTACATTCTTCATATATAGTTAACTTTCCAGTTAGTGGCGGTAATGCACCATTAAGAAGACTTGAAAGAAGGAGCGATCAGATAATTAGCAATTCAGTAGAGATATTAGAACCACATTCTGTTACGCAACAGGGTGCTGTCAATAAGAGGCATAACCTTTGTCAATGGACCTTAACTAGGACCCCCTGGAGCAGAGCTATTAAAGGAAATTATGTAGTCTGGGCACCACTAGCCATCGCATCCAGGAGAGCTCGGGAATTCTGAGAGTAGTAAAGGGGACATTGTGCTGACTCTAAGAAGGCAAAGAGGTCCACCTCTGCTAAATTTCTCTCTCCTTTTACTGACTACTTTATAGTAAAGTTTTCATTCACCATGAGTCGCACATTCTCTTGACAGTAAGTCTGCTTCCATATTTGTATGTCCAAGAGGTGCTCCGTTCAGGAATTTTGATGAGGAATTTTCTGCCGATCACTGAAAACGTCTTGGTTACATCTGTAACCTCGTTTCCCTGATGGAGGGAACGAGACGTTGTGTTGAATGACGACACTGGGGGTTCGCCCTTCAGAACCAATCGACTCTATGCTATATTCTAAATGCCAATGAAATTGCGCGAATGGATTTCAGAATGAAATAGCATGCTTGCCTCCGCTCCGAAGCGGGGTATAAAGGGAGGAAGCTTGCTTCATTCATTACCTTTATTCTGAGGAGCCCAGAGCAAAGTTGTGGCATAGGGACACAACGTCTCGTTCCCTCCATCAGGGAACCGAGGTTACAGATGTAACCAAGATGTTCCCTTTCTGTCGTTCACTTCGACGTTGTGACGAATGACGACACTGGGGGTCCCTGTTAATTCCCGCCACAACTTTTGACTGCCGTCATCTGGTGCTGGCAAAGCAAATTCTGGCAGGAGAGATGTGCCAGGCAACGCTAAGCAATCACCAAACCCTCCAGTGGTATACACAAGGGTTCCCGTCCGTAGAGAGGAGTAATCCCTTCTGTCCGTAGTCCCTGCGGCATTTAGTTACTCAAAAACTTGGAGATAACACAGGGTACCGGAGAACACTGGGAGCGCTTAACTAAACAAAGCGTAGCGGAGTAACCTCACCTATAAGGGGAGGGTAATAATAAAGTCTCACCGCAGGGAGACATAGAAAACAAAATGTTCACACACCTGTTAGGAACATAGGGCTAAGGCCCAAGGGAACACTGCTACTTGGGCAGTGGAGCTAACTTGGAAGAGCACAGCAATGAAGAATCACCAAGTGATATAACAGTCTTCTCGCCTGTTGAAAGCTGCTCCGTCCAGCTTGTCAACGAAGGTGCCAATGATGGAAGAATCCTTCCCGAAGGGGAAGTAAGGGATCTAGACTCACCTCTGTGGAGGGGAGCAGATGGCGCAAGCAGACGCAACCAGCTACTAAGTCATGCTCTGAGATGATGCTGGCTCGACACGGAGATTTTAAAACCGTGCGAAGGTATTAGGCGTCGCCCAACCCGCAGCTCTGCAGATGTCTGTTAGTGTAGTGCCTCTAGCCAATGCCCAAGAGGAGGAAACCCCTCGGGTGGAGTGAGCTCTCACACCCAGGGGGCATGGTAGATGCTGGGAACGATACGCCATGAGGATGGCGTCTACGATCCAGTGTGCTAGCCTCTGTTTGGATACAGCATTCCCTCTCTGCTGTCCTCCATAACAGACAAAGAGCTGATCAGAGTTTCTGAGGCTCTGACTACGGTCCAAGTAAGAACGAACAGCTCGTACTGGACATAAGAAACCAAGGGTTGGGTCTTCCTCCCTGTGGGGGAGTGCTTGCAGGTTCACTACCTGATCTCGAAAGGGAGTGATAGGAACTTTAGGCACGTAACCGGGCCGGGGTCTCAAGGTAATGTGAGAATTCCCAGGTCCAAAGCACCCGGCGGACACAGAGAAGGCTTGTAGGTCTCCTACCCTCTTGAAGGAAGCAAGTGCTATCAGAAGTGCGGTCTTCATCGAAAGATGAGAAAGATCCGACTCTGACAGAGGCTCGAAGGGGGCTAATTTAAGTCCCGCTAGGACCACCAGGAGGTCCCAAGAGGGGATAGAGCGCGGTCTGGGTGGATTCAACCTCAGAGCGCCCTTTAAGAACCTAACAATTAGGTCGTGTTGTCCAAGGGATCTACCATCAATAGGAAGGTGATGAGCGGCAATGGTGGCTACATACACTTTCAGTGTTGATGGAGATAGATTCGGCTCCAATTTCTCTTGGAGGAAGGTCAACACTGTACTAATCGTGCAACTCTGTCGACTTTGCCCATGGGAAACACACCAGGACGTGAAGATACGCCATTTCAGAGTGTAGAGTCTCCTCGTGGAGGGAGCTCTTGCATTGGCAATCGTATCAACCACAGCCGAGGGAAGGTTGGCTAGGGTTTCATCGTCCCGTCCAAAGGCCAGATATGGAGGTTCCATAGGTCTGGTCTCGGGTGCCATAACGTGCCTCGTCCCTGAGAAAGAAGGTTCTTCCTCAGGGGAATCGGCCAGGGAGGAGTCGTCGTCATGTGAGAGAGCTCCAAGAACCAGATTTGGTTGGACCAGTGGGGTGCAACACAAAGGATCTGATGCTCTTCCTCCCTGACCTTGCTCAGAAGCTGAGCAATGAGACTCACTGGGGGGAAGGCGTACTTCTTCTTGTCTCGTGGCCAATCGTGGGCTAAGGCGTCTGCACCGAGAGGGGCGTCGGTCAGAGCGTACCATACCGGGCAGTGGGTGTTGTTCTGGGATGCAAAGAGATCTATCTGTGCTTCCCCGAACATGACCCATATCTGCTGGACCACGGAGGGGTGAAGTCTCCACTCTACGTTGGCAGGAATCTGTCGTGACAACGCATCTGCCGTACGATTGAGAATGCCCGGTATGTGAGTGGCGTGGAGAGATTTGACTCTCGGCTGACTCCACAGAAGGAGGCGTCGGGCGAGCTGTGACAGTTGCCGTGAGCGTACTCCACCCTGGTGATTGATGTACGCTACTACGGCTGTGTTTTCTGTTCGGACTAACACATGTTTGTCCTGTATGAGGTTGGAAAAGCGCCGAAGGGCTAACAGGACTGCAATCAGCTCTAGGCCGTTGATATGCCATCCCAGTCGAGGACCCATCCACAGACCTGAGACTGCACAGGTGAGAGTCTGCTCTATTCCTGGTTAACCTGAAGTCCCAAACGATCTAAGTCCCGGAGCACTATGTCCCTGTGTGCGCAAACTAGGTCTCGAGAGTGAGCTACAATCAGGCAGTCGTCGAGATAATTTAGAATGCGGATCCCCTCTTCTCTGAGAGGTGATATCGCTGCCTCGACCAGCTTGGTGAAGACGCGTGGTGACAGGGACAGGCCGAATGGGAGGACTTTGTACTGATACGATTTCCCTTCGAAAGCAAACCGAAGGAAGGGTCTGTGTCGAGGGAGAATCGATACATGGAAGTACGCGTCCTTCAGGTCTATAGCCACAAACCAGTCCTGATGTCGAATGAACGTCAGGATGCGCCGATGGGTGAGCATCTTGAACGGTATGCGGTGGATATATTTGTTGAACACTCGCAGATGAGCATGCAACTCAACTCCTGGTTCAGGCTCTGGTCCTCTCACGTCTGGACTACTGCAACGCTCTCCTAGGTAGTTTAATACACGTATGGTTTCATTGAGAGATCTATGGAAAATGCACCTTGAACCACTGGGGAAAGGTCCTTAGCTAGAGCAATAGTTTTCAAGAGAACTTCTAAGGTTCCAGGTCATTTCTACATAGTAAACTGGGCAATTGGGACCAGGGGTTAGTGCTGCCTCCTCTCTGAGCCGGAGCACAAGGAGGTGTTTATAACTTCAAAGAGGTCCTTTTCTAGATATGTAAGAACCATTTGACTGTTGGTAAAGCATCAAGACAGCATGTTGATGTTGTAAGACTCTGAACCATTTCTCCTAATGTTTTGCTATTAATTAGATTGAAGGTGCACATTGAGACTGGAGGCTGATGATGTTCATTCTCAGCCTGCAGGGGGAAGCACTGATTCCTTTTTTAATGCTGCTGATTGTATTGATAAAAAATTAAGCAAACTCATTGCATTTATCCTCAGACAGAAGCTCACTTAGAGTCTGGTTTGAAGGGTTGGTTAACCTCTCTACCCTTGCAAAGAGAGTTGTGCAAGGTGCAGTCATCAGTGTAGAGGGAGAAGAAAAGTGTAAAGAGAACACACCCCTGGGGGGCGCCAGTTTTGGTGCCACAGAAGCATGATGTGAATTCAGCAAAACTGTTGTCTGTCTTAAAACAGCAAACTGTTGTCTGTCTTACAGGAAGCTAGTTATGACACAGCTCCAGTGATCTGTTGAAGATCAAAAAGAAGATGGGTGCCGGTTGGTCAGTACAGGTTCTGAGGCATGTTGGTGAGACCTAGCGATTGCCTCCTCTTCTGACAAACATCCACCTCATTAATCTGTAGAGCGGGAGTGGGAGAAAAGTGTATGCTGAAGGTGTGTTGTGCTGGAGGTGTTAATGGCTGCTCAGGGAGACAATCAGAGACTGTCTCAAATCTACAGTAAATCTCGTTGAGCTCATTGTTTCGATTGCCCATTAGTGAAGATGCTGGTGCTTTGTAGTTTGTGATTGTCTTTAGGCCTGACCACACTAAAACAGGCTGGTTGGTAGTAAACTGGTTTTGCAGATTTTCAGAGTACTCTTGGCAGCTCTAATCTCCTTGTTTAATATATTTTTGGCCTGTTTGTACAAAGCACTGCTTCCATTTCTGTTTGCTGTTTGAGTTTTCCAGAGAACCATGGTTTGTGGTTGTTATGACACATGAGTTCGGGTGAGGATGCACATATCTTACAGAAACTGATGTAGGATGTAACAGAATTCAGCTCGTCCAGGTAAACACTGACGAGGATATACAAGGAAAACTTGTGGGGTCAGTAGAAAGGCTCGCAATTAATAAAAAGTGCTTCCAGATCAGGACAGCAGATCTTCATTTTAGTTACATCTGTACACCACCTCACATTGATATACAGGGAGTGCAGAATTATTAGGCAAGTTGTATTTCTGAGGATTAATTTTATTATGAAACAACAACCATGTTCTCAATGAACCCAAAAAATGCATTAATATCAAAGCTGAATATTTTTGGTTAGTAGTTTTTAGTTTTAGCTATTTTAGGAGGATATCTGTGTGCAGGTGACTATTACTGTGCATATTTATTAGGCAACTTAACAAAAAACAAATATATACCCATTGCAATTATTTATTTTCACCAGTGAACCAATATAACATCTCAATATTCACAAATATACATTTCTGACATTCAAAAACAAAACAAAAACCAATCAGTGACCAATAAAGCCACCTTACTTTGCAAGGACACTTAAAAGCCTGCCATCCATGGATTCTGTCAGTGTTTTGATCTGTTCACTATCATCATTGCGTGCAGCAGCAACCACAGCCTCCCAGACACTGTTCAGAGAGGTGTACTGTTTTCCCCCCTACTTGTAGATCTCACATTTGATGATGGACCACAGGTTCTCCATGGGGTTCAGATCAGGTGAACAAGGAGGCCATGTCATTAGTTTTTCTTCTTTCAGACTCTTTCTTGCCAGCCACGCTGTGGAGTACTTGGATGAGTGTGATGGAGCATTGTCCTGCATGAAAATCATGTTTTTCTTGAAGGATGCAGACTTCTTCCTGTACCACTGCTTGAAGAAGGTGTCTTCCAGAAACTGGTAGTAGGACTAGAAGTTGAGCTTGACGCCATCCTCAACCCGAAAAGGCCCCACAAGCTCATCTTTGATGATGCCAGCCCAAATCAGTACTCCACCTCCACCTTGCTGGCGTCTGAGTCAGACTGGAGCTCTCTGCCCTTTACCGATCCAGCCACAAGCCCATCCATCTAGCCCATCAAGACTCACTCTCATTTCATCAGTCCATAAAACCTTAAAAAAAATCTGTCCTCAGATATTTCTTGGCCCAGTCTTGTGTGTCTTGTTCAGTGGTGGCCGTTTTTCAGCCTTTCTTACCTTGGCCATGTTTGAGGATTGCACACCTTGTGCTTTTGGACACTCAAGTGATGTTGCAGCTCTGAAATATGGCAAAACTGGTGGCATATTGGCAGCTGCACGCTTGACTTTTCTCAGTTCATGGGCAGTGATTTTGCGCCTTGGTTTTTCCACACGCTTCTTGCGACCCTGTTGACAATTTTGAATGAAACGCTTGATTGTTCAATGATCACGCTTCAGAAGCTTGGCAATTTTTGGAGTGCTGCATCCCTCTGCAAGATATCTCACTATTTTTGACTTTTCGGAACCTGTCAAGTTCTTCTTTTGACCCATTTTGCCAAAGGAAAGGAAGTTGCCTAATAATTATGCACACCTGATATAGGGTGTTGATGTCATTAGACCACACCCCTTCTCATTACAGAGATGCACATCACCTAATATGCTTAATTTGTAGTAGGCTTTCGAGCCTATACAGCTTGGAGTAAGACAACATGCATAATGAGGATGATGTGGTCAAAATACTCATTTGCCTAATAATTCTGCACACAGTGTAGAACCATGAGCCTCCACCCCGAATCGCGGTCTGCTCTGAACAGTGTGAATTCGAGCAGGTTGACAGGGGTGTCCGGTATCCAGAACAAACTAAGTTGCTAATAGTCACCAGGAACAGCAGAACATTTGGCACTATTATTTAAAAAAAAGTTGCTAGGTTGTCTGAGGGGGTCAGTAAATCCAGCGACAAAGTCGCCAAGTTGGCAGCACTTGCTCTCTCAGCTTTCTCTTTCAAATCGAGACTCAGGTTATTGGTGAAAATGTGTAAACAAAGACGTACAGTCTGTATTGCAAGTGTTCATGTCCAGTTCTGGCAAACTTAGAGAGCGAGAAATGAAGGGAAACAAATATATGTATTGTGTACTGCAAATGTGACTGCTCCGTCATGTTTTAAAGTGTAAAGACTTACTGAGGGTTAATCATGAAAATACTCTCAGGCTCTAGATAGCAGACTTCATAACTAATTTACATGAGAACACCTCATGTTTTGTTTTATATAGAATAACTTTTGTCTCCTTGTTTATGTCTGAAACTTTAGCATGAGGGAGACCATATGGTGCCATCGTTTTGCTCCTTAGATGTTGGATTGTATAATCCCCAATAATCAGTCTTTGGCTCCACTGAGACATGAGCTGGTCGTTTCTTGACCACCTTCTGCTTCCTTTAGTGTGTGTGTGAGTGTGTGTGTTGACTGACCAGCCAGTGTTGCCAACATATGTCTGTGAGATATTTGCACCCCGGCATAGTTTAACAAGGATCCAAACATGACACAAGACATCGGAACCCTTCGCCTTCAACAAAGGATAGCGTTGATGATCCAAGCTAATAACGTCAGAGCAAGCATATATCCAATCAACTAAGTGCTCTCTTGTGTAATTATCGAACAAGTGAGACCTAAAGTTGGATTTAAGAAGGCTAGTGGAGGAGAGAGTCAGCAATAAGAGGAGGCATCATCAATATTTATATCTGTGTTTTGGGGACATTCTGGCATTGCTGTTAAACATGACAAAGACAGAAAAAGAATGGCAAGCAAAAATATCACCAGCTGCAAGCACAATTTTATTAGATGCATCATTATCACGCAACACTGTTGAGTCGAGCGAGTCTTACAAACATGAAAAAAAACAGACACAACAAAATAACAAATGCAGCAGGAATGCCGCTAAAGCTGTTTTCAGATGTGTAATGCAGGTTTTCAACACCTTCTAAAAGAGCTTGAACATACACTGTCATCGCATTCTTCTTTAGTAGAGATCACTCCAGATAGACACATTTTTCTACCTTTACTTGACCAAAGAGCTGTTGGTCTACTATTTATATTTTTCCAACATTGACAGACCAACATGGAGATTACTGCAGATTTGTATTTGTTCTGCTATTAACTTTTCTGTTTTATGATGGTCTAAATAAGTTCTATTGCACTAGTACATTTGAATTATTGTATTGCAGTAACTGTTAAGTTTTCTTTAATTTGTTATTTTATTTTACCTTTTATTTAAAATGTCCATTTTTTAAAATATGTATTGATTATAATTTGCTAAGGCATCAGAACTGAACTAAAAACTGTGATTAAACACCTAGGTACATACCGAACTTTGACCTTTCGTCCATCCCTATAAGCCAGTGATAAAAGCCTATGTTGTAGGGCTTTTTTATTTGGCAATGTTAAATAGGACTAAAATAAAACTTTAATTACTACCCAGTTTGATTTGTTCTCATAATACGTACAAATTGGCAATACAAAGTGCTTTACAGATACAGAAGAATAAAAACAAATAACAGATCTGAGATAATAAGCAAGGATAAGACATTCAAATGTATAAATAAATAAAAGAGCTAGTGCCTGATATGACATTTTCAAGATAAAAACTCAGTAGCAAGTTATGCGTTTCTATTTGATTGCTGCTCACTTTCCCCAATTTGTTTTAAACCAGGTTTTTTTAAAGCTCATATTTACTACAATTTCCATATATTTAATACAGTTTTGCCACAAGACTTCTACTCACGATTCCAGGCTGTTTTCTTCTTCATGTCTTGCTGTGCCAGAGTGCTGGATCTCACCCCTCTTTCTTGCTATAAAGATGTCTTTATTGTACACATATTGACCAATAACCCGGGTCTTGATTCTTGAGAGAGAGAGAGAGAGAAAATGTTTCTCTAACGTTCGCAGTGAGTGAGTGAGTGAGTTTTAGAGAGAGAGAGAGAGAGCCAGCCAGCCAGCTCCCAGATCAGTAAGCAGGCCGAATCTTAGTTGTACACGTCACTAGTCTTATACAAATGAAATATGTAAAAACAAATTACCCCTGAACTTCAGGAAAGATTGAAATCTTTTATTGACTGTGCATGCAGCCAGTAACTGTTATAGTATAAATTATTTTTCAACACATTTTGTGAATTTACATAAAAAAAAAACATTATATACAGAATCTTAAAAGCCCATTCAAACATGGGTCAATTTCAATGTTTTGAAATGTCACTCTTCATATGTAATAACAAGCATAAAAGATGCCCTTAATAAAAAGGATGTTCGTCCTATTCCCATGTTTTGAATAAAGTTTCTACCATGAATTACTGTGCTCTGCAGGAAAAAAATAGAATGTTTCTCATGCAGAGAATACCCTGCTCAGATTGAAACAGGGTTTTCGGTCTTTCTAATATAGATAAGCCTAAATCCCTAACCCATTTAATTCTGATGAAAAATGTTTTCGTAAAGAAGAGGGTTATCTAAAATACAAAGCCCACAGTTCTTGTCCATCTGTTTTCAGATGTTAATCACAAGTAGCAGCTGCAAAGCTCTTCCGTATGCATACCTACTAACACAATATAGGTCACAAGTTGGTTTGAAAAATTGTGACCAATTGAAGTCCTTTAAATTCGGATTATTTAAATAAATTAATCCTATTATCTTAACCGATCAACAAGTGCAGATAAGTGCATACTTCTGCAGTTTAGAAAAGTACATACTGTTTAATGTGATAGAAAATTGTAATAATTAAATGTAATCTTACTAACAGAGTTATTTTTGTTTACCATTTAAAGATTGTGTTGTATATTTGACGTTGCTTTGCCGTGACATGTGTGAGTGAGTAGAAGAGCAAGTGAAGAGTCAGTAAGTAGTTGTGGATTCAGCCCCACTGAGAATTTATATAAACTTGGGGCAGAGAGTAATTACAGTCTCTGATCTTTGCTGTGCCACGCTTGCAAGAGAGGATAGAGTAATCAGGCTAACTTCTATGAAAAATGCTTGAATGCTTTTATTGTTTTAGTATCTGTTTTAGTACTCTGCCAATCAAACATTGTCCACACAGTCCTCCATACGTGGCAAAGGAATACTCTCATCAAATCCTCGATCAGGCTGTCTATTTGCACCAGAGTGGTTAGAGTCTCTTTGCGCATCCAACAGAGCAGGGCCATATTTTAATTTAAATTCAAGCTCTTTAAGTTTAAATTCTTGCTCAAGTTCGAGAAGTTGGAGTCTGAAATCAAACTCAGCCTGTCTCTCCTCTGCCTTTAACATGGACTCACGGCATTCTTTAGCAGCTTGAGCTCTATAACGAACACTACCTCCAGTTTCTGGGGATAATGGTGAGGCAAGACCAGTATCTGGCAAAGCAGATTTAGCCTCAGCCTCTTCCACATCTGAAGGTGTAGGATCAATAGGACCTTCAGCCACTTTGGGGTCAGAGTCAAAGAGCACATGTAGTTCTAGCAATCCATTAACTACTGCAGACTTAATTTCACTCTTTATGCTCTGTTTAGAGACACCATTTTTAAAAAATTCTGCAATCTGGAGCAACTCATCCTTTTTACAATTTTCAACCTTTTCCAACGAAGGACAAGTAACAAAGAGCTCATAATCAAAAGTTGCCATAGTTAATCAAAACTCACTTTAACTGACTAGAAATGACCACTTCTCTTTTTTTATATATAAAAAAATCAGACAAAAGGGCTCCCGGATGAGCCCCCATTAAACGTTACGCTCAAGGAACGCACATTGAGAAAAAAGAAGAGCGTGGAGATTAACCAGGTTCTGGTGAGAATTGATCAATGACAACAACGTAAAGAAGGTAAATCACAAATTTAATCAAACATAAGCAAATACACAGGTTTCCAATAACACAAATATACTTCTCTTTCTAAAGAAAATATCAGAAGAACAAAAACTACAATAAAAGAAGCATTGGGAAAAATATACCTTTCAGATTATGAAGCAAACTAAACACACTCAAGTTAAAGAAGACTGGTAAAGTAAACCACAAAACCATAAACCAACACTCATATCCAAACAGAAGTATCAAGACAAGTAAACAATAAAGCAAAATATTAAATACACTTTGAGCTCACAACTGAAATGAAATGCGCCGCCACGGGTACAAGCTCACAATCACACGTTTCTGCGCACAGACACACACACACCAAGTCCACTAAACGCCCTCGATAAACCCCAAGCCAGAAAACATCCCCGCTAAACTAGAGGAGATTGAAAGCAAAGACGTGGGCTGTACACCAAGTAACCTAAACATGCTTCACCGCACTGACAGCAGAGGGATAAAGGGAGCACTGATGGAATGCGCAGAAGCAGCCAGGCTGCAAGGGGAACACTCTCGGATGGACAGCAAGCGTTTGCGCTCGTTATCTCAAAGTGAGCGACTCTGATGCGACGAGCAAACTAATGGAGAGAGAGAATAAAGGTGACGTGTCTATTTAAATAACCGCCCCTCAATTAACGTGATTGGCCCACAGGACTACACAAATCACCCGCATCCAATTACCACTCACACAAACAGGTACAAAAACATATGCGAAAATAGGCATAAACATTAAACAATAACAATACCACAGGAATTGTAACAGTATCTTTCATGGGGGCGCACTTGAACAAATTAGCCTTGGTAGCACAAGTATAAATGGCGTGTATAGAAGCATACCAAGCAAGCTGCCCGTAGGAGGGCTTCAGATTCAGGAATAATTGAAATCTGATGACCCCCATTAAAGTGAGTTGAAGGGGTGGGGGAGGGGGTTTTGCCTTTGATTGTTCAATGAGTGCACTGGACCACAGCTTCAATATCACAGTGGATTGGAATGCTCTAGACAACGAGTTAAAGGTCCCATATCATGCCCATGCTATAGCACCTAAAATAAATATTTGAGCCATCTATACCAGTGCTGCACTGTTAATAACTTTCCTCATGCAATATTTTTCATAAACAACGTCTTTGAATCACCTCGTATTTTTGGCCAGGCGGAACACGCGGTTTACACAGGTCCCTCCCACAGACGTGCTTTTGGCCAGTGATCTCAAGCTACTCCAGTTTGAACATAAACAGATTCAAGCGACAGTTTAAACACGTGTTATTGTTTTAAAACATTATAATAGACAGAAGGGAAAAGGCTACTTAGCAGCGTATTGACTAGTAAGTCAGACGTGTTTACTCTACAATGTATGATTTTTAATGTAGCAGTAAGGCAAGGCAAGGCAAGTTTATTTGTATAGCACATTTCGTACACAGGGTAATTCAAAGTGCCTTACATTGGAAATAAAGAGTAAAAAGAAAGTACATTTAATAAAGTCAAGCATTAAAAAAGTCTTATAAAATCAAATTGATTAAAAAAACTGAACAGGCAAGGAAAATAAATTTAAAAAATGAATTATTAAAACATTGATTACAACAAAGATTAAGATGTGAAGTGCATAGGAAAAATAGTTGTTCGGACGTTGGTGCTCAGTCGACAAAAGCGCAACTAAACAGTTTTTAGTCTAAACAGAGTCTTTAGTCTGAATTTAAACACGACTAAAGTGTTGGCACCTTTGATTTCCACTGGAAGATGGTTCCACCTGTGGGCCGCATGGTAACTAAGAGAGTATTTTCCCTGTTTGGAATTTACCCGGGGTAGATGTTTGGACTTATATACGAGTAGCAGAACTTAAAAAACTATTCTGAAGGAGACCGGCTGCCAGTGTAGAGACTTAAGAACTGGGGAAATGTGTTCTGAGTTTCTAGTTTTGGTTAGAATTCGAGCCGCTGCGTTCTGAACGAGCTGGAGTTGTTTAATGGTCTTTTTGGGAAGACCGGGGAAAAGGCCGTTACAGTAGTCCAGCCTGCTGGAGATGAAAGCATGAAGCAGTTTCTCTAAATCTTGTCTGGAAACAAAGCATCTGATTCTTGAAATGTTTCTAAAATGGTAATAAATGGATTTCGTCATTGCTTTGACGTGGCTATTTAGACTAAGATCAGAGTCCAGTATCACCCCAAGATTCCTGACCTGATTTGTAGTTGTTTGGCCCTTGGCATTGAGATACATGTTAACCTTAATAACCTCGCTTTTGCTTCTGAGTGCAATGACTTTAGTTTTGTCCTTGTTTAATTGAAGAAAGTTGTTTTCCATCCACTTTTTAACCTCATCAAGACATTGGCAGATAGAGTTTATGGGGTTGTAGTCATTTGGGGAGATAGCTAGATAAATTTGTGTATCATCAGCATAACTGTGGTATGATACCTGGTTCCTTCTCATAATTTGGCCCAGTGGAAGCATGTACAGGTTAAATAGTAAAGGAGCAAGGATTGAACCTTGAGGGACTCCACACGACACTGCAGTCCACTTCGACATGTAATCACCTATGTTTACATAAGCCTCTTCCTTCTAAGTATGATCTAAACCAATTTATCACAGTTCTTGAAAGGCCCACATAGTTTTCTAGTCTATCGAGAAGGATTTTGTGATCAACTGTGTCGAAAACAGCGCTTAGATCGAGTAGAACCAGGACAGTCACTTTTCCTGAATCGTTGTGTTTAACCGGATGTCATTGACTATCTTCAGTAGAGCTGTCTCTGTGCTGTGATGAGATCTGAATCCTGACTGATAGCAATCCATGTATTAATTTTGAGTCAGGAATTCAATCAGTTGTTTTGCCACAATCTTTTCCATAATTTTACTAATAAAAGGGAGATTTGAGATGGCCTGTAGTTGCTCTGTAAAGTGTGTCTTTTTCAGTACTGGCTTTTTCCACTGCGGTTTTAAGGGATTTGGGGAAAGAGCCGGAGCACAAGGAGGTGTTTATAATTTCTAATTTTCTAGACTCTTAAAAACCATTTTTAAAAAGACTGTTGGTAGAGTGTCAAGACTGCATGTTGATGTTCTGAGGCTCTGAACTGTCTATTAATGTTTTGCTATCGATTAGATTAAAGGAGTACATTGAGAGTGGAGGCTGAGGATGTCTATCCCCAGCCATGCAGGGGGAATCACTAATGCCTTTTCAGATGTTAATGATTTTATAGATGAAAAATGAAGCAAACTCATTGCATTTATCTTCAGATAGAAGCTCATTTGGAATATGGTTTGGTGGGTTGGTTAACCTCTCTAATGTTACAAAGAGAGTTCACGTATTGTTGAGGTTGTTATTAATTAAGTTTGAGAAATACTCTTGCCTAGCTGTGATTAATTCTGAATTAAAAGCACGAAGAATCTCTTTATAAAGGTTGTAGTGGATGACAAGTTTGGATTTTCCCCACCTTCTTTCAACATTCCTGCAAAGTCTTTTCATACTTTGAACTTTTGGTGAATTTCTCCAGGGTGTTTTTTGTCTACCAGGTTTCTTCTTGACAGCTATATATGGCGGCAAATCCGAACCATTAATCGAGCGTGTGTATTTGATAATCACGTGCACATAATATTAAAATTTGCTCGAGCAGAAACAGATCTGCGCGCCAAAGACACAAACCGTGAGCTTTTTTTCAACACGCGCACGACTGAACCTGAGAGCAAAACAGTCTGTTGCGAGCGAGGGGAGGGGCTTATGTGCTCGCTCTCAAATCTCCCTCCCTTGCTCGTTCTCAATCTTACCCTGCGTGCGCGCGAGCTTGATTTTTGTCCAAGATGGGACGGGACCCTCATTTCCCGGAAGTCAGCTGTGATTGGATGCCTGTTTGTCAGTCAGTTCTGTCCCTTTAACGCTCAGAGTCAAGTCTCCCACAACAAAGACGTTAACCTACTTATAAAAGTGACTCTTTAATCAAACAACAACGATAAGCCAAAGACATTTACAAACATTACAACAAAAACAAAGATGACTACAAGAACAACATAAATCTGACTGAATATTACTCCAACAGCTTAAAGAATACAAATAAAACAATCCAAGTTGCTTTTGTTTTTAAAGGATAAACTTCAACCAATACATTTTTTAATCCTGTCTCAAGAAGAGTTGTTTGTTGTTTTCATATCTGGAATATGGATGTATGAATAAATACTTTTTGTTAATGCCAAATTAGACCACTGTTAAAGTTGACGTTATATGGCATGTTTCTATCTTTAACATGTTTTTAAGTTTTGCGTTCTCAATTAAATAGTAATAAAATTTTACTTTTTTGACAAAACTAGGCCTGCATTATTACATTTTTGAGTTTCCAGAGTCTAATGCAAATGTATAATTTCAGATTTGAATCCTGGTTTTGATTAATTTGTTGAGTTTGGGGTTTGAATTACTGCGTTAGTTTGATAATTTATTTTTACAAGAATTAAATCAAATTAATTAAAATTCAGATTATACTACTATTTAAATATTAATTTTAGAAGCTTGGGTGGGTAGACAAAGGATGAGTGGGAAGGCTTGGCTACGCTTAGGCTAGTTGCGGGGTTGACTTGGGGGCAGGCTGCCGTGGGGTGCACATGAGAGCGACAGATGGCGCAGGAGATATTACTACACCCCAAGAACACTTTGTTATGCAGGTCAGTGTCGAGTGCTCCCCAGTAAGGGATTTGATTCCACTGCCCCATCCTAACTGCGCATTTGGTGGAAGAAAGTTTGTGGTACAGGTAGAAGTGGATTCCCTCGTAAGACAGTGCTAGCTCAGCTATGATAGCTAGGTAGTAATTTAGCTCACGCCGTCTCTGGGGAAACATTGAGCAGATGGTTTCTGTGTAACGGGGAAAAGCGAGGGAAAACTCGGTGAACGAAAGAGCCCTTGAGTGGGAAGTAGTGCCTTTGAGAGTAACCGAAAACTCCCCGCAGTTAACATGGCGGTCTGGCTCTGACAGAGGGAAAATGAGAAATGTGAGAGTGGTATACAGCTGTAACAGCTCCACCTTGTTCGCTTTTTTGGAGGGTGCAGTGCCCGCTTGGATTAGCGCTTGGCGGAGACTGTTCACGGTCCAGTGCTCGACGGGTGGGACAAAGTTACGAGCGGACTGGTAGGAAGAGCTTGAAGAGAAGGCTGCCGCTGAGTCAGCCAATGGTGACCGGTGCATTGCTGCCAATGAGGCCCGTGTTCGGGGCCTGTTGCTGGGGGGAGCCTGGAAGTCGGGAGTGCCTGACGCGGAGTGCAGCGAAGCTTCAGATCCCGGAGGGGTTCTGGTCTGGTCCGCTGCAGATGGTGAGGTAAGTCAAGTCGACATTTCCTTTGGCAGGTCATTGTTTGTTTTAAGCAGACGAGAGCAAGCTGGTTTAACAATTTTGCATTTCATCGTCGAATTAGAAGTGGAGTGGTTACGGTTTTATCTTTTGAGCGGGCAGAGGGA
This sequence comes from Danionella dracula, assembly GCA_900490495.1. Lineage (NCBI taxonomy): Eukaryota > Metazoa > Chordata > Actinopteri > Cypriniformes > Danionidae > Danionella > Danionella dracula. Next base: position 285,704 of record UELW01000278.1, read on the forward strand.
TTGGAAACACCTGGAGATTTTTCGCTAATTATCTGGTCGCTCCTCCCGAAATTGCGTTCACGGAACTTTACTTATTTCAGCATCTTTTTTACATTTGCCATATTCATGGTCTCCAGCACACCTTCCACATTTAATCTTACCTCTGCAGTTGTTTGTAATATGTCCAAATTTCTGGCACTTGAAACATCGGAGCGGTGGTGGGATGTATGGCTTCACTTGGTAGCTGAAAAAACCAAGGAATACCTTGGATGGCAGTGTTTCCTGGTCAAACTGTAGCATCTTTCTCCACTTCGGTTTGTTTTTAGTCTTTTTGCACTATTTATCTTTCCCCCTTTTATGTTACTTATTATTTCGTCTGTTTTTATTGTTGTCGGTATTCCTGAAATGACTCCTCTGGCATATTTTCTCTCATTTGGGATTGAGCAGGTTACCTAATTTCCTTCTATTTTTTAAATTTTGCTAGCTTTGTCTTGCTGCTCTTTGTTGCTACATACTACTAGCATTTGTCCCTCTCGCAAGATTCTCATTTATTTTACTTCTCCAATTATTTTGTTAATAATATTTGTTAGCCATATTGGGTTCAACTTTGCAAATGTCGCTCCCTCTTGGTTTAGTTTTCATGAAAACTTTGAATTGCATCTCTTCCTGTATTTTAATTGTTGTATCACTGTCTGTATACACCGACTGCGAATCTGATGTTTGGTTGGATTCTTTCTCTTTCGAGAAGACTCCTTTTTGTTCATTCTAGCATCACCCTTTTCTTCCTTTGTTTTAATACATCCATCATTTCCTTCCTCCATATCCTCTACACTTTCATCCCAGTTGTTTGCATATTGATTTTCTTCCCAATTCGTGCTAGCTTTCCTGTTACTCGCTTTCTTTGGTTTTCCAGGAGCATTTCTTCCATCGTCATCTGCCGAGTTGTTGCTGCTTTCCACCATCTGATCCACGTCACCGTCACCACTTTAAACAACCTCGGCCTGGACCACCTCATACTTTCCTCTTTTTACATTGGGTAAACACTGCAACAACCTACACCCTTGAGGTTCCCTTCAGTATAAATCCCACCTCCTACGTCACTTCCTGTTCCATCCTAAGTAAACATACAAATTCATTCTTATTTGAGAATTACTTTCAATGATTAAATATTCTATTACAATATCTAATGTTAGACGTAGTTGTTTTAGAAGATCCATACCTAAAATTGCACCTGTATTCAAAGGAGCACACAACAGTGGGGTTGTTAGTAATTTTGAGCCAAATCGAATTTCAATGAGTGAGGTTTTATACAAAATGGAGTCGTCGCCTATGACCTCAGTAAGGGATCATTTGGTTTTCTCAAAAGAAATGTTTATGCTTTTGGCTAAATTTAAGGGAATCACTGTTATTTCTGTACCAGTGTCAAACAAAAAATCTACTTCATTTTCTCCTATGCTACCTCTCACAAATATTCGCTGATCATTGTGATAAGTAACAGGAGAAAGGAATGCACTCAAAGCCCCCACAATTAGTTTTTTTAATGGTCAGTCTGATCTCTGGTCCATCTATTTTTTATTTTAATGGTCCATCTGATTTTTGTGTTCTGTACAGCAACAGCCAAGCCAAATTTTCTGTGTCCACATTCAACATATGATTCCTTTTGTGTTGTTTTTGCGAATGGATGCACCCAACACCTTCTTACATTCTTCAATCGTCCAGGTTTTGTCTGGATGAATAGCATATTTTTGAGTCAGGTCCAATCTAACTTGTTCAGTAACAATTAAATTAATCTGCTGACCGAGCAGATTTAAACTCATCATTTGTCCTTAGTGGAGAGGCCAAACCACCTTTCTCAGTAGTTGGAAAAACTAGCATTTTTTTTCTTTAACGGACTAGTCTTCCTTTGACAAACAGAGGGTAAACTAGTTCTTTGTTAAAGAATAAAGATAAACCTTCTTCCCTATATCATATAGAGGATGCCATTTGCTAAGCAAATTTTGTTATAATTTGTTGACACTTCTCTGGCAAAGCAGAGGATAACCAATAAACACTTCTCTGGCAAAGCAGAGGATAACTAATGATGTCAGAGAATTCAATCTTAATTAAAGTCTTCTGGTTGCACTCAGTGTTAATAGTCCACAGCAAATTCTGGTGAGAAGCTCTATCCGAGTCATGGTACCAAATTGTAGTAAACTCACAAATATAAGACCAGGAGATTTTTGGGGTATCACAAGCTTTAATGTTGAATGCTGCAGTCTTCCAAAAATCTAACTAGGCAAAAAATGTGGCATTGGGTTTTTAACACAATTAGGATGCACCCTAAAGGAGGAGCCCAGCCACAGATATTCATGAAGTAAACAAAAGGTCAGCCTTACATAGCACGAGAAGGTACCTATCAAGACGTTCCCTGACCTAAAGGAACATGAGTCTCAGTGGGGGTGTCACCAAATTGTTTACATCAATCACATCAAAGAGTAAGCAATCAAGATAAGTAAGAGAACAAAGACAGTAGTAAAAATATAAAAGACAGTTTTATAACAATTATAGTAAAGTTCCCAGTTAGTTTATGTCCAATAGTTATATTAAAAAGGCAATAGTTTACATGTTTTTCAAATTATTTTAAATTTGTAATCCTACAGCAGCTAACAAGTTAGCAAGTGCAAAACGCATGTGATTTGTGATTGTTATTAGAGAACTGAAATGTTTATATATATATATTTTCTCCTCAGATGCAGTGAAGAGGTGGGGGCCATTTTCAACACACTTTGGGAAAGAAAGTAAAGTTAATATGATAGTTTTGTATTTTGTTGTTTAATATGTTACGTGTATTAAAATGTTGAATTGTTAACTGTTGATTTTTAAAAAGTTCTTAATTGTATGCTGTGAATAAAAGTATGGTGATGTTCCGATATTCATTCATTCATCTTCATGTCGGCTTTCCTCCCTTTGGGGTCTCCACAACGGAATGAACCACCAACTCTCTGGCAGATGTTTTTTACGCAGCGCAACCCATCGCTGGGAAACATTCACACACATTCACTCTTTAACACTATGGGCAATTGTTCATACTCAATTCACTTATACCGCATGTCTTTGGACTTGTGGGGAAACCGGAGTACCCGGAGAACATGCAACATGCAAACTCCACACAGAAATGCCACCTGCCCCAGCCGAGCCTAGAACCAGCGACCTTCTTGCTGTGAGACGACCGTGCTACCCACTGCGCCACCTGCGTGACACATTGTTCCTATATTAACATGTTGAAAACACTGTCGGGTCAGACTGGACTGTATCTGCACAGGTTTTTAACATTTATTCATTGTCCTGCATACACAGTTACACAATACTTGATGTGTCTATCTATTTAATTGCATTAGTTATAAACATTGTAGGAAATAGCATCATTAATTAAAAAGTGCATGCACACATCCAGAAGTGGTTGAACCTTCAAGATGGCTTTTCTTTTTTTCTTTACCTGTCCTGTCCTACTTCAAAGCAGCCACACGAGAAGGGAGGTGCTTCGTATGAGTTGGTCAGTTTTGCTCTTTCCAGGGAATTGAAGATATTATATATTGAGTATTCCTCTGGATAGAATCTATTTATTTATTTTGCATTCATCACAATAATTACATTAATCAATCATATAAACATACATCAGGACAGGATGGTGTTGAGGGGGAAAGAGAGGTAGAGAAGTTTTGGAGGGGAAAAGAGAAGGTAAGAGGTAATTGTGGGGGAAGGAGTCAGGATTGAGTTGAAAAAAAACAAATAAAAGTAAAATAAATAAGATTATATACCTACCTTATCACATCCAAGCAGTTCGCATCTATCTACACATATGCATAAAAATATAAATATACATACACGCAGTTAATGATCTATGTACCAGACAGAAAAATAATAATGATAATAGTAAATAAAATTAGTAATTATATTTATATATATATACAAATACATATACATATATATATATATATATACACATACATACATACATTTAAGTAATTGAGTGTTACAGGACAGGGGGCCTAAACCTCAAGCATTTGGCAGCGACCAAACATCCCAGGTGTTGTGACTAACCTTCTATGTCCCAAGTGAAATGTGAGATCTGCCTCAGGCCAAGTCCCATATATGGTCAGGAGCTACCCAGATATCCAGCCCACCCCCCACAGAACGACAAGTTTTGGGGCCTGGGACACGGAGCCGGACCCGCCCCACCTCCCCTGGGAAGTTGGCAACCTCAGAGAGCAATGCCCGGGCCCCGCTGCAGCAGGAGGACGACCAGCCCAAAGCTAGGCGGGAATGCAGCCCTGTCCCTGGTGCCTCCGTGGACCCGCCAGGAAAAAAGGGAGGACGGCAAAGGGACCAGAAGGCGGCAGGTAGGGACATCACTCCGGACGCGGCAGGACCACCCCCTGGCCACACCCCGACACCATGCACACATCAACCAGCAGTCCCCCAACAATACAGGCACACCTACCAGCAGCCCCCCGACCCTAACCACACGCACACCCCTACCAGCAACCCCCTCACCCACTTAATCAACCCCATCCAGTCATCCAATCATCCATCCGACCATCCATCTACCCACTCATTCAGTCTTCCAGTTCCAGACATTAGCCAGTTGCTCCTACCCCGGCAGCCACACACACCCCTGTGATGGTGAGCCCGTACCCCCCAAGAGGGAGGATGGGGGACGTCGTCCACCCGTTCCCCAACATCTGCTACCAGTTTTCATGTAATGCAGGTATATGTGGATGTGTTGGAGAGATAGAATGCATTAAAAGTGGGAATGGTGTCCTGGAGTGTCCAGGCACCACCCCCCGCCCTACATATCTAATGTGTATTTAAAGTGAGGGTAGCCTTCTCCGTCGTAGATTGTGGGAGGTGCCACAGATCTGCAGCCTCCCCCCACCAAGATTTGAACACAGAGACTAGCCCTCCAGGCCTAAATGTAGTGTGTCCTTGCAGGTGTTGTAAGGGGCCCCGGGGTTGCCCAGCCCCGGAAGCGAGTTCATGGCAGGTGGGATTGGCCTACTGCCTGCTCCGAGAGGAAGGCCCACCAGGTGCCCTGGAGATGTTCAGTGTCCAATGTGATTAAAACTGAGCATCGCCATCTAAAGAAGGCAGGGCGGGGTCGCCGATAGGTCACCCCGCCTGCCTAATCCCCCATGGAAACAAGGACCCTCATGATCGTATTTGTGTGAGTGAAGAGAGTGTGTGTACTGGGAGCTGGTGTGGTGTGTGGGTTCAGCCGACTGACCACACCGTCCATCCCCCCCAGGGACAGCACTGCCCCCCACTGCAGGGGCCACGGGAGACCAGTCAAGGATAATGTGGGCAGCCGGGAGACAGCTGCCCCCCCTCCAGACCAGTCCTACTCATTCCCACGCACCCACCCATCTCTCAAATGCACATACTCCCCGACCCCCCTCACCACCACCGCGCATGGCCACCACCAGCCAACGGAAGAGCAGCCAGTCTACCCATCATAAGGCCCCATGCCCGACCCCCCACCACCCTGGGGTGACAGCAGCCCTAACCCAGAAGAGGAGGTGTTCTGGAAAACCATGTTGATTGGCATAATAGTCGATTTCCCCCAATTTATGGAATATTCAGAAATGGCTGAAAAGGATTTAATAACACCAATAGCTGTTGGAATAGAGAGATGTGGGTGAAGTAGGAACAATAACACATCATCTGCGTAAAGGCTTATTTTGTGATGTATATTTTTTTTACTTATTCCAGTAATTTTAATGTTTTGACTATTTGCTTCAGCTAGTGGTTCAATAAAGATTGCGAATAGTGAAGGAGAGAGTGGGCAGCCTTGTCTGGTTCCTCTTTGAAGGTTAAATCTAGAGGAAGTTTGGTCATTTGTTCTAACTGACGCATTTACAGAGCTGTAAAGTATTTGGATCCATTCCATAAAAGAATTGCCAAATCCAAATTTATGGAGTGTAGCTAATAGGAATTTCCAGTTAACTCTGTCAAACGCTTTTTCTGCATCTAAAGAGATAATGGTAGACTCTAGCTTTAGTTGGTTGTAAGATCAATCAAGTTAATCAGTTTATACATGTTATTTGATGAGTTTTATTGGAAAGGGCTTTACAGATTATTTTTACGTCTACATTTATAAGAGAGATTGGTCTGTAGCTTGAAGGCATTGTTGGGTCTTTTGCTGGTTTAAGGAGCAGACTTATAAATGCTGAGTTCATGTTTGATGGCATTTTACCTTCAGATTTATATTCATCCACCATTCTGCAGAAGGTGGGTGCTAGCACGTTCCAAAACTCTCTGTAGAGCTCAGTTGGGTAACCATCTGGCCCTGGAGCTTTTTTATTTGGCATTTGCTCCAGAGCCTCGTGAAGACCAGCAGAAGATAATGGCAAATCTAAGTTTTCTATTTGTTCATTTGATAGTTTTGTTAATTTTAGACTGTTTAAAAATAATTCAATGTCAGGCACCGATGGGTCAATTTGAGATGTGTATAGATTTTTATAATATTCCCTAAAGGTATCATTAATCTCTTGGGGGTCATGAATGAGTTCCCCCTTTTTGTAAAATACACATGAGATTCTTTGTTTTTCTTTGTTATTTTTAAGTAAGTTTGCTAAAAATTTGCCACATTTGTTAGCATGTTTAAGGTTATCCAGACGTAGCCTTTCTATCTGGAATTGGATTTTCCCATCGATTATGTTATTAAGTGCTAAAATCTGTTTCCCTAATTCTTTTAAGATGTTTTCTTGAGGATTGTCTGCGTAGGCAGTTTCGAGTGTTTTAATTTTGGTTTCTAATTCCAGTTCTTGCCTAATATCCTGTTTTTTCTTGAATGAGGTATATGAGATTATTTTACCTCGCATTACTGCTTTTGCAGTCTCCCATAGAACACATGCTGAGGTTCCTGGGGTGTCGTTGATTTGCATGAAGGTTGCCCATTCTCTTTTGAAATAATTTATAAAGTCCTTTAAGTAGTGATGTGTTAAGTCTCCAGCTTCTGCTCGATTGTGAAAAGGTTTTGGTCAGTGAGAAAGAGACTGGTGCGTGGTCGCTGATTGTGATAGAGTGAATGCTGGTAAGCGAGATGTCTGATAGAACCGAGTTGTTTACTAGGAAGAAATCTAGTCGTGACTGTCAGTGGTGAACCGATGAATGAAAGGTGTATTCCCTTAAGGTAGGATAAAAAGAGCGCCATGCATCACAGAGACCAAAAGCATTCATATATTGTTTGAGAATTCTTGTTGACTGAGAGTTTCTACAATTTGCGGCTGTACTCAGCCTGTCCAATTTTGGGTTAAGTACAAGGTTGAAATCCCCTCCTATTACAAGCTTGGCACCAGAATGAGCAGATAGAGCAGTGAAGAAAGTGTGGAAAAAAGAGGGGTCGTCAATATTAAGACCATAATTACTAGCAATGTAGTATTTTATGTTAGATATTGTTATGTTAGTTATAATAAATCTTCCTTCAGGATTTGTAGTAGTATTATTATGGGTAAAGGTGACGTTCTTACTTATAAATATGGCAACCCCTCTTTGTTTGGAATTGTAACAGGCTGAGTACACAAAGGGAAACTGTGGTGAGTAAACTGTGTTATCAAATAAATTGGGGAGATGGGTTTCCTGTAACAATACAATATCTGCCTTCATTTTATTTATATGGTTAAAAATTTTAATTATCTTTTTCTTATTAATGCCACGCACATTCCAGGTGACAAACCTCAGTGATGTCACAGTTAGCTGAGTGACAGGTTTGTGTTAGTAAATATTGTGTGTATGTTAGTTTGTCCACTCATGCCAATACATGCAGCTGCTGGTGAATGCGTGATCAGAACTGTGCGTGTGCTTGTAAGTTGTGGTAGGTTAGTTATGAAATAGCTGTCTAACTGCTTCTGAATGTAGTCTAAACTATAAAATAGTGAGGTTGGCAGGTAGAAAAAAAAGTGCAAGGGTGTAAGTGGTTGAGGTAGAAGCCCTAAAAGTGCAAAAGAAAATATAAATAGTGAAGTAAGTAAGAAGAAAGAGAACAGAGATGGAAGTGAACAACCTGTGAATACATTTTTAACATTAAAGACATTGACAGATCTTAACTGTGAGACACAGTGCGCCGTTGTGTAAACATATAGGTGTAAGTGCCATAATAATATTACATTCTGACCACCTGTAATCAGTAGAGCCACGGGGTGGATTCCCGGTCGCGATAGAGTTGACCGTTCACATATAATTTGTCCACGCTGATGACCGCTCTGCAGCTCTCGTTGAGAAATCGCTTTCTTAGAGGAAAGATCGCTTTCTTCGGGCCAGGATTTCTGGAGGAAACTGGTCATTCACACTGAATTGTGTTCCTTTCAACTGACGCCCGCGGCTCTTCAAAATTTCCTTCAGCTTGTAATCGGCAAACTTCGCTACGATTGGCCGTGGGCGCTGGGCGTCCGGTCTTTTTCCTCCCAGCCGGTTTGCGCGGTGGATCCGAATGTTCTCCACGATTCCTTCCTCGAGCTTCAGGTTGTTCCTCATAAAGGCTTGGAGCGTTGCTTCTACATTTTCAGTTGTCTGCTCCGGGATCCCCAAGAAAACCAGCTCGTCTCTCATACTGCGTGCCTTGATGTCTAAAACGCTTTCCTGGATTTGTTTATTTTGCGCAGTCAAGCGCATGACGTCCTCAGAGAGAGATTTCACGTTGCCTCTGAGCGACTCGTTCTCTTTGGTGAGAGAAACCACCTGTTTGTGGCAGAATTCGAGTGAATCCTGGAACGCTGAAAACTCCTGGTGCAAAACTTCGACCAGAGCCAAACGCGCATCGAAGCTCACCAGTCGTTGCTCGATTGACTCCAGTATGTCCCTGAATCCTCCGTCAGCGTAGTCTTCAGCTGGGGAATCAGATGAATGCAATCGTTTGTTAGCTGGAGTGCTAACTGGAGTGCTTGACGGAGTGGCTTCTGTAGACTCGGGACTAGCTTTCTTCTTGAATTTTCCCATCGCTACCTTGTCAAAATACTCGTCGATAAAATTCTCTAAGTGATCCAGAATGTCAAGGTAAGTGATTCCAATTTCACAGGTTAGATAAATGATGTAATTTTACAACCTCTTGCTGGTTATTGGGCACAAAGTTGAATAAGTTTGTTTGGAATTTAGCTGTGTACGGCCCGCATTGAGACTCGGCACTCTGCTACTCTGTCTTCCGTTTCTCACAGGAAGTCCATCCTGTCTCAAAGGAAGTCCATCAGGAAAAGATGGCTTTTCAACGACAAAGACCAGTTATGCCACAAGCCATTATTGCTATATCTATATAGGCATATGGAATTGTGTTTTGAATTGATACTTAAGACTTGCATCAGACTCCTATTAAATGAGAAAAGTTTACCAAATATCAACCCAACATAAACAAAATGTACACAGAAATACATAATTGACTAATTAAGTACAAGTTTTATCTGTTCCACTCACCAAATGAAAAAGAAGATAAAGAGACATCCAACAGGGATTTGGAAACAATCACATCTTTTCAAGCAGAAGACATAGCAGAATATCCTGGAATGCAGCACAAGTTTCGAAATCCAGAAAAAAACTCTGTAATTTATGACAACAATTCTGTAAAACTAAATTTCTGAATTTGTCATGAATTTGTCCTTTTCTTACTTTAAATATATGAAGAAAAAAAATTACCAGATGACCAAATACAAGATTTTTAGAAATTCTTGGTTTTATGTATCTATGTTTATTCAGTGAAGGAACAGATCTGCTTTATTCATTCATTCATCTTTGTGTCAGCTTTCTTCCCTTTCAGGGTCGCCACAGCAGAATGAACCATCAACTCTCTGGTTTTACACGGTGGATGCCCTTCCAGCCGCAACCCATCGCTGGGAAACATTCACACACTCATTCACACTATGGACAATCGTTCTTACTCAATTCACTTATTCCGCATATCTTTGGACTTGTGGGGAAAACTCACGCGATCACGGGGAGAACATGCAAACTCCACACAGAAATGCCACCTGCCCCAGCCGAGCCTAGAACCAGCGACCTTTTTGCTGTGAGACGACCGTGCTACCCACTGCGCCACCGTGACGCTCATTAATGAAATCAGAGAGAGATATTAAAAATCAAATTTATGAGATTCTATAACTTTTTTACTGTTTAATTATTTCAAGATTAATTGAGACAGAGACAATGCAGGAAAATTCTCTACATACAAGCTTCTTTGCATGGGCTAATTTCCAGCTCAAGTCCCTGTTTAGGCTTTTACAGATAACGTGAAAGATCTGACAGTAGCATAAAACAAAATAAATACAAACAATACACTTAGTAAAAGGGGCGCAGTGGATAGCATGTCGTCTCACAGCAAGAAGGTCGCTGATTCTAGCCTTGGCTGAGTCGATTGGCATTTCTGTGTGGAGTTTGCATATTCTCCCCGTGATCGCGTGGGTTTACCCCAGCTGCTCCAATTTCCCCCACAAGTCCAAAGGCGTGCGATATAAGTCAATTGAGAAAAAACAACTGTCTATAGAGTATGAATGTGAATGAGTGTTTGTGAATGTTTCCCAGCAATGGGTTGCGGCTGGAAGGGCATCCGCCGCATAAAACACAAATGCTGGAAAAGTTGGCAGTACATTCCGTTGTGGCGTCCCCGAAAGGGAAAAAAGCAGACAAAATAATGGATAGATGAATGGATGGACACTTAGTAAAAACAAGTTTAAAGTAAAATATGTGAGCCATTCCATAAAACTTTGCCTGAAAGTCTGTTAGCATTTTCATCTCCGTTAGTAAACTCTTCCAGAGAAGAGAACCTCTAACTGAAACAGGTGGCTGTGCAAAAGTTGTTTTTCAAACAGTTGGGTGTGCTTCTTGTGACGACCCCACATTTTGTTTTATTAACTGGCAAATAATTCAAATTCAAAAGGCATTTTAAACAACATAGAATTCAATACAATTTTCAGGAAATAGACTTAACAGTCTGTTTTTTTAAGTCTATGTATATACCATATTATTTGTTTCTAAGTCAGAATTTGTTGAGTTTCTTTGTATAGAATCTGAACAGGTTTAACAGTCGGTTGAGATGCCTGACTCCAGACAGACTGCTCCATACCGTAGGATAAGCATGAGAAAACCATAGCATACATATAGAACTTAGCTACTTTTGCAGACAGGTGTGGTCTTATCTTCTGAAAGCAGGACAGGTTTCTTTTGACATTTTTGCAAAAAAAAGTTTAGACAACTCATATGATTGCTTCCTTGTAGGATTAAAAGAAATTTAAAAAGTATATAATAATTATATACTTATAATAATAATAATTTGTAACTGTAAATACATTTGCAATTTAACTTCATAAAGTTGCTAGCTAATTCAATTATTATATAAAATGAACCCACCTTCAGAGAGTGGTTAAGTTAAATCCTAAACCTTAATCATAATGTATTACGTCTATGACAACAGAGAGATTGTATCCTTGATGCACAGATTAATGAATATCAAGGCTTAGTCGTAATCTCCAGTTGACAGATGATCAGCACTGAAAAGGGAGAACATTGCAACAGCTGAAACAGGGGCATTTTTTTGTGTGTTAGTCGACCCTGTTCTTCAAGACATGATTGTGTTACCTGTAATTGAAAGAACTGGGTTTGCAGAGAAACTGGAGATCCGTATTTAAACAATTACACATCCAGGGTATGATTACAATAGGCTTCTAGGGTTCCTTTACAACAGTGTGTTTAATTTAATGATGAAGGGAAACTGTGTAAATCAATACCAGAAGTAGGGCATTGAGCATTAAACGTTAATTAAACTTTCCATTAGTTTTTATATATTAACAGAATTCAGTTTTAATATAATGAATTGTTATTCTAGTCATCATTTTAGTGTGGAACTAGATGGATTTCATAATTATAATACTCATAAATGTTAAAGTAGATTTGGGAATTAAAAACTAAATCCATAAATGTACAAGTGAATGCAAAAACATTTCCCTCAATTCATAAAAATATATACACAATTGATCGAATGTACAAATTTAGCTTGTACAATCTCGAGAAGTTAATTTTTTAATCATTCAAGATCTGTTTGGTTCATCCACAGTGGAGGTCATTTTAAAGTGTTCTATCCATTGCAAAAGTTACCATATATCAATTCCTCTATGATCAGGAGAAATTATGATTTGTATTTCCCACATATTTTTAAATAATTATTTAAATTACCTTTTGACAGTATTAAACAATATATTACATGGTAAATTTATTTCATTATAAATTATAGTATAGCACAACATATTATTCCAACAGTCATTTAGACTAATAGTATATTTTTAATGTTCACAATGTTCAAATAGGTTTTTCGGACTGACTGACCTTCATTTCTTAATAAAGTAATGATGGCCACTTGTTTTTCTTTACTTAGCTGCATTTTTCTTGCCATAACACAAATCACATGTGAAGTGAAGAGCATTTCAGGAGACTACCTCTTGATTATCAAGAGAATGCCAAAAGTGTGCAAAATGTAATCAAAGCAGAATGTGGCTACTTTGAAGAAGCTAGAAAGACATATTTTCAGCCGTTTCGCCCTTTTTTGTTATCTATACAATTCCACATCTGCTAAAGTGCAGAACATGCTGTCTATCGTAGATGCAGAAACATTAATGCACACTTTCATGACCTCCAGAATGGATTATTGTAACGCTCTGTTATCCGGCTGTTCAGCCAACATGGTATGAGAATTACAGTTAGTACAGAACGCAGCAGCAGTTCTCAAAGAAATATGACCACATTTCACTGGTTTTATGTTCTCTTCATTGGCTTCCTGTATAATATCGAATTTACTACAAGATACTGCTGCTTGCCTATAGGCACTGAATGGCTTGGCTCTGGCCTACCTGAGCAGTCTCCTATAACAATATATTCCAGCTCGATGTCATCTATCACAAGAAGCAGGACTATTGATTATAACGCAGATTAGTAAATTCACCAGAGGTGGAAGAGCGTTCTCATATAGAGTCCCGAAGCTCTAGTACAAACTACTGGATGTTGTCTGGGGCTCAGCTACGCTCACAGAGTTCAAAACTAAATTAAAAACAGATCTGTTTAATCTAGCATTCAAATAACTGTCTCTTGGTATTTGTCTAAACAGATCTGGGGCCTCATGTATAAAACTTTGCGTAGATGTAATCCTTAAAGTGTGCGTACGCACAAAAGGCAGAAATTGCACACGCACAAAAGTTTTTAGATTCATAAAACCGTACGTACGCCAGAACCTGCGCAAGGTTCGCTTTATAAATCAAAATGATCTGAATATTGTGCGCAGGTGCACGTGCGTATTCCTTACCCCAATCTCCTCCAGAAATAACCATATTTGGAGGTTAAGACCGCCCATATTGAATATGTATGATCTCCCTGCATATTAATACCACCAATAATTCGGTTAACAAAAGCGAATTCATTCTCAGATGGTGCCTTTATTGCAACATGACTGCAGTCAATAGCACCGATTACATTGGGAAAACCGGCGATTGCTGCAAATTGCATTTTGATGTTGGCCTGTTCAGCTTGCGTGTAAGGAAAACGGATGTATCGGGGTGCCATCCCCACTATGGCGTCCCATACATATGGCATGACACGGCTCAGGGATGACTGCGACATACCCGATCGGTCTGCCAACTCTCGCTGGAAAGTACCAGTGGCCAAGTGGCATAATGTGGTCAATACTTGCACAGGAACACACAGCGCATGGTTTCTCCGCGAGGGTCTTTCCAATACTGGCCGTAATTCAGAACACAATTCCAAGAGGATGGCTCTTGGAAATTGAAATCGGCTCATGAGCCAATCATCATCATGAGCAAAGAAATCTTCACGGTCTCTGAAAACACGCTCCCTCCGTAGAGCGTCATTAGCAAGGTCTTCTAACAGCGCTAGAGCATCCTTTATGATGATAAGTTATATACGCACATACCTTTTTATAGCCCATTCCTTAAAACAAATGAGTAAATTCAAAGTATCTGGTTAAGAATGCTTATAATGATAATTCAGGTTGATACAATTTGATTTATTGGGTGATGTAATAGGATAATTTAGAAGTTTTTCATTTTAAATAGCTATTGCTATTTGGGACAGTTGGTGTCGCCAAAACACATACTCTTCTAAAAGAGTGCGTACGCACGGTCAAGAGCATCCGTACGGTGCGCACTTATTTACGCCAAGTTTATTCTTTATAAATCCCGATATGTGCATGGAAAAATGCGTACGCATATTTCTATGCCCATTTTGTGCGTACGCAACGTTTATACATCAGCCCCTGGTGTTTGAGCACTATATACATACAAACTTTTGAAAATACAATGTGCTTCAATGTTCATCTCTAAGCTCTCCTCATCATTTATCTCTCATCCTGCAGCTGATGCTGATCACCTGTTTGTTGTTTGTGTTACAGTTATCTAACCTTTGTTTCTTCATTTGTTAGTTTCTGTTTTGTCTTAGTTTGTTTTGTTTTTTCAGGTCCTGTCCAGCGAAGCGTTCGTCAATGGATATTAAGTTTGTATATTCTTTATGCTGGGGAGGTGACGAGAACCTGCCTCAGTCAGCGAGGCTCCCAGGGACAGCACAGAGGGAACTCCTGTTTACTCTATCTGATCCTCTATCTGATGCTTTGAAAGAAAAAGAAGCACTATATAAAAACATGATTGATTAATAATTCATAGTTTTGATACTTTCAGTGTGAATCTACCATTTTCAATTTTCATAGGCATGCAAATAAAGAAAACATTTTGAACAAAAAGGTGTGTTAAAACTTTTGGTCTGTACTATTTATATATATATGCCTATAATGCATGCCTATGAAAATATATATATAGAATGTTATTACATAAGCAACTCCAATCACTGTAATTCAAAAATCGTTTTTTCTTTCAAAGTGAAAATGTAGTCAGTCCTGCTTAAGAGTTTGTGTTGTTGTTTTTTGTATCAAACGTCAGTCATTTTTTTTTTGTATTGCTCAGTAATATCTCTATTGAAGATAGGCCTGGTGGGAGCATTTACTTGGGACCTGGAAATACATGGAATTACAATGCAATTTTTGGATGAACAAGTCTATGTTCCTTCGTTTGGGCAATATTCTTCAGCTTAACTTGAGAAAAGATGCAACCCGGCTCAGACGTCCAGTGCCTGTCGAGCAATGTGTAGTTGTATGCCTCTAGAGATTAGCCACAAATGCTGAGTACCAGACTATTTGTCAACTAGAATTGGCCTGTCAATAGTTTGTTAAATAGCTAATGATGTAGCCTTAGTAATTGTGAAACACCATCCGAACAATAACATAAAGTCATAGTTGAAGGTTTTCATGATTGGTCAGGTTTGTGTGTTTGTGTGGAGGAGCTGTTGATGGAACCCACATAGGCATTTTAGCTTTATTAGATACTCACGCAGACTATTTCAACCATCAAGATTTCTACTGTCATTCTTCAAGAAAAGGTTGGCCATGCAAAAATGTGTTAAAAATTTCTTGGGGCATGTCATGGTGGGCACTGTTTTTTTCACATATAAATCTCTCCCAAATCTCCCAGAGCATATCATCTATTTTGAGGAATGGTGGTTCTGGAAACCCACTTTTTCCATGGTTAATGAAACCTTACCCTGAAAGTGGAGCACCACCTGCACATCAAATATTTATCAGCATACTTTACCAGGCATGGTTGGCTTTGGAGAGCACATTTGGTTGACTAAAGGGAGAATGACAATGTTTAATGAAGAGTGGCTTTATTAAAGTACTTTCAAGTATAATGTAATAACATTATATTATATAAAGTGAAACAATGTGTCTATTGTAATTGCACAAAAAAGTAAACTACAACAGACATTTTAAAAAGTGATAACATCTCATTTGAAACCTAAAAAATATATAAATTTCACACATTAGTGAAGAACAAAATCTTTACCCTTAAAAAACACAATATATAAGATAAATTGTAAACACTTAAAGTGTCCTATGTAAATGAAAATCTAGACGTTTTCATTAAACGAAAAAAGATGTGATCCATGTATGATGCTCTCTAGCACTGGGAGAAGACCTGAACATTTGTGTTGTCACTGTAATCATGTGTGCAAACCCCTGGTCATAGTGAGATGGAGACAGCCAGTGTAAGGATGTACTTCTGAAAGGATGGCAATGCCGCAATTAGAAGTATGCCCATAATTCGCATAATTTCCTGCCAGTCCTTCCTATGCATTTCAAAATGGCTCTACTCCATGTATATTTGAACCTTTATCCTTGCATCCTTTACTTTGCTTATTTCACTCTTCTTCAATAAAATTGGCATACTGTCATATTGTTTTGTGTGTGGCAAGAAGGATATACCATAATTTGAAGGATTAAATTGACATAAAACTCTACGATACTACCCTCAATGAGGGAAGTACTAATTGAAGTCACAAGTTCGTTAAACCAACTGAAAGCAAGGGATGGGTATGAAGGAAGAGCAGAGAGACATAGCACCATATAAAAATATTTTTTATTGTTTTACAATTAATAGGTTCATATTAAACATAGCGCTCACGGACCTTAATGATCAGTTTCATTTAATATGAAATAAAATGAATCACACATAATGCACGGCAAGTTACATGCGTACACAACAAAGTGAGGTACACTATAAATTTAGCAGCTGGCCATCCCTTTGCCAGACCAAAGCTTTCCTGGAGAAAAGAAAACAAAAAGGAAAGATACAATATAACAGAAATTATAAAATAAAAAATTCAACACACACAACAGAATAAAAAATAATCAAAACTGAAAATGAACAACAAATCAAGTTAACTCAATTATCAAAAACAGTCCCTAACCCTAACCCATAAATCACAGCAAACCAAACCAATTAAGGTGAAAAATATATTTAAATTATGAAAACAAATAATCAACTTAGCTACATTTATAGTAGCATGCTTCACAAGTCAAGTCAAGCCAAGGGCTATGAGAATGATAGGGGGATGGAGTGAGCAAGTAAGCTGTATGATATGTGTACCCAAACCAAGCATACCGAGACAAGAAAATGCCTGCTGACAGGCATCAGCAGTAAGCAACGCTCGGAAAAGCAAGTTGTAGCAGCAAGCAGCGTTAAGGTACTGCACCTGGAAGACTGGTCGCTAAAGTGAAGAAGATAGATAAGTGAGCAAATGTGAAAGTATCATTTTCTGTAGTACAGCATATGCTTTTTAAAATGCTATACATGCTATGCTTTTGGGGTTCAAAGGGGAAAATTACAAAGAATGTGTATGTTGGGTTTGTTACTGATTCATTAAAAAAAATGAACAGGAGAAATGCCATGCAAAACAACACTTAACATTTTGATAATATACAAATATAATGAATGCTTAATTTAGTTTGAAGTAATAAGTTTATGCTAGCTTACTGTACTGTTCATAAAATGAAGGTGAGGTCGAATGTGTAATAGGCTCAGACTCAACCTTATTGTGCTGGCTCTGGCTTTAGGTCAATTAGTCCGTTCACAGCTTCATATCAAGGATATTTTATGGTTCATCAGTTGAGATGCTTGATTTTCATATAGCGTCACAAGCTTTGAGGTAAAGGAGCCGCCGCTTTTGCATGCTATTGTTTTACTCCTATTGTGTCACGGATTGGCCAGGCTCTTCCTGCACTCAATCACAGCGAGCACCATCACCTGAGTTTTAATCACACACAGCTGCATCCAATCCCCTGGCTCACTATAAAAGCACACACCTCACTTCACTCAGTGTCCGGGCTCGGTTATACGAAGCGGACTCTGAGTGTTCACTCTCCTGACTAACACTCACGAACTTGCATTCTCGTACTTACCGTGTCTCTGTTTTACCTCTAATTGTTCCTATCTCCCGTGTGTCCAGTCAGTGGGGTGTGCGATCCGTCTTCCCCGTTGTGTCTCCTCCATTCTGCCAAGGAAAAGGACAGTTAACCATACAGCTCATTCATCCTCCTGTTCTGCTCACCCGTTTGTGTTCAACGTTGTCTAAATAAACTGTTACATCTTTTACTTACCCAGTCTGTCCGTCTGCTTCATAACAGCTGGTGGACACTTTGAAGAGGATCCTACTACCATCAGCACCCCTTCCCGAAGCACCGCTAGTCCCGAGCACTTCAGCATCGTCTTCTTCATCGTCCACCACCTCTTCCCGTCCCATGGCTCGACCAGCGCCCTACTCAGGCGGGGCGGAGGAGTGCAATGGATTTCTTTTACAATGTTCCCTAGTATTCACCATGCAACCTGCTTTATATCCCACAGATCGCTCCAAGATCCCGTATATCTATCTCCCTTCTATCTGAACCTGCTCTCTGTTGGGCTGAAACCATTTGGCAGCAAGACGGGCCGGTAACGAATTCCATCCAATCATTCATGATGTATTTTAAGGAGGTATTTGGTCGTTCAGATGGGGAAGTAGCGGCTGGAGAACAACTGTACCATCTGAAACAAGGTACGATGGCCACACAGGATTATGCCTTGCGATTTCGTACTCTGGCTGCAGCCAGTGGATGGAATGAGCGATCTCTCATCACCGTGTACCGGCTTGGCTTAGAATCCAAGCTCAGGGTACAGCTCTGCACTGGATGACACTATGGGAGAAGAATTCATTCAACTTTCTCTCCGATGTTCTGAGTGTCTGAAAAGCTACCAACGAGACCCTGAGCCAATCCTACAAGCACTCCTCCATCCGTCTGAGTCAGTAACCCCTCCAGAACTAGACTCCATTGAGTCGGGTAGACTTACAACCCCCGAGCGACAGAGGAGGCTGAACCGGGGTCTGTGCATGTACTGCAATGCTCGGGGACATGTCCGGCTGGACTGTCCACTCCGGCCCATACGTTCCTCGGTGAGTGTGTTCAGTTCAGATATAGAAAAGATGCATCCGCTCACTACAAATGTTCGGTTAACTAGCCACTCTGTCTCTGTTACAGCCACCGCACTTATCGACTCCAGGTCAGCTGGGAACTTCATCTCATATGCCGTCTGTTGCCAACTTCAACTCAGCCCCGAAGCCTCAGCGCACGTCTACCAGATACAACCCATAACCCGCAACAGTCACTCTCAGGCCCGTATCCATCGTAGATGTGAATCCATTCAACTCCAAGTATGACTGCTGCATATGGAGAAAATCCATTTCTTGGTTCTGGAGGGCGCCACCATGGACATCATCTTAGGGAGCCCGTGGCTGGTGAAGCATGATCCCATCCTCTCTTGGGGCACAGGAGAGATCAAGAAATGGGGTGAAGGATGCACACCAGAATGTTTTCCCGATCTTCCTCTTCAGCCTTATAAGCCCCTATCTGTCTATGTCACGTCCGTCGAAAGTCCAGTCAAGAAACAGTCTGTTCATATTCCTGAAATTTACTACTCTTACAAGGATGATTTTTGCCCCAAGAGAGCTTCCAAGCTACCTCCACATTGGCCATGGAACTGTGCCATCGACCTAGTTCCAGATGCTCCGTTGCCCAAAGGGAGAATCTACACGTTATCGCTTCCGGAGACTAAGGCCATGGAGGAGTATATTCAAGAGGCTGAGTCAGGGGTATAATCATCCTTCCACGTCACCCGCAGCATCCAGCTTCTTCTTTGACAAGAAGGATGGAGGGCTACGACCATGTATAGACTATAGGGTCCTGAATCAAAGTATCATCAAGTTCTGATATACTCTTCCTCTCATCCCTGGAGCAATTACGATCTGCCACGACCTTTACTAAGTTGGACCTCCGCAGCGCATACAACCTGGTTCGAATACATGCGAATGATGAGTGGAAAACTGCTTTTGTGACCCCTACTGGACACTGAGTACTTAGTTTTGCCCTATGGTCTGGTTAACGCCTCCTCCGTATTCCAGAACTTTATTCACGAAGGCTTCCGAGAGTTCCTGTATCGCTTTGTCATTGTTTATATAGATATCCTCTTCTACTCTCGGAGTGAGGCAGAACATCGCCACCATGTTGCGGAGGTCCTACAAACACTGAGAAAACACCAATTCTATCTGAAAGCTGAAAAATGCTCCTTCCATGAAACATCGGTCCAGTTCCTAGGATATATCATCGAGCAAACAGGTGTACGTATGGATGAGGGGAAGATCAAGTCGGTTGTGTACTGGCCAGAACCTACAACCATAAGAGAATTACAACGATTCCTTTTATTTGCAAATTTCTACCGCCGCTTCATCCGGAACTAGAACCTTGTCACCACTGTTGATGCAGTTTTGTAGCTTGGGTTTGTGACACTGCCTATCGGATAAGGCTGGGCATTGTAGCTGACTGACACACTTAATTATACTCATGTTGATGGATAGTAGAATGATAACTTAAATTTGTCAACCAGTTGACTAGCTATAGAGATGATGGTTATAAAAGAACGAAATGTAGCATGTTTTACAGAGGTGACAAATGCTGTATTTATCCAACATAAGAATTAAAAAAACTATATATATATATATATATATATATATATATATATATATATATCACTATCTCACTCATTCAAAAAGATTTCTTTATTTTCATGACAATGAAATTTGAAAACGGTAGATTCACACTGAAGGCATCAAAACTATGAATTAACGCGTGTGGAATTGCATACATAACAAACAAAAAAGTGTGAAACAGCTGAAAATATGTCATCCTAGCTGTCATCCAAATCTTCTTCCACCTTTTGCTTTGATTATGCTTTGCACACTTTTGGCATTCTCTTGATGATCTTCAAGAGGTAGACTTGAAAAGGTCTACACTTCACAGGTGAGCCCTGTCAGGTTTAATACGTGGGATTTCTTGCCTTATAAATGGAGTCGTTACCATCAGTTGATAGTCCCACTGAATATATCAAAAACAAGGGGCCATCATTACTTTAAGAAATGAAGGTATATATATATATATATATATATATATATATATATATATATATATATATATATATATATATAGTATGTGTGTGAGTGTTATATTTATATCCTTAAAATCCCCTGTTGAATTAACAAAGTGTTTAAAGTTTGTTAAACTTTCACGTGATGTTTTTGTGCATTGGGCTTGTTCTCACTCTCATCATATATAAATCTAAAGTAAGTACTTATACTTCTGAAAATGAGCATCTAGTTTAAGCTTGGCGTATAGAGTTTCTATTGGTGCCGTCACATGTTTGTGTTTTTATTTAATTACTTTTAAAAATAATAAAATGAATTTCTACATTTAAGAGTTCAATACAGATATGCGACATGGGGCAGAATCCTTACAGTGTGCCGCCGGTTCTGTGTTGTTGCACTAGCTCTATATTTAAAGATTGCCCAGATAGAGTTTCAGAGATTAACGACATAGCAGATTAATCGTCAGAAAACGCGTCCCACATGAGAAGAGTTGGAAATTCAAAAGCTTATGTAAGTTCTACATGCAACGTGAATTCACAGAATGGTGCATGAGCAATGATCAAACCATTCAACCAAAACGTCAACTATTAGCTGCTTGTGAAGCAGACGAACACGAGGCAATGCAACTGTTGGGAATCTTTATAATGGTTATAAATTATTATATTAATCCCCCAGCCTTGCATGCGGCTGGCTTCAATTATTGAGTGAGCCGAGGAGGTGATGGCTAGGAAGTTGGTCTGCATGGCTAAAGAGGCAAGGGTATAGCTTTGATAGTTTGTGCTATAGGAAATAGCTTGCACAACATAGCTGTTATCTCGCAGGTCATGTCTTATATACTGGATAGGCAGAATCTTATGATTGGATGGTGAATTATCAGCCAAGCTCATCCCGAACGTATGTTAATTGATGATTAACCCCATATAATATGTGTCAACATAAACAACTTTTTAAACCACTCATGTGCCGGATTTATAACACAGACACATAACAAAAACTGCTAAAAAAATTCTTACTTGATCAGGCAATATTGTGAAATGGCGTTTTTCTCCCCCTTGAGAAATGTGCATTCGGTAAAGAAGTAAACGAGAGTGCATGCACTCTTCCATCTACTGCATATTAATGCATTGTTAAAAACATAATGTCACCACAGCCGGCACTTCCTTTTGAAACATGAAGTTCAAAAACCAAGTCCAGAAAGCCATTGAAAATAAATGTAATGGTTAATGTTACAATCTTTAGTAAATAGATTGTAGACATGTTCGTCTAAAAAAAAGTGTTGGTTTGTTGTGGCTATTTAAGCATACCATAGATATTGTATTACTAATCCAATGCATGTTAAAGTTATCTGGAAATATAATTAATCTGCATTCAAAGCACATGTATGGTAAGGTCAGCTATGTAGAGAAAGTCACCTGTGGACATCTGTGAGACTACCAGATGGACAGAATTCTGATTGTATATTTTATAATGGTAAATCAAGCCGCATATAAGGGACAATCTGAGACATTACCAAGTACACCCTCAGATTTCCTTCAGTAACATTGTTGATTTTGCACACCACAGACATTATCTGAAAACTTGAATATATTACAATTTTGCTCTGATCTGTTTTTGTTATAAATAATTGTCATAAATACACAATAAGAGAATGCATAATTTCAGAATGTTATAAATTTATGACAATGACAAAGTAGCATAACAATGTTAAATCCAGAGATTTTCATAATATGCAGAAAAACACATTTATTCACAACAATTAACAAGTAATTAGTTGTCAGTGTGTCATCATTACCGGTTTTTATTCATATATACAAACATTTCTGCAGGTTTTTGTGATGATCATATATTTCTATTACAATAATCATATTTTCATAACATGTATAAAATTCCTGCACCAGAGATTGGAAGCTGTAAGTACTTGCTGTTAGGACTCGTCTGGTTGTTATTAAGATAACAATATGGGTTTCCACTAGAGCTGAGATAACAAAGGAAAGCCAGAGTCAAGCAGTTTAGCTTCAACCTTCATACATCACTTCAGATCCCATTAAATTATCTCCTTCATTGTTGCCAACTCCTCAGTAAGAAATGTTGCCATTGGCTGACCCAAAAGTCGTTAGATGACGTCATCAACTAATTTGCTAAAAAACCATGTGACGTTCCTGATATACATTCCCCGCTCCCCAATGGGTTTTTTATCAATGCAAACATAAAAGTATTGCAGGTACATGTGTTTCAATCATTAAATTAACACATATGGAGTAATAAAACAGTTTTCACAGTTTGTGTCAAGAAATTAAAAACTAAATAATATTTTTATAGTTCAAAAGGTTGGGCTATGTTGTATTATATGTAATGATGATGGATGTTGGGGCTACTATTCTTGTGCAAATAAGTAATAAAACATTTATTGTACAAATTTTTTGTAATAAAGACATACTATCTCAAAACCTTGCGCCAGGAAAACCGGGAATTATAATATTTGCGGCGTAGACGGAGCAATAGAAGATGTAATACTTAAATCTAAAACATTTGAAAAGATAAAAAATTATGAAAGGGATTAGGGAAATAATAACAGAGCCTATAACAATGATCAAAATCGTAAAGTAAACAAAAATGTATAAGACAATCCTTTTATTTCCTAAAAAGACTAAGAATAATTCTAGAATATAAATGAATAAAAATAGGAAAGGTTAATTTTCTTTCCTTCATATATAGTTCATACTACTTTCCAATTGGTATTTATTACACTGCGTTATTCATTAAAGAGTTAATAATATTTATTAAGACTAATTCAAACATATTGAACAACATTTTTATTTATTGAAGTCATTTCAACTTCCAGGTGAACTTTACTCTCACTCTCTTTTCCTATTTTCTTAATGTTGAGAATGAACTGTACCTGAGCTTAATATAATATGCTGTTTTTGTGATAAATTCACAAAAAAACAGAGTTTAAATAAATCTCTGTTAGAATCCAGAGGGGTAGATATACAGAGTGGTGTCAGTGTTTGATTAATATTAAAAATTGTGGCTGTTGTTTCCAATAGAACTTATGAAGCTAACAACACTCTATAAATTCAATCGCTTTGACAGCCACAAGTTTCACGGGTTCGCTCTTGGGCATAATTGCCTAGTATCTCAAGCATGAGTGCCAAAAAGGTGGAAGGAGGGATTGCTTTCAAGATGTCGCCAGTTGTCCAACAATTGGCTGCAAATTGAAACACTGCTCCGATGCAGATACCATGCAATACCAGTGCAATAGAACCAGAAAAGTCTAACTGTGGTGTGACGATAGGAAATTGGTGTGAGGCTATTATTATGTTATTCCAACATTTGACTCGTTGATTGAAACGTTGATCTTGAGTGAGGTAGTAGGATTTCAATCTTAAATAGAGTTGAAGGTGCCCTAGCTGAAGAGAGCTGTGCAGCTCTTCAGTTTCTCAAACTATTGGCTTTCTTATCGAAACGCTGCTTCGATGCCAAAACTAGGTGGTAGGAAAACCTTAGAACTCAGCACTGGTATGGGGGCCGGAGTTTGTGAGGCGCTCCAACTTTAAGGGCTTATGATTCAAATTTGAGCCAAGCGGTCACTGAACTGATGCCAGAGGGAGGGCATGTAATTTATTGACTGAAAAGTTAGTGAAAGAACCATCTGATCATACCCTTGTAGCTAACTAGTTCTGGTCTTGATAAGGTGATCATGGCATGTGTGACTGAGCAAGGAAGGAGGGGGTGGTGGAGGTAGTAGGAGGCTTTGGTAATCAAAAACAGCTTGTCAGGGAAAAGTGAAAACTATAAACATATCTCGAAGGAAGTTTTGGAGTGAGTGTGTGTGGGGAGGTTGGATTGGCAGGATATGATGTCTGCTCGATATGGGCGGGGCTTGTGCAGATGTAACTACGGAAGCTTCAGACTGCCTGCTCAGAGTTTTGAATCCCCGATATAGAATGAGTGTCTTGAATTCACATAGGGAATACCTGATGCTTTCTAGATTGTTTTGGGAGAGTGGTTTCAAAGGAGCGATTGCTGGAGTGGCTTTTCAGCAGGTAGTATGATACTGAATGATGGGGCAGGATAAGAGATAGTATTATTACTATTTGTAAATAGAGCCTTTCCTGTTTGACCAATCTTACTCTTGGTTTTGGGTGTGCTTGATAAATGTTGGTTTATAGATGTTTTGGAACTGTAAATTACAGCCTAGAGCCAGGTCTGGAATATTGAAATCATCGGATCTCTTTAATTGACATGGAAGTTTAGAAGTTTGTAATGGCAGGTGATGGGCAACCGAACAAGTCAAGAAAGGAGCCTTACAAGATGTTTATAATATATATATACATGTTGTAAAGCAAGGTTGTACGCTGAGGGATACTGCTTGTATGATTTACTACTGTGCATATTAAGTCAGGATGACGAGGTGCTGTGCTAGATCTGAATCTGCTTCGGGTTCCAAGGTACTGAATTCTGCTAACTATATTTGATATAATCAGAGTCTTGGGGAGGCGCTGAGATGGTTATAGGGGTCACCAAGTGAAATAGTGCTTGCAAAGCTATGTCTGGAGGCTTGGTGTGGCTATGACTTTTAAGATTGCAAGGTTCTAGGGGGTTACAGCTTGGGTAAATTCAACTTGGGAAGGTATTTGAATATTAGCTTTATAAGGAGGTTGGGTCCGAATCCCCTTCTGGTGCAAACATACTGAAAAATATTAGTAGTTTGCATGTTTCCTTCCGCAGGTCTATCGCCATATTGGCCTAAAGCTGGCACATTAAGAGGGTGGCTATAGCACAGGCTGGGTTCTAGATGCAGAGGATCCAGAATTTTTTGTTAATGCCATGTAGGGGTGTAGGCTTGAGGTTGCTGCCTGTAAGATAATGCTGGGCAATACACTGAACTGACAAAACTAAATACTAGAAACTATAAAACTATAATTTAGTGCTACTTTTTATTAAAAACAACAAAATGTTGCCTGGCTCCATTTTACACAGAGTAAACAGGGCAGTATGGAGGGCAACATAAGAATCAGAATGCGTATATATGGAGCCTCATATCTGAAATAGTATTTTATGCTTAATATAAATAGAAAACTTCCAAATATACTTTTGTTTGTAAACAGCACTTCAAATTTACCTTGTTTATCAACAAAGAACAGTTAAAGAGATTTATGAAGAATGTATGACGAGACTGGCTCTTATACAAAGCGATTTTCCAACTGTCCCCTTTTCATTGATTGGGAGGTCCACACAGTAAGTTTTGTTTTTCACTTTTGCTGGGCTTCAACAGATTAATGAAATATACAATTTTAACTTCATACCTCAAGCCGAGCACACGCTACATTGTTACCTACTGTAATTGTACGCACACGGTTACCTGATTGGTTCACTACAAGTTAGATCTGACATGAACCAAATTCACATGAAATGTAGTGGGAGTGACTGTTTTTTATTATGAATGTTCTTAATAGTTTGTATTTGGAGTGTTTCCAATCCTTTTAAGCATATCCTTAAGTTATCTACATATTGGCTTTGGTTAAACCTGTTTACCCTAGATGTGCATTGGTGGACAAAATAGCTACAATTTTACATAATCATTGATATATCATGCCTAAAAAACAACTTCAATTGGAAGAAAAATCTTTTATTCTGGTGACTGTAATATTTTTTTTATGCATTGATTTATTTGTTGTCAAATATGGCAGGTTTTTTTTTTTATCTCAAGTCTTTTATATTAAGCATTGTCAACTCACCGAGTTCCATTTCACTTTCTTTTAGTGGAGGGGAAATAAAATCCCCATCAATTTTCTCCTCATTGTCTTTAGGTTTTAGCCCTATTGCATCCGGGATGATCTCCACCTCAATATCTGAAGAATCCTCAATCTCCTTGAACCAAACACTCTTGTTTCTCTCATCCTTTCTCCTTTCTTTAGCCAAGATGGATTTGACTTCATTCTTAGTAGTTTTTCCTCTAAACTGAATAGCAGTATTTTGGTTTGAATTGTTGGCTTGCAACTGGTGTCCACATGAGCTACATTGCTTCAACTGCTCTCGAGGAACAGCTTTAAAAACTGCTGCTGGAGATTTCAGTTCTGCTCTCTTGGATCTGCTCTTCCCTGCATCCCCTTCATTAAAAAAAAACAAATATTAGTGAGCATCATGTTATCTCTTGGGCAAGGGCGAGGGATGATTAAACTACAAGCCTAGACATAAACACTGAGTGTTAATATAACATATTGATTAAGTTTACCCACTTTCTGCAGTAGGCTAAATCAGAAAGATCTTTATTGCCAAGTGTGCATGTGCACACACAAGGAATTTGTTGTGGTACACGGGTACTCTCCAGTATTGGTACAAAAAAAAACTACAAAATAACTTTGCACATCAACACAGGTTAAAAGTAAATGGAATAATGTAATATTCTAGAAATAGAGGTAGTAAAATATAAAGTAATAGAACTATAACTTTAGAAGTCTATATAAATGGCTATGGAGTTCTTAAGGAAATATGCGTTTTCAGTAAATGGACACTCAGAGCTGGACTCACTGAGCATTGGTGAGAAGATGCTGACCTCAGAACACTTGAACGCATCAGTATTCACCTTCTTGACTCTGGATATGAGATAGCCAATCACGATGAGGCAGAGCACCACCAAAGCAGCCATTATAAATCCCAGCAAAGCCATGTCTCCTGCTCGGTAGCTCTCATCAGGTGACTGTATGCCCACTGCTAAGGTAACAGGAATAAAAAGTAGATTTTAGGTTGGAGCAAGCCGGAGAAAATTGTGGGGTTTTCAAGTAAATCCAAAATAAATAGTGACATAATAATATGTTTATTGAACTCAATAATTCTGTAACTAACATATAAAAAAATTATCTTTTAAAAGCAATTTGCAAAATTTTGCCAATTTAATTTGCTAAATTAAATTGGATGTTTCGCTTTGACATACAACAAATTTAAACTTTATTTAAGTCTGGAATTTAGATGAGAAATAAACCTTTTGGATGCCTTGGAAATCTATTGACTTAATCATAAATAAACTTCTATGTGACATACAGAAGCTTCTGCATAACATATAGAATCAAACCAATTGACTTTCCTTAAAATTTTGCTGACCATTTAATGGCAGTCATTTTGTTTACAAAAGACCTACTAAAATGACTTATCAACTCATTTTTTTTCATGAAACAATAGATCTGTATTTGTTAAAAATATTCACTAACTAGCTGACCAATATACTACACAAGTAGTATACTGTGTGGTAGTGTTCCTAGAATCAGAAGACTTTGGGAGCTTGCTATTAAAATCTGTTTTAGAAATACATATAGATTTTCTATACATGAAAAGAGTGAACATTACTGTTTCTACATAACAACCAACAATTAACTTGTTTTTATATATAAAATCAAAAATTAAAATATAAAATTAAAAAAATGAGTGGTGGGCTGTTGCAAGTTTACCATGCAACCGTGCAAGTTTATTATCGCGCAATAAAAAAATTAATGCTGTTAATCTATTTTCAGTCAGGCACTGAGTTTTAGTGATGTGTGGGTCACGAACGAAACTACGAAATAGCTTACAGATGCACACTTAATAGTCAACAATTAATTTTATACTTTATACAGGATTAATACCTAACTATTTACTTTATGTAAAGTTAACTTGTAGTATCCTTGAGCTCTCATTAACATATAAAAACACAAATAGCTCCCTTCAGCAGCGACAGTTTCAATAAAAAGTGTTTTGGGATCAAAATTACTTTTTGTTTCTGGTTTTTGAGGATGAGGAGAGCCTCGTTCATTGTCAAAAGTTAGTAACATCTGTTTGGGGTCCTGTGTGTCAAGTCACTTCCTGCACCATCATCCATCCATCCATTTTCATGTCGGCTTTATTCCCTTTCGGGGTCGCCACAGCGGAATGAACCGCCAACTCACTGGCATATGTTTTACGCAGCGGATGCCCTTCCCTGCCGCAACCCATCGCTGGGAAATCCTGCACCATCATCCTATATATATATATATATATATATATATATATATATATACAATTCACATCTTTGTCTTTAAATGAACTAAAATTACTTGTTTTTTTTCAACTCATAAATTACCTATAGACTATTGCTTAACTGTTTAAAATAGCAAGTGAAATTAAGCATTTTATTCTAGATTAATAAAAAAAATCTAGATTTAAAAAAATTATCTATGCCCACCTCAAAAAAGATATAAATGCAAGCAGTAATACGGCTCCAAGCTTCCATGACCAATGACAGTAAATCACAAAGCATTTGAGGCATCACCATGAGGCATTAAGCTTTCAAAAACACTACAAACAGAACATGGTTTTCTTGTATTCAAACGTAGAACCTTTTGGTCTGAAGATCACTGTGCCACTGACAAACATTACTAGAGAGCAAAGGTTTTAGGTCGATTGTTTTGTTATTTTCAAACATTATTTTATGTTATAAACAGAAGGTGGCACTGCTCCAAAAAATCTGCAGGCTATCAAATTGTGGTTATGATGTCACAAATCAGCTTTTGTCTTATCTCAAATCGTTGCTCAAGAAACCAATGGAGCAATCCATTCATTCATCTTCATGTCAGATTCTTCCCTTTCGGGGTCGCCACAGTGGAATGAACCGCCAACTCTCTGGCATATGTTTAACGCAGCGGATGCCCTTCCAGCCGCAACCCATCGCTGGGAAACATTCACACTTAATCAATTCACTTATTCCGCATGTCTTTGGACTTGTGGGGAAACCGGAGCACCCGGAGAAAACCCACGCGATCACGAGGAGAACATGAGAACTCCACACAGAAATGCCACCTGCTCCAGTGGAGCAATCCAATTACTTTTAATAACTTTTAGTCACAAGCAGTGTTGTTTTAGTTACTAAAAAATAGTAACTAGTTACAGTTAATAATTACTTGACTCAAAAAGTAACAGAGTTACTTACTTGTGTTGAAAAGTTCAATTGCAAATCTTCACTACCCCCGGGTACAGTCTTTCTGCAATGCGAAGACTTGCCAGGGCCTTTTTTTTACCACTCGCCCATTCACACAAAACGCCGCACATGTTATATACAGTCTAGGGTTTTTCTCTTACCTTCACTTGCCCTGATCACGCTTGTTTAATACAGCCTCGGTGAGTATTCAGGCGAGTAACAACCACCAATCACACAACACCCTTTTTTCTTTATCGAAAACCGGTGATGTACACCAATCACTGAATACGCTTTCTTCTTTGTGTGGCATTCAACAATGCGCAATGGGATGAAATAGAAAAAAAAACTGAAAAAGATCTGCATTATAGTATTAGTTACTACCAATAATGACCCAATTACAGTAACATGCTATTAACAATGCGTTACTGCCTAACACTGGTCACCAAGGTCTGAAGGTTCAAAAAAGTTTGAAAAAGTATGTTTTAAACTTAATTAAGGATTAAGCTGGAGTCTCAATTATTTCTATCTTGACATATGTGCTGCTGGAGGATTACCTATGGTCTAGCAATGGTCTTCCATTGATTGTGTGAGGGTACATAACGTGGTCATGTCTATTCAATACGGAAGAGAGACTTTGACACGTATTCTTATTGAAACATTTAACGAAGCATAAGTTAACTTCACCAAGTTGGCTTGTGAACCAGCGTAAGAAAAATTTTCACCGTTGGATTTCTGTGTAAAATGTGTTATTTCTTCTTCAAAGGAATTAGGCAACTTACTCTATAAGGATGAGAACTGAACATGGTTGCTATGAAAGTTAAAAATAGCTGATAGAAATTAAATAGGGAATTAAATTGACTGACCAAATTCCAAAATCTTATATTGAAGCGCATGTGAGAAAGAAGAAGCACAGCATAAAATGGATCCAGCAATGATAAGTGGGAGAAAAAAAGGGGAAACGGAGAGAAGAGGGGTTATATTTGAGGCAAAGACAATCGCACTGTGCAAATCACCTTCATTAACCAAATCCTGATCTTGTTAAGTCATGGAGGCTTTGGAGCAGGGAAAAGGAAAATACAATTAGATATTTTTTTACTTACAAAGATGAAATTGTTTTAGAATCAATTGGATTACTGAAATCTATGAAACTCTGCTGACCATACACATTTGACAAGCTTAACAATGAGTTTAAGTCAAATGTAATGATTTTAGGCTGATTTGGGTGCAAATAGATAGAATAGGATTCATTTTATGAACTTCTGTGAGAAGTTGAGTGACTGGTTTCTGACGTCCAGAGGGATTGTGGGAATTTAAAAGAAATACATTTCTAAATTTCATTGATTTTGAAACAAATACATTTATAGACTTAAAAACCAAATTGAAAGAGCATTTAACATAAATATGTTGACATTTCCAATCCTACATTGAAAAAGGTTATCCTCTGATTAAATTGGGCATAGATTTGATGTGTCATCCAGACTATTGTGTAATGAGTACTCCTAGTAGCCTTGGAAACGGATTTACCAGAAATGTAGAGTTTGGAATACTCTGATTCGTTACAATGTGTGTAAGTGTGACAAATTGATATTGAGATGGGCTGATAGTAACCAAAACACTCTTGTTAATAAAAAGAACTACTAATAAACTAAAATGACTAATATGAAGTCTTAAGATGTCCATTGTTTGACATATCCATGAAAGATATTATTAACATCTGGGAAGTGAGCAAAAATGGGGAATTCCTTTAAATTAGTTTTTTGGGGTTAAGTGTAAGTATTATCAGCAATGAAAGGGGGAAAATATGACATCTTTGAAAACACAACATTTCATAAGTTTCATTGACTAAACGTTAAAAGATTAATGGCATTTACTTGGAATTCTGATTAGTCATGTTATAACAGTAACAAAGGAGCACATTTTATTCTTGAATAAATTGAATATTTATTCATTGAGAGATGTTGAATGGATAACTGACTAATAACTGAATAATGAACGATGAAGAACTTACTTTGATAGTGTAATAGAAATTTTATCATTATATTAGATAATAGTAATAACGAGTATCCTTATAAGGATTTCAAGAATCATATTAAATGTGTGTTGAAAGTCCTTGCCTGTCTGTGAGGGAGGAGAGGTGGTGGAGAAGGCGGGGACAGAGCCTCCTTACTGCCCTCTTAAATGTGACCAAAATCTTTTTTTTTAGCTGTTTTGACCTATTGAACATGTTAGAAAGCCCACCAAAAATTTTTCGAAGGTCAAGTTGTAAAAAATATTTAAATTAATTGCCAATAAAACTGCATTTTCTATGTTGTTTTTAGCATATATGCTGACAATTTAATCGATTACTTAATAAAACGATACATTTTAGAATTGCACTGCTTGGAAATATTTTCAAATGACAGATCTAAAAGGCTAGATGTTTTCAGAATAATGTATGAGGCATTAGGCACGATTAAAGTGTTGCCTTTTTGCCTGTGTTTACAATGGTGTATTTGGTATTGCGCTTAGAGCTTGGACCTTACTCAGGTGTTTTAATTCTATAGTAATATTTTTTTTCCACAGTACCTTTTCATAAAGAAATGCATGCATCTTATACACATCGCTGACAGTAACGTCAATAACATTTAATTGTTCGTTATTTTACCTTATTCTGTTGCACTATGTCAAAGAACGCTTACTTGACGGCTCCATTGTTGAATAATCAGCAATAAACAAACTTTAGAAGAGGCGCACAGAATCTGTGCTACCAACTGCGGAGTGGCATGGAGTATTGCGCTAAAGTTCCGTGAGTTGAAGCAGTTAGCTGACTCGATCTTTATGAAGCAGTAAAGTGGTTCAAACGTCATCAGTGACTCAACTGAAACAAGCTCCGGCCCAGTGCTTCGCTGTAGCTAACCAATCGACTTCAACACAAGCTCCAAAGCCTCGGTGTCCGAGGGAGCATTACTAGCGGGCATATCGTCAGCAGAGGATATGGGAAACATCTGCTGGAGATTATTTTTCCTGTGGTTTATAACAGGGTGTTTCTACTTGATCATCACCTTCAGGTGGGTAAGGAAAAATAGAATGTGTTACCAGGTACAGTAACAAGGGTAATGCGTGGTCCTGGATCCATTATGTCTACAAATACCCCTGAGAATCAAAAACTTGGAGCTGTTTGGTGTAGCACATCTTCCTCGCTGCCTGGCCATAGGCAAGGGGGGTGTTCTTGGAGCAAAAATGTAAGCTCTGACACGAATAACCAAAGAGGATGCTGGAAAGTTCTGGTGAGTGATCACATCAGTTTCATATCAAATCATTAGTGATTCTTGTGGTCGTTGTTTTTATGAAGAGGAACGACTACAGCATTAAACAAAATGAATGGGTCTATTGCATGTTATCCTTAGCTAATGACACTTAAGCGGTGTTGGGACTAATCAATACTGAGATCCAGAACATCTGAGATGCAGTTATTCAAAATAGATTGGCATTGGATAATCTAACAGTTGAAAAGGGGGGAGTATGTAAATTAGTAGGTATTTCTTGTTGTCCCAGATGAATCATATATGAATATATAAAATGTAATACATGTGAAAAAATCTATAGTTTGTTATAGAATATTTAATTATTGTAATTAATTACCCAATAAGATTGAGTTTGCATGAGCCTATGTTTACTTGGGATGGAACAGGAAGTGATATATAGAGGGGCGGGTTTTATACTGATGGGAATCTCAAGGGGTCACCTGTTTAAGGTGTAACCGCTCACCTCTTCCTTCTATCCTTTCCTTCCTTCCTCCTCTACTTCCTCTCTCTCTCTCCCTTTCTCCCTCCATGATGCTTGCAATGTGATCACATGCTTCATTGATATCAAGGTATGAGCTTAATTCATGTTTGGAATAAATTATAAATTACTGTTTGTTTGCGATTGTGTTCATAAATCATGTCTCATGAGTATTAATATTTGCGACAAATTATGGGCCTAAAATTCAGATTAGGTAAATGGACAAATGCCTGTAAATGTGTTTTATTGTAAACCTAAACTGTGCGATGTTTTTACTTGGGTAAATTGGCGGATGTGTCTGTAGCTAGGTCATTCTTTGTTTTTCAATGACTAAGATGGAGGAAAGTACAGTGGTGTTTGTGAAACTACCAGACTGGAAAGATTTAATCATTCAGCTGTAGCGAGCTGTGTTTACACCGAGGAATAGCGTGTTTTTGGCATCTTTAAAATGGCGGATGCTATAGGCTTAGCATTACCTAGTAAGACAAAGCGTAACATGACTGCTAACAACAAAAAAGGAACTAGCGAGTTTTACCATGTGTGCTCGACTAAGGTTAATAAAGTTTTTGGCTATTAAATACTTTTAGAGATGGCATACACCAGAACAGACAAGTGAACATTATCAGCTGTGATATTACTTAAGATACTTTTTATTGTGTGTAACCTTCGCTGGAACATGCGAGCATCATGTTTTTTTGGTAGCCCAGTATGGTGCATCCAGCTGAGGTGAAGGTTGTGTTTCGTTGAAAATTAATGGGATAAGTTCTTCTTGTACGACTTGTTGTCTTGGAGAACAATTGGAAGACTTATAGTTATTTTCATGACTGGGGGAACACGACCCGTGGAATAATTTGTGTTGATTTTTCCAGTACATTTGTGCAGGTTCTGTATGACACATTGGGAAAAGACACGCAAGGTTGTTTTCTTCATATGTACAGTTCTGCACTTTACCTATGGCTCTAATAAGCAGTACAGGATTGTTGTACATTTGTCTTTGCGTATGTTGTTCACCACGGACAAAACCTTGGATATATGTAGCATTTGATTCTGGGTTGCAACATATACGTAGCGCAATTGAGTTTGACGAGCTTCTTTTGTGCATTGTGTGATAGAAAGTATTCATTAGTATTATGGAGAATGTTCTCTGTTGGATTTATGTGTATAATGTTATTTCTTATATATTGGAAATGCGCCACTTACTCTGAGCATGAGATGAATGCAATTGCAAACAAATTTTTCAAGAAACAGCTGGTAAGATTGGAAATGAAATTGGCTAACCAAATTCCAAAATCTTAAATTGACAGAGAAACTTGGCTGAAACAACACATATTTCTATGTATGTTAAAGCATATGCGAACAAGTATAAGCCCAGATTTTTATTGCATATAGCACAATTGTGTGATAAAATTTGTGAATGTGTTTGACTGGGAAGCATGAGTGTGACATCTGTGGTTGAATGCAGTGGGAAGTGCTTTCCTAATAATACTTGGGGAAATTATTACATTTCAGAAGGATTAAGCATATAATTTAATATTGAGTTACTAAATTGTAAGGAATATAATTTAGAAAAGGCATGGAAAAAAACGATCAAACAACTTAGATTGAATTTGCAGAAGAAAATTATTACTAAATAATTAATAATTACATCTACAAATTGGGAAATTCAACTAGAGTCGAACTCAACTAAACGAACAGAAGTTTAAAAGGGGATGAAATAATTAAACTTACTGCTTTAGTAGTGAATGAAATTTACCACAAGACAAAATATCAAGCAAGCTATATAAGAGAAAATCTTGCTAATGAAAACATGATATTCATAATAGCTACATTGAGGACATGTAATTTTATTCTTGGAGGTGATTTTTTTGTTGTTTTTTTGTTGCATAAGTCCAATTGACTTAGATGGTGTGTTTAAGGAACAATGTGTGGCAATCTCTGCTCATAAAAACAGTACTTCACCGTCTGTGCCCAGAAGGACACATGCTGCTGAAGTAAACCGCTCGCTAGCGCTGGACAATCGCAGTCCCGCTTTCTTGTTTTGTGAACAGAAGAGGAGAAGGCAAACTGGTCCCCGAGGGGCCTTCACTCCTCCCGCACAACCTAGTTTTGAGATCCGCACCCAGAACCGGTTCACAGTTCTCAGTCCAAGCAACTGTCAGCAAACAAAGCATGTGTGCACTGCTTCCCCGATGCTAGGGTTCTTGACTTAGCCGCACGTTTACCTGGAATCCTGAAGATTGATGGAAACATCAAGGCTGGGGTCCAGCACGTTGGCTCTAATGATACGTCTCATCATCAGTCAGAGGTGCTAAAAGCGAATTACAGTGAACTGATCCGCACTGCTCGGATTTTGTCTCTGGCCCTCTGCCGATGTATGAACCAATAAATTCAGCAGACTTTTTGCGCTCAGAGAGTGGCTCACCACCTTCTGTGGAGAAGAGCAGTTACTGTTTGTTGACAATTGGAATCTCTTCTGGGAGCGCGCTAATCTCTTCCGTCCTGACGGCCTCCATCCAAGCAAGCTAGGCTCTAAACTTCTGTCAGATAACATCTCTAGGGCCCTTATGAGCGTCTGACTAAATAATTTCAAATATAACACCTTAGAACACCTCAGAAACCGACCTAATAATTGTCAAAACCTATTGCTATCGAAACAATGTCCATACTGTGAAAACACAAAAAAACTAAAAACAACAATTTGCTTAACATCAATAATCTAATCAATATAAAGATAGACTACAAATTATACAACTCGCAAACAGACTCTCTCAAATTTGGTCTCCTAAACATCAGATCTCTTACACCAAAACCTGTAATCATAAATGAATTCATTTCAGAACTTAACCTTGACATACTGTGCCTAACTGAAGCCTGGCTCACTCCAAACGATTATTTTGGATTAAATGAAGTGACTCCCAAAATGATCGTTACAATCATGAACCGCGCTCAACTGGTCGTGGTGGGGGTGTTGCCACAATATATAGAAATACCCTAAACACAACCAAAAAGACGGAACATAAATAAAAAAACTTGTGCTCCATATTACACCGGCAATATCAAAACAAAGATGTGCATTCTCTGTAACATTAGCTGTGGTCTTGCAATTTAGTTAAACTTACATGGTAATACCATCACAGAAAGAGCAGCTGTCCCTGACTCTCCAGTAGATACATCCACAGCCCGAAGCTGGAGAGAAAAAAGAAATGTTATGATTTTACATTAGATGACATGCAATTACTTTTTTTTTTCTTACCTTTGGCACTATCAGGTGTTTATTCAAAATATAACATGCTTTTTTAACATTAACTCCCAGCTAATTACATAAATGAAGAAGTGCTTTGAGATTGGGAATTATCCATTTTTTTTGGTAAGTTTCTGCTGAAAACAGTGAAAGAGAAGTCTGGTGAGGGATGTATTTTTTGAGACGGTACCACAAAAAGCTGTTTGTTGAATGCAAGCTTCTGGTGGGGATAATGGAATGTAAGATCTTGTGAAGGTAGAGGGGGCAGATCCTGTGACGTAAGTTTAGATGTTCAACGTTTTAGAGTTGTTGTTTTTTTGCTACTAAAGTGTGATCTTTTTATCTTTAATAGTCAAAAAAGATAGTTTTTGTTCCTGCTTATGCCATACCTGTATTTACATAGCACTGCACAGTGCAACAGCAAAGGTGTCCAGGGCACTGGACTAGAACAATGTCAACATAATAATATTAGTAATATTGAAAATACTTATTATATTATAAGATCTGTGTAATTTGACTTTTCCTCTTTACTTGGTTAAAACATGGCTTGCAGCTTTCTGCACAATCTGGCCGAAAGTGATTTTGCGATACTTTAGTATAATGCTTTACGGTAGCCATTGCATGAAGAATTAAGTCTATTGATCATTCTCTTCAGGAAACTTCTTTTTCCTTGGTCTCATTTTCCTTTATAGGCTCAACTGAGAGATTGAAGTTCTTACCACACTGTTTACTTTCTCAATAAGTTTAAGCTCACCATCGAGAAAACCCCCAAGATTGTCAGATTTATTTAATTATATACATCTGTTTCAAATATTAATTAACTTGTAGTTATTCCATAAAATGAATATGTTATAGTAGTAAACTGTTGTTTGATGCATTTTTGTGTTTCTGTTTCAAGTTGTATGCATGTTCCACAGTTAATGACATGGCCAGCTTTCAGTACTTCTGCAGAGCAAAAAAACACTACTGCGCACGGTGAATAAAGTCTGACGTGAACGTTCCCAAGTGGCGTGGATGTATATCATAAGAGCAGCAACACACAGGTGTTTTTTTTTTTTTTTTTTTTTTTACAATTTGCTGGACCTGTGAATGCCTACATTTTGTACGATGCATACACAGGGTGGATAGGTAAAAGAAGACTGTTGTGTGAACACACCCCGAAACTGTGTTTAAAAAAAAAGTGTGGTTTCTAAAAAGCAGTGTATGTGTGGGTAGGCCTCACAGGTAACCAATCAGATGAACCACTGTTGCAGCTAATCTAGATGAAGAACATATGGTCTGATTGACCCAGAACTGTAACCATATTAGTACCATTTCAGACAAACATGGAAAAGAAACTGTGTTTTTGGCTTACTGAAACGGAATGGTTACTTGCGTAACCCCCGTTCCCCCGAATAGGGATAGGAGAATTATGTCGGTGACAACTATGGGAAACTCCACTAGGGGCGCACTACTCATTCCACACTGTTTCATAATGCCAATCAGCGAATGCGCTGATGGTCACGTGATCATGCTGTCCCGCATAAACGGGACGTGAGCGTGTCATTCTTTTTGTTGTGACGCTGGAGCCATACTCACCCCCTAGGCAACCAGACTTACTCGCAACCTTACAGTTGTGGCTGGGGGACATAAGTCTCCGTTCCCTATTCGGGGAACGAGGGTTATGAAAGTAACCATTATGTTCCCCATCAGTCGGTCACTACGACTTATGTTGGTGATGACTATGGGAACACCCTGCAAAACACCACAACCTAGGTCCTTCCGTATCGGCCGACGGCCAGGCAAGTTGGGCACATCGGTAGTCCGTCATCGAACGGACCCTGGCCTTAAGTATAGACTTAATTTTTAATGGGCAATCGGCAATTCTCTCTCATACCGACTCATACCAGAGGAAGGAGCATCGATCCCAGAGCTGAAGGGAGACGCGCGGAGGCCGTACTCGCCACCTCGAAGGCTGGACTTAGAACTTTCGGCAGTTTATTACACGCAAAGTTTCATTGAGGGACGTATGGAAATACGCCTTGAACCACTGGGGAAAGATCTTTCAGAGGGAGGATAGCATAGACGGAGCTAGCTAGAGCAAGGGACATCGGATGCTGTGTATGCGGTAGAGATGGCCTCCGCTAGCCAGTTGGCCAACCTCTGTTTGGAGACAGCCTTCCCTATCGTCTGCTGTCCTCCAAAGCATACAAAGAGCTGATCAGAACTTTTAAGATTCCGGGTACTTTCTACATAGATCCTCAGTGCTCAAACAGGGCAATTAGGACCAGGGGCTGATGCTGCCTCCTCTCCGAGCAGAGCTTGGAGGTCCACTACCTGAGTTTTAAAGGGGATGGTAGGAACCTTGGGCACATATCCAGGGCTGGGCTTCAGAATAACATGAGTATCACCAGGTCCGAACTTTAAGCAGGTCTCATCGACAGAGAGTGCCTACAGATCCCCCACCCTCTTGATTGAGGCTAACGCGACCAGGAGCGCTGTCTTAATTGACAGAAATTTAAGCTCTACTGATTCAAGTGGCTCTAATGGAGGACCTTGAAGTCCTCTAAAGACAATGGAAAGATCCCAGGAGAGAACTAAGGACGGCCAAGATGGTCTAACGCTTCTGGCCCCTCTGAGGAATCTGACCGTTAACTCGTGTTGTCCCAACGTGTTGTTTTCAACCGAAAGGTAATAGGCAGAAATCACAGCGATGTAAACCTTCAGGGTGGACGGAGACAGTCCTCGATCCAGACCCTCTTGCAGGAAGGTTAGCACAAGTTCAACGGGGCAGCTTCTCGGGTCTACTTGGCGAGAGTGACACCAGTCGACGAACAGACCCCACTTGCCGACATAATAGGCCATAGTAGAGGGAGCTCTGACAAGACACAGAGTTTGAACCACAGACTGTGGCATTAACCGGGGGTCCTCCGCGGCATGATGTGCCAGACGTGGAGATTCCAGAGGTCTGGACGCGGGTGCTTGTTCCCATATCCCTGGGCCAGAATGTCTGACCGCAGGGGAACTGGCCAGGGAGAGACTGTCACGAGGGACGAGAGTTCTACGAACCAAGGTCGGTTGGGGCAATAAGGTGCCACCACTAGGACCTCTGCCTTGTCCTCTCTGATCTTGCACAGGAGGGTTGCAAGGAGGCTCACTGGGGGAAATGCATATAGGCGTTTCTTCCTGAGCCAGCCATGCGCCAGCGCATCTATCCCGAGAGGAGCCTGGAACAGCTCTTGTACCTAGAATAAGAAACCTATCCCAGTGTTTTCCCATAATTCCTTTAACTGTTAGTATGATATAGTATTGTTTGTGTGTCTCTTATCTGCTTTTATTGTTCTTGTTTTGCCCTGATATTTTACTGCTATGTGAGGTGTCCTTGTGTGTCCTGAAAGGGGCCAGTAAATAAAATGTATTATTATTATTAGACAAATCAAACACAAAACTAGAAAAACAAACAAAAAACGCCAAAAACTCCAAGCAAATCAGCATATAATGATATTGAAAACCACAAACTTTATGATGATTTTAACCAATTATAAGTCTATTGAATAGGAAAAATGGAAAGTAATTTAAATTGGGCATGTAAGTAATTCATTTATATTCAAATGAGACTGACTAAATGCTTTCATATACAAGAATGAAATTAAATACACAATATTTGTAAATGTAAAAGTATTAATTAAAAACAATCTTACCTGTAAAGCAAATGATTCGGTCCGGACTGCTTTCTTCAGAAGTATAAATCCATCAGTTGTTATATTAACATATGTGCTATACTGCACTTCATATCTAATATCAGGATTGATTCCCTGAAAAATATGCAATTTTCCACATATTAATTTATGGCAAACCTTTATTTCCCAAAATGATACCTTTCAATGACAACGAAATTATTAAAGATTATACTCTAAGAATGGGATCCAATGTCTACTTTTTTAATACATTGACATTGAGGAATAATTGAGGCAAGCGATAGCTTAAAGTTAAAGAGACCATATTATTGAAAAAAAATTTTGTAAGTTATTAGGACATAAATGTGCGCACTAATGCTCTGTACACAAACACAATATTATGGTTTCATTTAATTTCATTTCATTCAACAAAAAAAATTTTAAGCTAAATGGTTGCAAATGGAAAGTCGAGTCGAGCATTATCTGCCAGCAAGAGTTGAACGAGGAGTAGAAACAATGTCCCCAGAAAACCAACATCCTTGCTCTGTTTCAAAATGTACATCTCAATATGGAAGTCTACCTAGCCACACACAGATGTCACAAAATCACCTACCCACAGATGAGCAGTAGATATTCGTGCATCTATGGTTGAGTTACACTGCTCCTCTCACTCATGTTTTGACTCCAAGATATTTCTCAGTATAGCGACAGTGCAGGCAGGGTCTTGATAGCGTGATGTTGTGACATCAGAAAGAATTTTCATCTACAGCAATACACTTGTAAAGCTGCATGAATCATCAAGTTGATTTTACTAAAATTTACCTTGACATGTTCAGGAGGGCCATAGGATCGCTATCACTTCTCATAATATTAAAATAATATTGCCCCTTTAAAGTAAAACTAACCCCATTTAAATAAACCCTTGTTAATTTACCCTATTGACTTGGGTAAATGCAAAAAAAAAAAAATGTACAGTTTCAACATAAAAATACTTCCCACTGAACTTACTGATGAAAAATCCTCATCCCTGGCTCTAACACGGAAAGGTCTGTTGGTTGTCCTGTCCCTTAGCACCATGTTTTCCGGCCCAGAATTAGTGTACACATATGCTTCATAACGTTCTTTCTCAAATCTGGGAGGATTTCTGCTCTTTTTCATGATGTCAATGGTGACTGAAGTAGTGGCAAACTGATCTCTGTTTAAAACCTGGGATGCCTGGGAACATACAAATCTTTGATTAAAAAGGTTTTTTTTTTTTTCTTCAAAAAATAATCTAGTATCGCATGACACTCAAAGGCATAAAAAATGTGGCGCTAGTATGAATGGTTTGTAATGGTCATTGGACCTGAAAAATAGTACTAGTCATCATGCATTATTAACATGTGTGTGTAAGTTTGGGAGTTGTTTGGGGAAGGGGTGTAATTATTTTGAAGGGGAATTTTAGCTAAATTGATGATTGGTTATAGTGAACCACAATTTCATAGACATTTTATTTTAACGGAGTTATATCACCAACTTCTGATCTGGCTGTGCTCTCTCCTAAAGCAGAGGATGCATGACAAAAAACAAGCTCACAATGAACCGTAATGCCCTAAAAGACATTTACTTCTGCAGCACCTGCAGAGGGGATTAATAGATAATACAATCAAAGAAATATGTTAATGAAATAAACTTTTAAAATTAATATTTCATTTATTTTCCTCTTTCAATACACTGCTTTTATTTTCCATGTCTGAGCGTTACTCACAGTCAGAATATATCCATTGGTCTAGCTGACAGTTAAATACTATGCATAAATAATAGGTTTTATTATAACTCACTCAAAAATAATACCTTGAAAGCTTTTTCACTTTTATCTAAAGCAGTGGCTCCCAACCGTTTTCCCTGGGGCCCCCCATGTACATATATGTTAAACTTCACAGCAAATTGTATTGTACTATTCGCTGAGCTACTAGTCATGCAGTCATGAGTGTATGGATAATATATGAGTGGGTTCAACACACAGCCCTGAGGTGACCCATGCTGAGGCTGACAGAGGAGTGGTGATGACCGATTTTGTTTGTGGAAAAATATTAACAATCGAGCAGCAGAGACAAGAAGAGAGGCGTTTGAGTACTTTTCCAGGGACTTTCATTGGATTCAGTGCAATTTATTGGATTAGTAGCCTCCTAACCTCCTGGATTGGAGCAAAAAGCTAAAGTACATTAAGTCATTGGGAGTAGGACTTCTAAAGGTGATCTTTACTTCAAACCTGGCAATTAAATAGTTTAACTTCTTCGCAATTGCAGCACCAGGGTCCTGATAGGAGGAGTTACAGCCTTTACAGTTGATGAGATTCTGCATGAACTTCTGGGCTAGTCTTGGATTGTTTGTCTTAAAATTATCCTCTAGATTGTCTTGTATGCATTTTCAGCCTTCCATGATAACCCTTTTTTATCTCAGAACTTGTTTCTTGATTTTTAAGGAGAGCATTCATCTTAAAACTGTAGAAAAATGTCCTTCCTCTATGAGAGGCAACCTCAAGATGCTATTCCTTTTCTGAATGCAAGATTCTCGATGCACAGTGGGGTTGGTAGGAACTATTAGAAGCTCTGTTTCAGTAGGTGTATGTGATGGCTTTTCATCCATATAAAGATGTTGTTCATTCCGCTTTCTATGAAGCTGGTTACTGATGAGTCACTGAGGGAAAACTACAGCTAGAATTGAATTTCATCTTTATAGGAATGGTACCAAAATCTATGCTTGAGGATGATCAGGCCCATGGAAATGGTGTAGATAGCAAAGAGAAGAGAACCAAAGACTAAAGCTTGAGGATTGTTTAACAGTTGAGTGTTGAATACCTCCCCTCTTCATCCGAAACAAAAATACCCATTGCTGAGAGTGGAGGGAAGAATCTGCTGCAGAGAGATCCAGTAGGATGAGGACAAATGATTTGGAGTCCGCCCTAGTACCTCATAGTGGTCACAGGCAGTAGAACAGTCTCTGTTGAGTGTCCATTCTTCAATCCTGATTGGTTGTCATCCACCTTGATGTTTTGTGTAAGGAGGGAAGATATTTGATTGAAGATTATTCAATTAGTTAAAGCAGAGCCACTCTAACTACCTTGAAGGTGCAAGGAAAGATGCCAGTGTTAGTGAAATTATTCATGATATGGGTGAGGACCGGTGTGCACTGTTGCCAACTCCTCAGTAAGAAAAGTTGCTAGATGACCGCACAATCTAATTTGCTTACATACCATGTGTGACGTACATTCTCCGCCCCCAAAGTGTTTTAATCAATGCAAACATAAAAGTATTGCAGGTACACATGTTTCATGTCATTAAATGAACACATATGGTGTTATAAAACAAACATGTAAAGCTAAAAAAAGGCACCCCCCCGGCCTTTCGAGAGGTGAAAAGGCACTTTACTAAGTACCGAACGATACAAAGCTTTAAATGTAAAGACAATCTTGTTTTTGTGTGAGTTGTTCGTGTAACAATATAGAGTTGCTGTTGTAAGATTAGCATAACA
The DNA here is from genome assembly GCA_900490495.1 of Danionella dracula. NCBI lineage: Eukaryota > Metazoa > Chordata > Actinopteri > Cypriniformes > Danionidae > Danionella > Danionella dracula. The sequence goes on from UELW01000278.1 coordinate 329,640, forward strand.
TTAGCATATCAATCTGTTCTGAATCACAACATTGACACGCTTCATTTTTTTTCATGTACATTGTATAAGGTATGTGGGAGATACAGCCACAAATATACACAGGCAATAGGTGGCGCTATAAGCGTATTGTCACTTAAGCATAGTGATTTGGTCAGAAAGGTAGGCTCATAGTTTCATAATTTTTTCATGATTTTTGGATAAAGTATGTGAGTGCTACAGTAAGAAATTAAGCCCTACGCATTTAAAAAAAGGTCAAGTTCGTGAAGGTGCCACAGCAAGACTGTGTGACGAACTTCTAAGTTTTTGATAACTTTTGGTTCCAAATGTTTCCCAGCGATGGGTTGCGGCTCGAAGGGCATCCGCTGCGTAAAACATATGCCAGAGAGTTGGCGGTTCATTCCGCTGTGGCGACCCCGAAAGGGAAGGAAGCCGACATGAAGAATGAATGGTTCCAAATGCCTTAAGAGTCAGTAGACCAAATTTCAGCTCGATCTGGAAATTTTTCTAGGAGGAGTTCCTTAAATTGCTAGTTAAGCTTTTTCGCATCCCATCCAAGGGGGTGCTGCAGAGCTGTCGTCCAAGATATGATTTCAGTGACAGTGTTAAATTATTTTACTTGTTGAACATGACCTTCGAACAAACTTCGAACAAAACCTAAAATATCCGGTTTTCCGTCCAGTTTCGAAACTCTACCCAGTTGACTTTTTTTTGTAGCTCTTAAGGTCCTACACGCATACGACAACTTTTAAATGTGTGTGCAATACATTGCCTGAAATAAAACTATTTAAAAAAAAGGCTGTGAATGCTCATCCACTAGGTGGCGCTATGATGGATGATGTTTGTTGTCTTAGGACAGATTTCGGGCTTGGAAAACGATGAGAATGAAACAAGTTTGAGCCGGATTGGATATTCTATGTCCGAGTTATATTAACTTCCTGTTTCAATTCGAAATTTGGACATTGGCCCGCCGCAACGACCACATACTTTATGATAGTCAAAAATGCTTTTCAATATCATATGCCATTTGCCTTATGATGATACTAAGAAGATGTTTGGATAAAATCTGTGGGAGGAGTTTGTCAAAGTGTAGAACAAGTAAAAATGCCCATTTTTGGAGGTTTTTGCAAATGAACCGACTTTCTGTTGTTTTTGGAAACAGGGATTATATTAGTAAAAGTTGCAGCTTGGTCATTTACATATGTGTACCAAATTGCATTTGCCTACGACAAACTGGTTGCACAATAGCTACAAAACCACTTCAGGTGGCACTATAAAGTGCCACCATTTGACGTACTTCTTAGCTTTTGATAACTTTTTTCCCTAATACCTTTTGACTGATTACACCAACTTTAAGATGGATTGGACAATTTGCCTAGGAGGAGTTCATCAAAGTATGAAGCCCGTGTTTTTTTTTTAATATAAAACCTAATGTTGGTGCTCGACCCCTAATACATAAGTATTTTTCGAAAAACAATAGGGTTCTTGCAACGTTGGTGCTCGACCCCTAATTAACTTACAAACAGGTACGGCACATAAGATAAATGCACAGGTAAGGCGTAATCGACCATATGGAAGAGAAAACTAAAAGAAGCTTATAAAGGGAAACCAATCAAACATAATGAGGGGAATCCCAGGTAACTAAAAGCTCAAACTAGTAAGCAAAAAGGGCGGAGAGAGGTAGGAAACACAACAAGACCCTGTGCTTCAAATAGACAAAACAAGTCAAAGATTGTCACCGTCAGTCACGTAACCTGAGCCACGCGGCTGGAGTTGGCAAAACAAAACATAATAAACAAAGAGTGATAACTGATAAGGTAAAACCAAAACTGAACACCTATTATAAAAAATAAAAAAAAACTACTACCTTCTTTTTCCCTCCTCTGTCTTTATCTTCTTCCCCTACTGCTTTGGTTTTTTGATCAGTTGATACAATTTCTATTGTGAGAAGTTGAGATAGACTTTGACGGTGTAACAAATTGCATATTGTCTCTCCCTAATGTAAGTCGCTTTGGACAAAAGCGTCTGCCAAATGCATAAATGTAAATGTAAAACTGAAGGAAGGACTGAAAAAAGTCCTGAAAAACTGAAAAAAAGGCAGCGAGGTAGGACAACCATAGAAAATAAAAAATTGCGGGCAATAAAAGCAAACCAACAATCACCAAACCCTGAAAACATACAACAAATAAATTTTGTACAACACCATAGCTAAATATAATTACTAAAAAATAGGCCAAATTGGAATAAAACTCGATTGGAGATGTCCATGAAAATATAAAAAACTGCAGACGACCTAAAAATAAACTAAACCTTAGTCCAGTGGTGCCAGGTTGACAGGGAGGCAAGAAAGCACAGAGTTCAAGACCTAACTCCAATTTAAACCAGAAGAATAGGACAACAGTTCTCCAGGGTCCACCAACCCTAAGAGACAGTCCATGGAGGAGCTGGTGGCAGGAGCCACGGCACACAGAGTGACCTCGAAGGCAAGACCTGTAGCATCGGCAACACCTGAAACAGCTGGGAGGGTGCTGGCCGAAGATCAAACAGTCAGCATTGTCCCGGCAGAGAAGCAGACAACTGGCAGGTTGCCAGCACCAAATAATAGACATTTAATTCTGACTCCAGATAAACAGTCTGCAAGTGAGCGCTCACAAAGGGGATGAGCGTATCCCACTTTTTGATTGACATATACCACCATGTTATCCATTCTGACCAACATGTGATGTCCCTGCAGCATACTCCTGAAGTGCTTTACAGCTAGGAACACTGCACATAGCTCTAGGCGATTTATGCTCCAGAAAGCATGTTTCTTGGTCCAAACTTTGAGATTTTGTACATCTGGCATACTGCACCCCATCCGGTCTTAGAAGCATGTTTCTTGGTCCAAACTTTGAGATTTTGTACATCCGGCATACTGCACCCCATCCGGTCTTAGAAGCATCGGTAGTCAGCAGATAGAGAGAGCAACGGTGTGCCACGTTCACCTTCAGTTTCCCTAAACATCATGCTGGCGACAGAACTTGGCACTTGAGACAAATGGAGTAATCCGAGTGAAATATTAAACCGCTGCTGCAGAAGCCATATGGCCCGGGGCATCTGGAAGTTGTTCAGAGGGATCATAGAGTTTTTAGAGCCTATGCGTAGCGCACTTCGCCAATAGTTCCCATAGTGGGGCCACGGACTAGCCTACTTAGAGGTGGGGTCCGAAGGGAACATAGGTGGTGACCTACCTGGACGTTCAAGCTCAATTTCAGAGCAGCATCCAGTTCCAGTCTCATTCAAGGCCGACTCTGACACGGAAGATGAGAGCCATCTGGGCAGCACTGCATCAGATGCCACACCCTTGAATGGGTCTCTAAAACAAGAGCTGCATTCGGATCTGTAATGCAAGCCTCCTGGCTGCGCACATAACCCAGGGAGTTAACATTTTGCACTTTTAATGACATTGGTACCCTCTCCCTCCAAAGGGGGGTGGGCTGGTGGTGAAGTCTGAACGGCAACTGGACTAGTTGGGTGGTCTAGGGCTGCATGCAATAGGACCTCTTCCCATGGTGATGATGGGGGGACACCTGGACAGAACTACTCCTCCGTCGACTCCTTGCAGCTGCTCTCGGTCTCTGTGTCCTGCACAGGGGCCATCTGGGACCACATGCCCATGCGTCCAGCTAGGAGATTTTGGGTTTGAGGGGTGGAATCAGCTTTTTACCCAATCTCTCTCTGGCTACCATGGTAAGCAACTCGACTATCTACTTCAATACAATACGCCATCACCCCAGAAGGGGAGAGCGAAGTGGGATGATACAGGAGATGGGCCATTTCTCTCAAATATAGCAATGAAGATAGCATCGTCAGCCACACAGGAGTCTTCAGAAGGAGTCCATCACCCACTGTGGTGTATAAATACTCACTGGGGGAGCCGGATGCACCAAGGGAGGTGGAAGCACGCGAGCCCTAAACTGGCACTTGCAACCCAGTACGCTCATTCGCCAACCCTTTCAAGCAGAAGTCACGGCATCTCCAGCGGAGACTTGAAAGCATGCAAGCCTCATTCTAAGTGTGTTACATTACATGACAGAACAGTGAAATCCACAGTTTGAACCCTCGATTGCAGCCTTAGCATGTTTATGCCACAGACATTTAAAACAGAAATCATGGCTATCCATCAATGCACAATCGTGACATGTTAGGAAAAATGCTTCAAACAGATCGACTGGCAGAACAGATGTGTGGGAAAAAAGTCTGCAGGCGTGTATTGAAGTTCTGAATTTTTCTTCTGGCTTCATTCAAACAGGTTTTGAATCTATCATCTCTGCTGTGCTCCATGTGATCCGTAAACTCTCAAACCATCCCTGAAGAAAATGGAAGGCTTTTGTGAGATGTGATCAGACTTTTATACTAAAGGGATGTCACATCCCTGTCTGCATTACAGATCAAAATGAGGGAGGGCCACGTACCCACAGAATGCAGAGATTGTTTAAAAAAATAGTTAGTGCCTGAATCCCCAAACCAACACATGAGACAGTTGGAAAAAGCCAGCCTCGTCAAAAGTCTTTTGTCGAACTCTTCAACGTGAAGTACTGCTCACAAACAAAATTGACCTTTCCATATTTTCGCTGATGGGCAAACACAAAACAACCATTTCTGATAAATAAATAAATGTTTTTGGTAATCCAAACACAAACACACTTCTGAAAACTCACTTCTTCTGTACTGTTTATACAGCAGGAGTCTGCTGCTTTCACACTTCCAGGTCAAAATGCATTTCCCGCTCGTCATAGGGAGGAGCTGTACTACCGATTAATCTTATTGACAAGTAGGTGGGGCTTGGATGGGGATAAGGAAAAAGGGAGGTGTTAACGAAAACATGCCGTTTTCAGCCTACAAAAAAGATTAAAGGACTGCTCAAGCTAACCTGAACACAATTCGAGGCATGCTTTTGATGAAGAAACAACAATTTAAGATTGCAGTAAAGTCAGAAAAATTACGATTTCATTATATGGCACCTTTAACTAAAATGGTATGTACTTACATTGTTTGTTTTAAACACTGGTATTGCTACTTTAAACATAAACTTAAACTATGGCTTTATTACTTGTGCGGTTTGGAATACTCTTTTATTCTTGATCGTATTGTTCAAGGTTTGTTTTAAGCTAATGTGTTAGCCTTAAATATGCTAATGTTAATAGTTTTCAGCAGTAACATGAAATTTATTGAAAATAAAATCGTTCAACTTCTTCATGAATAACTGACTAATATGGAGCATTAAACTTGAAATTACTATGCTTAAAAAGCCAAAAATTAAGAGCTTTGTTTCTGTTGTTTTTAAGCATTTTGAAAAAACAAGAAAAACAAGTCAAGACAATCTCCTGAAGAAAGGTGATTTAAGCAATTTTGCGGTAAAAAATTATGAGGCAGTCCTGTGGGCGAAAATGCCTTGTTGATGCTAGAGGTCAGAGGAGAACGGGCTGACTGATTCAAGCTGATAGAAGAGCAACTTTGACTGAAATAGCCACTCATTAAAACCGAGGTATGCAGCAAAGCATTTGTGAAGCCACAACACGCACAACCTTGAGGGGGATGGGTTACAACAGCAGAAGACCCCACCGGGTACCACTCATCTAAACTACAAAAAGGAAACAGAGGATACAATTTGCACAAGCTCACCAAAATTGGACAGTAGAAGACTGGAAAAATGTTGCCTGGTCTGATGAGTCTCGAGTTCTGTTAAGACATTCAAATGGTAGAGTCAAAATTTGGCGTAAACAGAATGAGCACATTGATCCATCCTGCCTTGTTACCAATGAGCAGGCTGGTGGTGGTGGTGGTGTAATGGGTGTGGGGAATGTTTTCTTGGCACACTTTAGGCCCCTTAGTGCCAATTGGGCAACGTTTCAATGCCATGCCTAACTTGAGCATTGTTTTTGACAATGTCCATCCCTTTATGACCACCATGTACCCATCCTCTGATGGCTATTCCAGCAGGATAATGCACCATGTCACAAAGCTCAAATAATTTCAAATTGGTTTCTTGTACATGACAATGAGTTCACTGTACTAAAATGGCTGGGTTGCGGGGGCAGAAGTCTAAGCCCAGACTTCCCTTTCCACAGACACTTCTTCCAACTTCCTGGGAGGGATCCTGAGGCGTTCCCAGGCCAGCTGGGAGACATAGTCCCTCTAGCACGTCCTGGGTCTTCCCCGGGGCCTCCTCCCAGTGGGACATGCCTGGAACACCTCCCCTGGGAAGCGTCCAGGAGGCATCCGAAATAGATGCGCAAGCCACCTCAGCTGACTCCTCTCGATGTGGAGGAGCAGAGGCTCTACTCCGAGCTCCCCCCAGGAAGCCACCCGGCGGAGGAAGTTAATTTCGGCCGCTTGTATCCGGGATCTTGTCCTTTCGGTCATGACCCAGAGCTCATGACCATAGGTGAGGGTAGGGACGTAGATCGATCGGTAAATCGAGAGCTTCGCCTTTCGGCTCAGCTCCCTTTTCACCACAACAGACCGAAACAGTGACCGCATCACTGCAGATGCTGCACCAATCCGCCTGTCGATCTCGCGCTCCATCCTCCCCTCACTCGTGAACAGGACCCTGAGATACTTAAACTCCTCCACCTGAGGCAGGAGCACTCCACTGACCTGGAGAGGGCAGGCCACCTTTTTCACCTTTTTTGGCCTCAGACTTGGAGGTGCTGTTCGTCATCCCAGCCGCTTCACACTGGGCTGCAAACCGCCCCAACGCACGCTGAGGTCCAGGCCCGAAAAAGCCAACAGGACAACATCGTCCGCATACAGCAGAGATGAAATCCTGAGGTCCCTGAACCAGACTCCCTCCGGCCCCCGGCTGTGCCTAGAGATTCTGTCCATAAAAACTATGAACAGAACCAGTGATAAAGGGCAGCCCTGCCGGAGGCCAACGTGCACTGAGAACGGGTCTGACTTTGTGCCGGCAATGCAGACCAAGCTCCTGCTCTGGTTGTACAGGGACCGGACAGCACTTAGCATTGGGCCCCGGACCCCATACTCCCAGAGCACCTCCCACAGAACACCACGAGGGACACGGTCGAATGCCTTCTCCAAATCCACAAAGCACATGTGGACCGGTTGGGCGAACTCACATGACCCCTCGAGTACATTGCAGAGGGTATAGGGCTGGTCCAGTGTTCCACGACCAGGTCGAAAACCGCATTATTACTCCTGCATCCGAGGTTCAACTATCGGCCGAACTCTCCTCTCCAGTACCCTGGCATAGACTTTCCCGGGGAGGCTGAGGAGTGTGATCCCCTGGTAGTTGGAACACATCCTCCGGTCCCCCTTCTTGAAAAGAGAGACCACCACCCCGGTCTGCCAATTCAGAGGTACCGTCCCTGACCGCGATGCTGTAAAGACGTGTCATCCAGGATAGTCCCACAGCATCTAGGCCCCTGAAGTACTCAGGGCTGCTCTCATCCACCCCCGGTGCCTTGCCACTGAGGAGCTTACCAACCACCTCAGTAACTTTGGCTTGGGTGGTAGACGAGTCCACCTCAAGTACCCCAGCCTCTGCCTCCTCAACGTATTCCTTCCACTGCCCGACCACATCCCTGGTCGAGGTCAACAGCTCTCCACCTCCACTGTAAACAGTGTTGGTGGGGCACTGCTTGCCCCTCCTGAGGCGCCGGACAGTTTGCCAGAATTTCTTTGAGGACGACTGATAGTCTTCCTCCAAGGCCTCCCTGAACTCCTCCCAGGTCAGAGTTTTTGCCTCTAGCACAGCATTGGCTGCTGCACGCTTGGCCTGCCGGTACCGGTCAGCTGTGTCCGAAGTCCCACAAGCCAACCAGGCCTGATAGGACTCCTTTTTCAGCTTGACGGAATCCCTTACTTCCGGTGTCCACCACCGGGTTCTGGGATTGCCGCCACGACAGGCACCAGAGACCCTACGGCCACAGGAAAACATGGTCCACTAGGACTCCATGTCTCCAGCCTCCCCCGGTATCTGGTTGAAGCTCTCCCGGAGATTGGAGTTCACTCTGACAGAGGGCTCAGCCAGACATTCCCAACAGACCCTCATCGTACATTTGGGTCTGCCAGGTCTTTCCGGCCTCCTCCCCCGCCAGCAGATCCAACTCACCACCAGGTAGTGATCGGTTGATAGCTCAGCCCCACTCCTCACCCGAGTGTCCAAACCACATGGCCGAAGGTCAGATGATACGACAACGAAGTCGATCATTGACCTTCGGCCTAAGGTGTCCTGATGCCACGTGCACCGGTGGACACCCTTGTGCTTGAACATGGTGTTCGTTATGGACAAACCGTGATGGGCACAGAAGTCCAATAACAGAACACCACTCGGGTTCAGGTCGGGGAGGCCATTCCTCCCAATCACGCCTCTCCAGGTGAGGCTGTCATCCCCCACGTGCACATTGAAGTCCCCCAGGAGAACGATGGGGTCCCCGGGTTGGAGCACTTTCCAGCACCCCTCCCAGGGACTCCAAGAAGGCCGGGTACTCTGCACTGATGTTCTGCCCATAACAACAGTGAGAGACCTGCCCCCAACCCCAAGGTGGAGGGAAGTGACCCTCTCGCTCACTGGGTAGAACTCCAACACATGGCGGCTGAGCTGGGGGGCTATGAGGAGGCCCACACCAGCATGCCGCCTCTCACCGCAGGGGACGGCAGAGTAGTGAAGAGACCAGCCCCTCTCGAGGAGCTGGGTTCCAGAGCCCAGGCTGTGCGTGGAGGTGAGCCTGACAATCTCTAGCCGGTAACGCTCCTGTGTCCATGGATTGGGCCGCCAAGGTCCCCGCCTTCGGCTGTCACCCATATCACAAAGCACCGGCCCCTTATGGTCCCTCCTGCGGGTGGTGGGCCCACTGGAGGGTGATCCCACGTAGCCTTTTCGGGCTGAGCCCGGTCGGGTCCCATGGGAAAGGACCCGGCCACCAGATGCTCGCCTTCGAGCCCCAACCCCAGGCCTAGCTCCAGGGTGGGGCCCCGGTGACGCCAATCCGGGCGATGTCGCGGAATCTGTTTTTGTCATCATAGGGGGTCTTCTGAACCGCTCTTAGTCTGACCCGTCACCTAGGGCCTGTTTGCCTTTGGAGACCCTACCAGGGACAGCAAGCTCCCGACAACATAGCTCCTAGGATCCTTCGAGCACGTTAACCCCTCCACCACGTTAAGGTGGCGGTTCAAGGAGGGGTTAGGTGAGTATATATATATTTATATATATATATATGTATATATATATTGCTTTGCTTCCCAGAATTACATAAATGAAGTAGCAATTCACACATCTACAAACACACACAAAATTAATTTTAAATAATTGACAAAAGAACAAAGAGATGACAGAATGCTAAGAAATGTTGTTTAAGACGCTGTCTGAAAAGCTTTGTCTTTTTCTAGTGGCAATGTTGTGTGACATACTAATATGAATTATGACACTGAACACTTGCCTTTACTATTCTTACATTCATCTCCATCTCCACCATCTTCATCTCCTTTTAAACATTCTAGCATCATGTACAGACCATGGCCATCAACATTTGATATGAGCCTTCATCACATATTATCTAAGTTAGTGGATGGAGTAAATTATTTAAATGATTTCAAAGACCAAGTAATTTATTGAATTATATAATTAAATTACCAACTGAATTATAGAACAATAAATGTGTAACGGCACATTTATGCAAAATATATTTTTCCTGTTCAAATAATCCCCCTTACTGACAGAAGCTTTAATAGGAATGTGGGTACCATCAATGCAGCAAATACCATTTGGGAACCCTGAAATGTAAAGTGATCCTAAAAAGCTGCTCTTTGAACCATATGATTGTCTGTAAAATACCGTCTTTCACATAATCTTGTACTTGCAAATTGGTGTAATTCTCACTTAAGCACATGTTCAGGCTTGTGCCCTTGAAATTGTAGAAAACTGTAAGACCTGTTTCAATGCTACATTTTAACCACATATTCAGAGTTTGTTGTTTTTGGAAGGTGCAATTTCTATGAAGGGCGCATAGAGGGCACTAATGAGCACACTTCAGAGCCTAAAAATGACAGGTGGGCACCCTACAGACTCATGGACTTCGATCCAAGTTCACGAGACCACAAGTGTGCCATTTGGGACAGGATCTAAATTCTTCTTAGTTCAGCATTTGTTGCCGGTCGACTGTTTGTAGCGTTTTTCCAAACATGTCAACCGCACAAATCTGTGGATGCGGTGGATTGATTGCATTGACGTATAGCGTTTGAAAGAGGCTGACGTTCTTTCAGGCCGCCACTGGAGATGTTGTGACTACGAGTTCAGAGTGCTGGAACTGGGCTACATATGCGGTTCCCGTCTTGCGTGATTACCGCTATGCTGGTTAGATTTTTTTTGTTTGTTTAATATGAGTTATTGGAACATGCGCAGCTGGCATCATTTGACAGCTCCTGTGTGCCTGATAACGCGATCTCCACTGCTGCATCAGAGAGAGTTGGTGCAACTCCCGAAAAAGACAGTACATAGCTCTCCTCTTCCGGGGGACGGTAGGTTGTGCTGTGGAGGAGATGGCCGAGTTGCTTACTCGGGCTGCCGGAGAGGTTGGGTTACAGGTGGCTGTGCTACCAAACTGAAGGTGAACGTGATGCCTCATTGACACCTCCACCTCCGTCTTTGGAAGGACTTTTGGTTACTCCGTGCCTGTATCCTCCTGGAGGACTTGCCAGGCGCATAGTATCGATGCTACAAAGACCGGGTGGAGTGCTGTATCCCAGAAACACAATCTCAGGGTTGGGCCGAGAAGTATGCTTCCTGAAGAATAATTTGCCTATAGCTTGGCAGTGTCCCTAGCAGTAAAGCACTTCAGGAGAATGCTACAGGGACATCACATGTTACTCAAGTCAGGATGTCAATCCACCATGTTGTCAGATCTCGCTTGCAGACCGCTTCTCTGCAGTCAGCACTGGGTGCTGTCCATACTCACGGCAAGTTGAACCATTCAGCAGATACACTGTCTCAGTGGAAACCCCGCAGAAGAATGGCGACTCCATCCCTGGTAGTCCAGCAGATCTGAGAGTGCTTTGTATAGCAGAGGTAGACCTGTTCTTCACCTCCGAGAATGCTCAGTGCTGGCTGTTTTACGCTTTGTCCCAAGCTCCTCTTTAGATCAGTGCGCTGGCGTATTGCAGGTCCAGGACTTCTGTCCCAGGGATGTGGGCACTAGAAGAGCTTGTAAATGGGATTTGTTTGTCGACTGGTGTTACTCTCACCAAGTAGACCCAAGCAGCTGCCTTGTTGAACTGGTGTTAACCTGTCTCAAAGAAGATATGGATCGAGGACTGTCTCCATCCACCCTAAAGGTTACATTGCCACAATTCTGCCTGTCACTTCCAGTTGAAGGCAACATGCTGAGACGACACGAGCTAATGGTCAGAGTCAAGGGTTAGATCCTCTAGGCATTCCTTAGTTCCCTCTTGGGACCTTCTATTGTCCTGAGAGGACGTCAAGGTCATCCATTTAATCAGTCCCATTGATTAGGTTTAATTATATTTAGGCGCCAAGTTCAATTTGATGCAGAGATTTTACACGAATAAAAATGTAGATATAATTTAAGATTGTAACTAGGATGATTATTTATGGCATCAAACACTTATTGAGCAAGTGCAACTGTTTGGGTTTTGATGTAGAACGAGAGGATATTATTCAGTTTTTATTACATAAACATGTATTTATTTTACATATGTTGTCAAAAAATTTCTGTGTTCTTAAAGTCTTTAAATATAAATAGTTAAGTTTTTCAACCTTTTGTTTTAGTGGCTTTATTTCCATGTGTTATTATACATCACAATAAAAAAAATAGATAAACAAATAATAGATACACAAGAAAATATCTCTAAAACATTGTATTATACTCCCAATTTCATGCACTACAAAAACAAATTAGGTCTAGCAATGCCCCTTATCTACACTATAAACCTTTATTATATCACACCATCAATCTTATTCAACATATTGTCTGGCATTGAGCTCATCTTGTCTGTTGTCTTGGAGAATGCTTAATATCTTTACTTTGTTGATGATAAGAGAAACTCACCAAAACTAAGAGAGATATTGGGCCTGCAATGTCGGCTGGTTTCAGCATGGATATGTTGCCAGAATTCTCATCAATTTGAAATATATTGTCTTCATTTCCTAAGAAAACAAAGAAAATGTAATATTTCACAATAGTGTCTTGTTACACAGCATTCAGTAGTGTTCAGTTAGATGTGTCTGTAGTGAGTGGAAGTGGAAGGTCTGTAAAGTGAGTGGAAATAAAAACATCAAACACTTGAACTGTCAACTTTTTATGATTTACTGCTAACTACATGCTGTTATTTGATACTCACCGATACATATACAAACTTTATAGATAAAAATTTAGTAGAAGCTATTAGCTAATTTGTCCTGTGGGTAATCAAATCAACATTGACTTTATTAGGTACACCTTTAGTATCGAGTTGAACCCCACACTAGAGTGCAGGTAACATTATATGACATGGCACACAATGACAAATTGCTCAAGTAACATTGAAAAATAAACATAGATTAAATACGTAAGTAGCTAAAGTGTCTAATTATCCTATAGGACGTTGCATCAGAAGATGCTACACTCGGCTCATAAAGGGATGTACATGGTTAGCAACAATACTCTGGTAGGCTGTGACGTTGATGCAATGCTCAATTGGTACTAGTGGGCGCAAAGTGTGCCAAGAAAATGCCCAACAGGCCTGCTGCATAAAAGGTATCTGGTTCCTTTTTAGAATAGTTTGAGCATGATCTGTTCCTTTGGGTTGATAGTGGAAGGCTCTGACGATGGAAGGATGGCTGCATTTACTTCCTGGTTGGCCAGAGATTCGTGCTAGAGGTGGCTCCAGAGTTGTACAGCTCAGAGTGATGATATCCATTGTCTGTATTTTAACCCGACATTTTCAGAAGAAGCTGAATGAGTTTTAAATCCTATCTATTAATCAGCTCCATTATTTTTGTCCTAATTCCCGATTTTCTCCAACAGTTAATCGATACTCTCTTTGAGAAAGACACAACTTTCTCAAAACTCAATGCCCAACTCAACACAAGTCTCTTTCTGAATCAGACTTATTTTACTCAAGTAATAACCAAATTGTATTTTTAGTTTTTAACCCATTTTTTTATTATTTTACGGGTTTAAACAGGTTAATTTTAATTCAGAGCCTTATTTTTCCCAAACACTTCTTTTACTCTGCTTCAGAGTTTTAGAGCTGAACATTTTCAGAGCTGAACCTCATCTTATCTAATCAAAACTAGAGAGACACATCACTTTTCTTAATGCTAATTAACATAGTAAGCATAACTAACAAATAATTATGCTCACCAGTCTTCTTCGTGACATGTTTCCGCCTCTCAATTTGATAGATTTCAGATGTAGGCTGCTGTCTGGGCTCTCGAAATGTGTTCCTCTCCTCTCCAGCACTGATCAGTGCAGGCGCAGGAGAGCAGGCAGGCTTAGACAGGTGTACTGCAGAATCGCTCCCTTGAGGGTTGAAAGTTTCTCTTTCGTTTGTTAAAAGCTCATGAATGGTGTTTGTGAATCCATTAAATGTCTGTTTTAACCCCGCATTTTCAGATGAGGGGCGTCACGGTGGAGCAGTGGGTAGCATGGTCGTCTCACAGCAAGAAGGTCGCTGGTTCTAGGCTCGGCTGGGGCAGGTGGCATTTCTGTGTGGAGTTTGCATGTTCTCCCCGTGATCGCGTGGGTTTTCTCCGGGTGCTCCGGTTTCCCCACAAGTCCAAAGACATGCGGAATAAGTGAATTGAATAAGAACAATTGCCCATAGTGTTAAAGTGTGAATGTGTGTGTGAATGTTTCCCAGCGATGGGTTGCGGCAGGGAAACATATGCCAGTGAGTTGGCGGTTCATTCCGCTGTGGCGACCCCGAAAGGGAATAAAGCCGACATGAAGATGGATGGATTTTCAGATGAAACTCAGAAAGAAAGACCAGACAAAAACATTAAATCTCGCTTTTTTATTCTTAGATCTTAAGGAGCATAAGAACAGCTGAACTCATTGAACATGCTTTGTTGATTGCAGCCTGTAGAGTCTGTGTAGCACCAGTGGTCCCTCACTCCAGCATTATTTCAAGCGCTGAGTAGCTGCTTTGGAGTCAGAACAGGTTTCTTTTATTGTCAGCCATTTATATACCAGGGCCCTCAAATCAAGTGGCCCAGACAGGGGAGGGGCAACTCTATCTCCTGAGAATCTAACAGATCTGAGACAGAAGTTGATTTGCCACCCCAGAGGGTTCTCAGTGCCGACTGTATTATGCAAACTGCTGACCCAAAAATCAATTCTTTTATGCATTTCCCCCAGTGAGTCAAGAGAGTCAAGGATCTGCAGGCACTTTTTTTTGGACTAGATCCCCTTTCAATTCAGGCCTGGTTACTCACATGTTGTCCTTAAGTCTAGGTCTGCATATGTGCCCAAGTCTCCTGCCTTCCTCTCAGATAGTACACCTCCAAGCTCTTCCCCTGAAGGAAGCAGATCCAACTCCTGGTTCTAATTGCCCAGTCAGAGCACTGAGGGTTATGTTTGAAGAACCTGGAACCTTAGAAGTTTTGATTAGCTTTTTGTATGCTTTGGATGTCAGCAGACAACAAGGAAGGCTGTCTCCAAGCAGAGGTTAGTCCCCTGGCTACTGGAGGCCATCTAAAATGCGTACATAGCCTGTAAGGTCCCTTGCCACCAGTAGTTAAGGACCAACTCCATTAGAAGAGTAGCAGTCACTTGGATGCTGGCAAGAGGTACTACGCTGGCAGGTATCTGCAAAGCTGTGGGTTGGTTGACACCCAACAAATTGTCAGGCTTTATAATCTTTGGAATTTTCAAAGGGTGTTCCAATAGTTGTCGCACACATCGTAGAGGATGACTGAAGCAGAATGTCTAAAGTTACTTGCTTAACCCACTTTCCCTGAATAGGGATCAGGGACATTTGTCCTTGCCAATAACATAGAAGTCTCTATATTGCCTAGGGGGTGAGTGTTGACTCCAGAAACATGACAGAAGTTATGCATCTGCTGCTGCTTTTATACTTAGCTTATGCAAAAATGTTGGCCATGAGCGTATTACAATTATTGGCTCCTTTAAATGTGTGTGAGACGGCCTCAAAACCTCCAGTTTTGTCTGCTACCAAAAATCTGATTGATCTGTGCGTCAAACAAGCAGAGAAAGGAGCAGGTTTTTCGGTCTTTGTTCTCGTCTCCATTGGCTTAAGCCCCGAGTTTTGTTGCAAGCATGGTGTTAAGGGCATCTTAAGAGTGAATGTGACACCTTGCTGCCACCTCCACCGTCATTGTTGGAGAGACATCAGATTCCTCTATACCTGCATCCATCTGGGGTTTTGAACCAAAATACATGCCTCTTGAAGAATCAAAGTGTAGGATCTGCGGGCACTGTCAATTAGACCT
Source organism: Danionella dracula (assembly GCA_900490495.1). NCBI lineage: Eukaryota > Metazoa > Chordata > Actinopteri > Cypriniformes > Danionidae > Danionella > Danionella dracula. The sequence continues at coordinate 345,088 of UELW01000278.1, forward strand.
GTTTACAGTTCGGGCCTGGTTACACTCATGTTATCCTTAGCACATCTGCATATTGAATTAGTCTCTTTTGCCATACTGGATTGTGGCAGCACTGTCTGCAATGTACAAAGGGGTGTCCAGCTTGGCTTGTGCCAAAACCTAGGGATCTGTGCACCATTTTGCACTTGGAGACACAACTATTTTTTTCAGCTTTTTTGGCTCCTCTCAAAGCCAAAACAGGCTTGATAGATTAGTGGTTTAGTAGATTAGTAGCTTAGTAGATAAGATTAACTAATCAGACCAGGTAACGTTTTTAAAACATTTTTCAAATTTTGGTGAACTTGTGCCAATTGTAACCTCTGTTTCCTTTTTGTAGTTTAAATGAGTGGTACCCGGTGGGGTCTTCTGCTGTTGTAACCCATCCCCCTCAAGGTTGTGCGTGTTGTGGCTTCACAAATGCTTTGCTGCATACCTCGGTTGTAACGAGTGACTATTGCAGTCAAAGTTGCTCTTCTATCAGCTTGAATCAGTCGGCCCATTCTCCTCTGACCTCTAGCATCAACAAGGTATTTTCGCCCACAGGACTGCCACATACTGTATATTTTTTCTTTTCACACCATTCTTTGTAAACCCTAGAAAAGGTTGTCAGTGAAAATCTCAGTACCTGAGCAGATTGTAAAATACTCAGACCGGCCTGTCTGGCACCAACAACCATGCCACGCTCAAAATTCCTTAAATCGCCTTTCTTTCCCATTCTGACATTCAGTTTGGAGTTCAGGAGATTGTCTTGACCAGGAACAACCCCCTAAATGCACTGAAGCAACTGCCATGTGATTAGTTGTTTAGATAACTGCATTAATGAGAAATTGGACAGGTGGTCCTAATAATCCTTTTGGTGAGTGTAGTTGTGAGTGACACGTGAGTCATGGTGGGCGAGTAAACATAAGGGGCAAGAGAGAGGAACATTAGGCCAATCTCTGTGATTTATGAGTGCCACTCAGGTAATGAAGGAAATGAAGAGTAACAAACACATTTTCCTTTTGCCTATCATCGAAATGAAAAGTATGCTCAAACACTGGGGACTGAAAGCTATAGCAACCCATTCAAATGCATCTCTGTTTCACCTGGCACATCAAAACTAGCAAATGGACCCACGTGGTGTACTGAAGTGGATAGATATCAGCAGAGTTGGGTGTGGGGTGAATGGTAACGTGTGGTTTGAGGTCCTTCATATGTTAATTCCTCGCTGTTTTAATTTTGGCGGTTACGGTGCCGGAGGTCTTACTTTTAGGACCACATTTCTAAGACCATTGCTGTTTTTTTATAGTCGATAAACATATAAAGAGATTAGGGAAGCATATTAGGTTGCAGGAATAAAGATTCTTGAAAGAAAAAACAAAACAAATGACCTGGTATTGGTGCTATGGCATTATGAGTAGAAATACTATTTAAAAAGTTGCACATTGTTAAACACCATGTTAAACACAATGTACTGAAATATTAGTGTTTGATTTGTTGAACAATGTTTAGTATCTGGTATGCTATGATTTTTAAAATAGTTTACAGTTCGTGCTGAGAAAATCTGTATCTTTGCGCCATCTGGTGGCCAACTATGGTAACAAGAATTATATTACACTGCCACACTTGGCAACTCGGTAGGCTCTTGCAGCAACCTGAGACAATCTGGCTGGTCACCCTCTGTAGGTATGTTTCAGCTGCTAAAGGCTGATATCGATAACACTCAAAATTAACAGTTATTGTTTCATTAAAAAAAAAACTGTTGTCATGCACCCCTAATAAAAATGCAATTAATTATTAAATACTTAAAAAGAAATTGTGCTAAAATTAATTAAATTGTATAAATTAACATAACATAGCTTTGACTGAAATACAAAGAAACAAACATTAATTTGTTATACCATCACTTGCTGAATATAAACCATGAATAATTTTGCTTTTAAATCACTTTCTTTTATTTGTATTCTTGTTTTAGAATTTTGAGTTTGTAAATTTAAATGGAATGTTAGGAATTTTATGTTCATTTTTCAGTTTCAAAAAATAATTAAAGAATCTAATAAACTGTATAAAAAAAGATGACCAATGTTCAAAGAGATTCCAAAGTTATTATAAAGCAACTGTGTTTGGGAACACTATACAAGGAAGATATACAGTACATTACCTTTAACTATTTTATAGCTTATTTCTTCATTTCTGCTTCTGTCTCCATCTTTAGCATACACAGGACCAGGCAGAAGCTGCAATGCACCATCCTGGAAATTAAATTTATGATGATTAAAAAGAAGCACAAATATGTATGGCATAATACATTTGCACCATGACATTTTTTTAAACTAATGCAACCATACACTTTATTGCCTGATGTAAGTTGTCCACAATGTTTAGATGGGTTTTTAAGGGATTTTTTTTGCAGATTTCTAGAAGTTCATTACCTGGACACTGATGTAAGAAAAATTCTGACTCAATTGTCATTTGCAAACAATTCTATTTTACAGCTGATGATTGCCTGTGCAATATTCATTGAGCTCCAAAATTAAAAGTAAAATGAAAAGTAAAAAATTTTTTCACTGAAATCTATGGAATAAGTATTTAACTCTTTGTGGGAGAAGGACTGCTAGGAGCGTTCTACTCTCTCCACACTCTTTTAAAAATTCCAATCAGCGACTCATTGTGTGCGATAACCACAGAAACAAGTTGGAGCATTTCCTTGTGTTGATTTTGGAGTCGACGGCAACCAGCGTAGTTCTTCGGTCAGATCCAGAGGCCAGAGACGCTGCATGCTCCAGATTTCCTTTCTCTCGCTGCCTTCCGTCAACAAGTTATGCTGCCTACACACCAAGCACGAGTGATAGGAGAAGAGCGGCTGATTTCAATGTAAAGTCTATGTAAAGACGCGATAAGGTACCCCGCGGCGCAAAGGGTCCGGACCACGTGGCGCTAAGGGTCTGGACCACATGGCGCGGGGGACGTGAATGCCGCGAGAGACGAGGCGCTAGAAACGCGGCGCGGCACACCGGACTGATCGCGGGAGTAGGAATCCTTCCTACTCAGGCGAAGTTCGTTTGTGCGGCAACCAATCAGGGGCTTGGTCTTGTAGAGACGTCGAGCGGGAACATTCACATTCACAACAACAATGGAGGAGAAAATTATTATCGCAGTGTGTGAGCACCCCGAACTATATGATTTGGTGTCCTATTATTACAGCCATCAAAATCATAAGGACCTGGCATGGAAAATGGTGGGCGAGGAGGTCGGTGAGCTGGGTAAGTAACCTTTTTTTATTAATCATATTTAGCATGTATTTATAGTGCTAACTTAGATAATGCTAAGTTGACTAGTGGATTTAGTTATCAGAGGAAGTGTATAGGAAGAAATGGAAAGGGTTGAGGGACACTTATTTAAAAGAAAGGAGTTGGAGAAAAGGAGTGGGTCAGCAGCAGAGCCAGGAAAAAGGTGGAAGTACGCTGGTCCTATCTTTCCTTGACCCTTTCGTCTCCCCGCGGGAGATGAGCGGGAACATGGAAAGAATGCAGCAGAAGCTGCTGTAGTTCAGTCAGAGACAGGTTTGTGGAGAACTGGTTCCAAAAGAAACAACATACTTGTTGTTTACGTTATGATTAAATGTACAGGTAAGATAATTTAATACTTTATGAATGTTTGTCATGCTAGAGCCGACTGATTCATTTGAGGCCAATGAGCAGGGGTCTCCTCTGCCAGAACCTGCTGCTGCTGCTGCTTCTCATGGTCCTTCAAATTCTGCTGCTGTCCGCACAGGTCTGTACTGGCAATAATAGCCTGTAGAAATATTAACCTGGTTATTTGATAAATTGGTTGAATGTAACTGATGGTTTATCAAATAACAAACTCATGCTTCCTATTAAAATATTTTATAGTTAATCAGTTTTGTAAATTTTTAGATTAGTTTATTTACAGTGCATGGAAACTATTTTAGTGCTATATTGGTGTTAAAATGTGATGTGTAAATTATATTGAGTTAACACTGAAAGGCTTTGGTGTTTTACTTTCCACAAAATACTTTATTTATACTTTATATATATGTAAAATAATGAAGTATTACAAAAGGTAGTTAAAAAATTACAACAATAAATAGGTAAGACAAGCCTGAACAACCGAAGCACGCTCCAAATATTTACAAATGGATGAAACAAGAACATGTGTAAAGTATATAAAAGGTGTTTATAGAAACTCAAAGAACAAGTGTGAACAAAACTAACGAAACTAAACATCAATAATTTACTATTCTTTTGGCTGCCACGGTACTGCTCCTTCTGCAGAAAAATGGGCCATGAAAATGTCCCTTACTCCGATGGCCTCTCTCCCAGAATAATTAGAGGCAACCTGACCCAGACTGTGCAGGGATTCCTCGGCACCCTGCACTGGCCCTCGATGAACCACCTCTTCTGCCTCTGTGGATCTCATGTGGTTGTGGAGGATGCATGTTGCCTTTACACACTTCTCCACAACATCTGGGTGTACCTCAATGAGGCGACGGTACATCCTCCACTGCGAAGACAGGATCCCGAATGCATTTTCCACCAGCCGGGCCCTAGAGAGGCGGTAATTGAACACTTGTTTCTCCTGGGAAAGTGTGCGTCCAGGGAAAGGCAGAGGTTTGCTAGATTGTTACGTTTTGGGTGCTGTGTAAATTACTGTGTTATACAAATCCTAATGCTTAAAGATATATAAGCTAGTTACTTTAAATGAGTGAGTAATATAAAATAATTTAACCTGCTTAACGGAGGTAGATGGACAGCCGCTCAGCTGGTGGATTGAGCGCCTGTATATTGTATCCTGACGAGATATTCTCCCGCCGATTCGGGACAACAGGTTGTCGAACTGGGCTCTGCTGAGCCTGAAGTACTGCTGAAACCAGCATTCATCTACCCGTAGCTTCTGGAGGAGTCGATGAAATTCTCTGAGCTGGGTGCTTCTCTGGAAGATCTGGTGAACCCAGATACACTGTAGAACATGTCGGCGCCGTTTTTCAGACTTCCACCGTAAATAAAGCTCAGCAACTCTCTCAATATACTCTGCGTCCGCCATTTTCCAGCACAAAGGAAAACTCTTAAAGCCCCTCCCCCGGAATGCTCGCACCTGGGTTTGCTTAAGCGAAGTGTTTAGAGCTTGGTCTGAACACCCTGTCAGACTCCTTTTTTTTATTATTAGAGCACTTGTTTTGCTGGTTGACTTTTTTTAGTGTGTTCCAGACATGTCGCAACCGTGCAAATGTTGTGGATTGATCATATTGACGGATAGCCACGATAATTGCCTCGGTTGTCTTTGCAGTAGACATGATGAGGGTTCAAACTGTGTTGATTGCATAGTTCTGTCTGGCTACACATTTAGGACGAGGCTGGCGTACTTTCAGGCAGCAACCGGAGATAACTCCCGTCCGTAAGGGTCAACGAGTACATGTCTCCCAGCATCCAGAGGAGTTGAGAAGGGTTGTGCGCATCGGCTCCTGGTCTGTGCGCTTCCGGCTCTCCCGGTGCGTCCTCTATCTGCCGCAGTGAGTTTACAGGTGATGCGCTGCTTGCATCTTCCAAAGACTCCTGTGCGCCTGATGATGTGCTCTCCACTACTGCATCAGATGAGAGACAGCACAACTCTCGAAGGAGACTGCACATCGCTCTCCCCCTCTGGAGTGACGGCAGATTGTGCTGCAGAGGAGATTCCACGTATAAGACTATACCAGCCTGACTCTAGTTCCAAGTTTTGTTGCAAACATGACATTGGGGCAACTAAAGGTGAACGTGACATCTCATTGCACCTCAAACTCCATCTTTGGAAGGACATTCGGTTCCTCTGTGCTGGTGTCCTGCCAGGCGTATAGTAGTGACTACCAATGCTTCATAGACCAGGTGGAGTGCTTTATGCCAGAAGCACTGTCTAAGGGTTGAACCGACAATTATGCTTGCTAGAGCATAAATCGTTGTGCCGTTTCCCTAGTGCTAAAGTACTTTTGGAGAATGCTGCAGGATATCACATGTTGGTCAGGATGGAGAACACGGTGGTGATAGCGTATGTCAGTCATCAAGGAAGGATACGCTCACCCTGTTGTCAGCTCTCGCTTGCAGACCGCTCCTCTGGAGTCAGCACTGGGGGCTATCCCTAGTTGCAGTCCATACTCCCGACAGGTTGAACCCTTTAGCAGATACACTGTCTCAGTGGAAACCCCAGTCAGAAGAGTGGCGACTCAATCCACTGGCAGTCCAGTAGACATGAGCGTGTGCATTGCTGGTCCAGTAAGAAACGCCTATATGCATTTTCCCCAGTGAGCCTCCTTGGGGTCTTCTGTGCTAAGATCAGGGAGGACAAGGCAGAGAATGCAATAGTGCCCCTGATTTTCCCAGCTGTATGGGGCTTTGTTTAACCCTCTTAAAACAGAACTGTCGCCGCCGATAGAACCATGACATGCGCACTTCAAACTATCATAGCGCTGGAAAGCTGAGAAACGACTCTTTCAACTGATTCATTACGGTAATGACAACATTGCTTGTTTGTCAGGAACTAGAAGTTTGTGGAGCATAGGAGAGTAGTGACAGATGAGTGATGATTACTTGTGATTCTAGTGATTACTAGTGTTCACACCAAAAATGTCATTTTTATGTTGAATTTATGCTTATGTCTTAATTCAATCCAGTTAAGAGTGGATGTGTTTTTTTAAGAAATGGCTTGAACTGATGTTTTATTTGAAAGGAATAAACGTTTATTTTGTTAGCATTTTTGTTTATTGAGCAATTGTGTTTTAATGCTGTGGTGACTTGGGATTTCGCAAATATTTTGAGCTTTAAATTTTATTATTTGACCATGGTTTTGACCCCATGGATCTGAAACTCTGCTAGAATTTCAAACGTATCCTTTGGATGTCTGATCTTGCTTTAAAATGAGATCTATTTCATTTCAGTGAACACTACAAACCTGGAACTGAACTTAGATGGTTGGTACCCCAGGAACATACATAAAAAGGCAATTGATTATTTGATTGGAAACCATCATAAGATAGGAAACCAGCTAGCAGCAGCTAGAGTTCTCACAAGAAAAAATAAATATGATCACATTACACTAGTTCTGTGCTTTTTTCATTGGCTTCCTGTAAAATAACGCACTGACTATAAGATACTGCTCCTTGGCTTGGCTCTTGTCTACCTGAGCAGTCTCTTATCACAATATATTCCAGCTCACTCTCTTAGATTACAAGAAGCAGTACTACTGATTATTCCAAAAATGAGTAAATCCCCCAGAGGAGGAAGAGCATTCGCATATAGAGCCCTGAAGCTCTGGAATAAACTCCTGATAATAAACTACTAAAAGTGTCTGGATATCTTTTTAATTTAGCATTTGAGTAATTGGCTGCTGGAATTTTTCCAAACAGATATGGTGTCTGAGAGGTATAAAGATACAAACCTATCTTCATCATCTATCACTCATCCTGCAGCTGATGCTGATTACTCTTTTTTTTGTCCGTTACATTTTTCCAACTATTGTTTTTTTGTTTGTTAGTTTCTGTTTCGTCTTTGTTTTTTTTTCAGGTGCTGTCGGGGTAACTGTTTGCTGATGGATCTTAACTTTGTATATTCTTTATGCTGGGGAGGTGACTAGCACCTGCCTCAGTCAGCAAGGCTCCCAGGGAACTTGCATAGGGAATTCCTTTTTTACCCTACCTGATCCACACTAGGACTTTGTGAAGCTGCTTTCAAAGCAACTGCTGAAAAAGAAAACTTGATATATTAAAACTTGATTGATTGATTGATTGTGATGTGGCTTTTAGAGTTTCATCACAGTGCTAGTGGTATTGAGATACAGAAATTGCATATTTTTGGCCATAACTACCTTGAAGTTAGATTTTTCATAAAATTAGTCCCAAAACATTTGGAAGGTCATGCTGAGTAATGATTTTTTCCAGATCAGCCAATTTGGATGTCAGCCATCTTGAAAAAAATCAAAACTACTCTTATTTCTTAACAGATTGAGCTAAAATTCTGAAACTTGACACGCATGTTTGTCACCTTGCCCTTGCGGTACTCAAATATTTTGGGGTTGTAGCGCCACCTTATGATTACTATATATATATTTTTTATTTTGCTAATAACATTTTGTAGCTCTATCCTATGCTCACAAGTCAATGCACCCACTCCAGGTGTTGAAGTATCCTCTTAAATTTTAGAGGGAAGAGCAGGAATGGGTGATTAACTGAACGCTTCTTTGAGTAGGCTGAAGGCCTCTTGTGCAGATTCATGATATAGAGCTACCATTAAATAATTGAGTTAAAATATATTGTGAAGTAATTGAAACATTTATGAATATATAGTAGAAGCTGGCAAGATCTAGGAGCTGTGTAGTTATTTAAAAGTTTGAGGAAGGGCAAGATAGTGTCGCTTATACCTCCTTTTGTTCAATGGGGACCACTAGTGAACTAATGATATAACCCAAGAAGTGAATATTAGGGAATTCAAATTTTTCCTCTTCAAGAAACAAAATCTTATCACAGAGGCATTGGAAGACACGCTCGACATGCAGACTATCTGAGCTTGTCAGAAGCGAAAAGATGTCACCAGCAGTTTTTTCTTTATTAAACTATATCACAAAAACGTGTATCTATACTTTATTAAAAAAAACTAAAACGATACCTGTTTCTCAGTTAAGTTGACCTTGCCTTTGTACCCCAGGCTTAGACAAATTTTGGCATTCCCAATTGTAACTCTTGTGCATGGTTGAAACCACGGAGGCCGGTTGTCAATGTCTTTAACATTGATGGTGATGGTTGTTGAAGCTGTGAAGGAGTTTTCTCCAGTTTGTGACTGTATTGGAGTATCCTGTTAAAATTGTGTTTGTGTTAAACATGAAATTATTAAAGAATGAGTACTATTTCAGATCATGAAGAAATGTTTTTACATACCTGCACATATAAAACTAAATTCACTTGCTGGATGACATCATAATCTAAGACCTTGTTCACAAGTATGTTTGGAGTATACATCGTTTCAAGTCTGAAGTATCTGTTCTGTAAAGAAAACAAAGGTATAGTTTGAGTGTTCACATTAGCAATTGTAAACAAATTCAGCTGTATTCCATAAAATAAGCTAATATTTAATAATTTTTTTTCCAAACTAAATCTGTTAACATACTGCTCCTTTGAGAACCACTGAACAAAATGTAAATAATCTCATAAACCACCAACCAAAAACTTTTTTAAGTAGTGAAAACTCAATATGATTTTTAAAAAACTGTTTGTTTTTAGTTGGGAGATTATTTAGAAGGCGTTAATATAGTTTTATCAAACCATTTGAAAGCACATTCATTACACTTAATATTCAGACCTATAGTAACAGTTAGTGTGATAATAAATGCTTTAATCACTTATTCTTATGGTACCTCGTGACTAATTCAGGTAGTTATAAAATGTTTGTTAGCTGCAGAGGAGTGCACTTAGGGGAGACAGGTTAGGCATAGTCCTACCTGCCATCATAGAAATCCATACATCCATCCATTGATGGCCACAGTGGAATGAACTGCCAACTCTACTTGCATATGCTTTTATGCAGCGGGCATACCTGTCACTGGGAAACATTCATACACACTCATTCTCACTATGGACAATTTTGTTCACCTAATTGACCTATAATGCATGTTTTTGTGCTTTGTGGGGGAAACCGGAGCACCCGGACTAAACCCACATGATCACGGGGAGAACATGCAAACTCCACACAGAAATGCCACCTGCCCCAGCCGAGCCTAGAACCAGCAACCTTCTTGCTGTGAGACGACCGTGCTACCCACTGCACCGTGCCTTCCCAGACTCGCTTAGCTCCTGAGATCAGACGGGATCGGGCATTGTGGAGCCAGAGTGGCCACCATCATGGAAATGTAAAATAAAAAATAAACTAGAGGGTTATATTTATTCAGTGTTAACATTATTTATTGATATCTGGGCAAAGCTAATAATACAGAATATGAGCACAATTTACATAATAAATAAAAAGTAATACATGTATTTTAAAATACATTAAGCTCTTTTTTTGTTAATCGCCAAGTAAATGTAACAGTATAGCAATATTATTTGGTTTAGGATACAAACTATGCTCATCACTTTATTAAATTGTGTAATTGACATGGCAAAGTAAAATTAATCATTCAAATCGATTTTCAACTCTCAGGCTGAGACTTGATAAGACAAGGCCCATCTGTGGCCTTTGACTGGTATCAAGGCTTGATCCTATAATGGTCTCTAAACTCCTCTTCCTCTACAGGTAAACAAACTTTCACCAGCTTACTAGACTATCTTATCAGACTCAGGAGGTTTGAGTTAGTCTAATTGCACCCAGTATTTACACATTCTCAACTCTCTGTTCTGCGAGTAGCATTAGATAGCAGTAATAAACTTTGTCTTGCAACTCTAGTTTACACTCGGGTTTGTTGTGACCTCAATCTGTACCTCGAACGATAGCTTCCTGCTTCTTGACACCAGACCTATTGCCTTGTTACCTTGAATTTCTTGCCGCCTGGGCTGACCTTCTTGCCCATTTCACAGTCTCTCTCTCAATCTCCGCTGCACTTGTTTACCTAGCATCTGACCATGGCCTGTATGACTCAGATTGTTTGTTAATACAACTGCATAAGGATCCCAAGAAGCCTTCTGAGTTATTACAGAATGCTACTCCCACTTTCATTCCAGTGTTTTTAGCACAATTATCTCATCGGCTTCATAACCAACAACATTTCAAAACCTGACTCATTTCATGGAAGAATTCACCCCAGACCATGCAAACCTTGCAAGTTCAAAAGACCAGCCGAACAGAATTGGAGAGCATTCTCCACACATGGTCTGGTCTGTCACCTGTGGGGAAATCTTGCCTGGCGCTGCTGGAGAAGTTTTATGAAGACGTCAAGAGAGGCAAAGGGTTTTTGCTTAAGAGCAAACTGTTCAACAAACCCTTCTATATCCAAACAATAGCAGCCAGAAATTGCTGGTTTGTTCCCTGCTCACAGGCAGAGCTCTGGACTGGGCTACTGCAAGATCGACCAGTCCATGTTTGATTCCTTTGAAGCTTTTTATTCCAGTTCCGGTAAGTTTTTGGAGACACTGATGGAGGTGGTAACCCCGGTGATTTAGTCTCTGAAGCAGGGAGAGCAGACAGCAACTGAATATGCACTGACATTCCGCACACTAACGGACTGTGTAAAGGATGACTTGTTAACATTATATCACAGAGGGTTAGCACTGCCTCTGCAAAGTGAAGGGGAAGAACCTGGTTATGTTTATAGAGATGTCCATTCAGATTGATAACCTTATTCGCAGCCACCAGCCATTGTACAGCACAGTTCCAAAGCCCAGGAACAACCCCATCCTCACAGCCCCTTCACCTCCCACACCCGAGCCTGAAGCGATGGAGATTGGTTTGACACAAATAATCCCCAAAGAAAGATATCGATGCGTGCTCTACAACCTAGTTTTTTACTGAGGACTCTCAGGTCACCTCAGCGTGCCCTGAGCGACCAGAAAATAAAGCTCCAGGGGTGAGTGTTTGTGCTGTTATACAGAAAAATAATCAATGTCTAGAAATTAGAGTTACAGTGCTTTTTGCTGGGAAGAAGATTAATGCACATGCTATGATTCACAGATAGATGGTGGTGTATATTGACGGTAATATGATTTATTCAGAATCTAGGGAGGATCTCACAAATCATTTCAGGGTTGTGCTGCAACACCTAATACAAAACAAGCTCTATATAAAATTAGAAAAGTGTGAGGTCCATTGAAACACCAAGTCATTCCTAGGATATGTGATCAGCCCGGGGGTGTGGCCATGGATGATCACAAAGTGTCTGCTGTGCAAAAGTGGCCTCGACCAGGATCACTCATGGAGCTTTTAGGGCTTTCGCAAACTTTTATAGGTTTAAAGGTTTATTCTTGGATTTAGTATTGTCGCAATGCTGTTAACAACACTCACAAGGAACAGCGAACCGGTGGTCATGAAATCCAGAAACAGAAAGAGCTTTCTCTGAGCTCAAGAAGTGCTTCACCACGACACCCATTCGCCATCACCCTAACCCAAGGTTAATGTTCATCATCGAGATTGATGCCTCAGACACCGGCATCAGGGCGGTTCTCTTCCAGAGGCAGGGAAAACCCCCGCAGATGTTTCCATGTGCCTGCTACTCGTGCAAACTTACCCCAGCAGAGAGAAACTATGACGTAGGTAACAGAAAACTCTTGGCACTGAAAGCAGCACTAGAAGAGTCGATACATTGTCTGGAGGGAGCAAGAGGGAAGGAGAGGGCCTGTCTGCTAAAGCATGTTACCAGACAATGGCTGTGCAGATCCTCTGAATACAATAGATTGACAGCATTGATGGACAGCCACGGGTGCAGTCTCGAACATTTGGGTCGTAACTTTACACTCTGAGGCTGAATTTGAGGGCTTAATTTTTGTTATTTACACTGTTCTGGCCAGTAACACACCAAGATGGCATAATTCAGGCCATCAAGGAGATGGCTCAGCACTCTAACCATCTGGAAGATTAACTTCCTGGGCACTCAGAGAAATCGAGCACGAGGTGGCTGCAGAATATGGCTTTTCGCTGGACCTGTCTGTGGAAGCCTATGCTACTCTGTGTTAAGCTGCTGCTGCCCTGCATGCTATGGCAGTCTTAAGGTGCGCAGGTCAATGCACTAAAGAGATGCTTGAGGGGAGTTGCTGCCCAAGTGTTATTAAGACCAAAGAGCAGTCACAGACTTGCAATGAAGAAATAAATTGTAGCAAGCTTGATGGGCACAATGATGTCCACCTTAGTGGTCTAGAGGCCTCATCTGTGGCTAGCCTAAGCTGGGATGTTGCCATAAGTCTGTAAGCATTTCCTTAAGTTCTTGTGGTTAAAAAATGTCTCTTTGGTGTTGCCATAGATTGCCTAACATCACAGTCTGGCCGAAGTCATGACGCCATCAAAGAGATGATATTGCAGGTTTCCTTCTAGGAAAGCGCCCCCACCACCTGATCGATGCTGAAGAAAGCCTCCTCTGTCCTCCACTGTTGTTCAGCCCATCACACAAGACAGAAGGGAGGCTACCACAAATGGAGAGCAACATTGAACTCCCTGGGTTATGTGCATAGCCAGTAGGCTTGCTTTGCAGATACGAATAGTCTCCTTTCAGAGACACAATTTAGGGTGAGGTGTCAGTTGCAACCCAGCCCAGATGGCAGTCATTAAGGTTGAAAATTATTGTTAAAATATGGTGATTTCATTTTTAAAGATAATTTGACTTCAGATATTGAGAACTTTGAACGTGTTTTGCTAAGAGTTGCTGGGAACTCTGATTTTGCTTTGCTAACAACTCACCCCCACTGCTGTTTTACCACCCCGAATGAGAGATCCTTATCTTCCAACTGAACAGTTTCAAACTCACCCAATTGACTTAAGGATACAAACACACTGGGAACCCCAATCAGATTCATTCTTATCTATGTTGAGTGAGACCATAAGAAAGACAGCTGACCAGAAGCATTTTGCTCTCCTGAAAAACACAGCTCAGTTATGATGCTTGGCTGGATGATGATGGCTTTTTCAAAAAACCTGGCTTGATTTGACTTCTAAAAGCTTTACTAATTTTTAATAAAACCTAATATTTGTAATTCAACAAAACCAGCTTCTTCAGCCAGTTGCCGCTTCGAGGTCAAGCCTGAACATCTGGGCTGGTCTCTACCGAACGTAAACACATTTCTGAGTTTGGGATTAGTGATTGCCAGAAAAATGATCTGACCACAATGTGCCAAGTATAAAGTGGTTGTGGTTGTTTTTTAGGATCTTATGAGTTCCAGTAAAAGGTTCCTTCAACATGCCAGGACATTTTAGACAATTCCATGCTACCAACTTTGTCGAAACAGTTGGCCAATTTTTTACCCCTTTGCAAAACCCTTAGGTCATGAGTAAGGCTCTGACTGCAGCGAAGGATCTTATTACAAAGCCTCATAGGAAGGAATCAGGCATCCACTTTTGCTTATAAAGTTGTACAATGCAATTCTCACATGCTGACCGTTGGCCCATTGCACTAGGTACTCTTCAAGCATGTTCTAATTGTCATCATTCAATATACGTCTCTGTTCTCTAATGACTGCAAAATATAGTGTATTATTTAAACATCCAAAAAAGCAAAAGTATGTTCTCCACTAAATAAATCAATGTTAAAATTAGTGCTGACATATGAAAAGAATGAGCAGGTCTGAGAACCGTATGCAAAACTCAAGTATATTGTTTGTTTGTAGCAAAATTATAATCATTAGAAAATATTAATAAAATAGCAATTAACAAAAACAGCTTCAGCGTCACGGTGGTGCAGTGGGTAGCACGGTCGTCTCACAGCAAAAAGGTCGCTGGTTCGAGCCTGGCTGGGTCGGTTGGCATTTCTGTGTGGAGTTTGCATGTTCTCCCCGTGATCTCCTCCGGTTTCCCCACAAGTCCAATGACATGCGGTATAAGTGAATTGAGTAAGAACAATTGCCCATATGAATGTGAATGTGTGTGTGAATGTTTCCCAGCGATGGGTTGCGGCTGGAAAGGCATCTGCTGCGTAAAACATATGCCAGAGAGTTGGCGGTTCATTCCTCTGTGGCGACCCCGAAAGGGAACAAAGCCAACATGAAGATGAATGAATGAATGAAAAACAGCTTCAAAATGTAGTAAAAACACAAATGGGTTTCTAGAAATTTTACCAAAAAAAGGGTAACATATTTTATATTTGAGAAGTGCATTAAACATCTCTGATTGGCAGATTGCAGGTAACCATAGCTCATAAGAAAACATTTAGCAAGTGACTTTATTACCCACCACAGTTGATTCCATAGAATAATAAAGAACCTCTGAATCATCATCTATAGCTTCAACCCGACCAATGCTGGTATTTGCTTGTGTGAGCTGCATAAAACACAATATACTGTAAAACAATTACAGAAACAAACAAGTTATCATATTATTTGAAGCATAGTAATTACTCAAAACCTACATTATGACTTTGTACAATATTTTTGTAGTACTTTATGGGTGGAGCTCAGCTATGCTCACAGAGTTCAAAACAAAATTAAAAACATCTGTTTAATCTACCATTTGAATTGTTGGCTAACTGGGATTTGTCCCAACAGATATGGTGTCTTAGTGCTATAAATAAACAAATTGTTGAAAAAACTAGTGGTTCAATGTTCAATATCTAACCTCTCCCCATAATTTATCACTCATTGTGCAGCTGATGTCTATCACCTGTTTGTTGTCTGTGTTACTGTCTGGGTATTTGTTCGTCAATGGATCTTAAGTTTGTATATTCTTTATGTTGGGGAGGTGACTAGCAGCTGCCTCAGTCACCGAGGCTCCCAGTTACTTCAGATAGGAAATTCCTACTTACCGTACCTGACACACTTGGATGTTGTGCGGCTGCTTTGAAAGCAACTGCTATAAAAGTATATATAGCTACAACTACATAAAAAATTGGTTGATTTTTCAACATTTAAAAACAGGTTAGTTAGCTGTAATGTTTTGTAAAGATTTTTATGAGCTCAACAAAAGTGAGTACTATTTATGCTTTGTAAAGCTTTTTGTGAGATAATCTAAAGTGAGAAAAATGTATGACTACAGTAATACCAGGAGAGAGGTAATATTCTAAACAGAAGTAGCAAAAAAACAGCACAGAGGGAAACAGAACATTGACATATTCAGTCTTGTGTTGCTTTTCTTTGTCAACTGCTATTGCTTCACATAGTCCTCACCTTAGATTAGCTTACTGGTTAACTGGCTAGTAATTTTTTCATAACTATTTGAATTAATCATGACTTACAAAACAAATATGTGTTAATAAAGCATGTTTTTTAACACTGAACAAGTGTTACTATATGTCTGAATAGTAAGATATTTGAACGTGCTTTAAAGTGTCTTAATAATAATTTATTAACATGTTCTAGATGATCTCATGAATTGCTTACCACCAAAAACTAAGTGGTTTTTAAATAGTGAAAATGATTTATGCATAAATGAATAACTGATCAACAATAAAGCATGAAATTAATGTTATTGAGCATATCATATAGATATTGAAAAACCAAAACTAATGCACTTAAAGTTATATTTTATTTATTTTAGCTTACAACTGTGTATTAACATAGTGTCACAGAGGCTAACCTTGTCACTCCCTCCTCTGACCAGCAGAGGGCACCCTCGTTGCACTAACTCCTGCTCCTCCACCTACACCACACTACATTCCCCATACACCCCAGGGGCAGCTTGATTACACACCCAGCTGAAGAACATTACCTTCACTATTTAAACAAACTGTTTCCCTGGGCTCATCGCAAAGACTTATTTGTATAAAGTCTTATTTGTTGTTAGTCTGCCTGACCTGACTAACCGCCTGTTATTGGACCACGTTGTTAAATAAAGCCTGCATATGGATCCCAACCCGAGTGACGTTTCATTACACATAGAAACAATGTTTTAAAATAATTTATAAATTTTTCGCTTTATTAATTATTCCTAGTGTGTAGTTATTATGAAGTGTCTTTTATGTTTCTCTCTCGTGAATATCAATCCTGACCAGCCCAAGCTTGGTTGAATAATAATAATAAAATTAATAGTACATTTTATTGGCTAGTGCCTTTCAGGACACACAAGGACATCTCACATAGCAGTAAAATACAGAGCACAACAAAGAACAATAGAAGCAGATTAGAGACACACAAACAATAAGATAAAGTACCAAAAGTTAAAAACCTGTCTAAAAAAGTGTGTTTAAACCTGGATGTAAACGTTTGCAGATCCTGGCTAAGTGGATTGGACTAGGTAAGTGGTTGCAGAAGCAGTACACCAGAATGTTCGTTCGCCAAGAAAGGTTCTAGGTCGAGGGGAGAGAGAGGGAGCTGTGAGAGAGAGTATAGTGCAAGTGAATGAGGGTGGATTGAGAGAATGTCTTTAATGTAGGAGGGAGCAGAGCTGTTTAGTGCATTATAAGTGAGGGGAAGATTTTTGACTGAGATCGAAATTTTATACGGAGCCAGTGGTAGTGTTGGAGGACCGGGGTTATGTGCATGTTATTAGTCTTCTGGATTAGCTGTAACTTGTTTCGAGTCTTGGGTGGCAGGCCATGAAATGGTGAGTTGCAGAAGTCAAGACGGGGGGTTACAAAGGCTGATGTTGCTGTAGCACTCTGTGTGAGAAATAGAAAGAGATTATTCATTTTCCGGACATAGAAGTTAGCAGTATGTGTGGCAAAATTAATGTGTCTCCGGTGAAAGGGTAAGGTCGATGATGACTCCCAAGCTTTTGGTCTGGAGGGAGACATGATTGCTGTTCTACCATCCAGGTTTGAATTATAGAGTGACGATTTTGAACCAATTAAAACTCTCTGTCTTAGAGCTGTTAAGTTTTAACAGATTGGACGTGCACCTGGATTTCAGCTCAGAGAGACAGACAGAAAAGGAATCAGGCACCAGTGAAGCAGGTTTGGTGGAGATATAGAGCTGGGTATTGTCAGCATAGCAGTGAAATGTAATACTGTATTTCCTAAAAAAATATTACTGAACAGAAGAATGTAGATGAGAAATAGCAGAGGCTTTTTAGAGAACAGGCCCCAGGGAGACACCAGACGTAACAGCAGAAGAGCAATATTAGCCTACTTGGATACACTTATCATTGAGCAAGGTAGGATCTAAACCACTGGAGAATAGTTCCAGACCCTCTAGTCTAGACAGAAGAATATGGTGTGCTACAGTGTCAAATACAGCTGAGAGATCAAGGAAGATGAGTAAAGTGTCAAGGCCAGTGTCAGACGCTAACAGGAGATCATTGGTATTTTTGAGAAGAGTTGTTTCAACACTATGTAGAGAATGAAAGCATTACTGCAACTGTTCATAGAGACTGTTATTGAATAGGAAGGCCTTTAGCTGATCCCCAACACACTTTTGCAGTATTTTGAACAGAAGTTATTGAGGTTGCATTGGTCAGTGTTAGGAATTTTGAGTATTGGTATGACTGCAGGTCAATGTTGTTTTTTATCATGACAACCAACTGAAACCACTTATGACCAGCTGATAACCTTCTCAACCCAGCTTCCATGTCTCAAATAAACTGGTTATGCTGGAATTAGCAGCAAAGCCACGAAGGCATCTATTTAAGGTGTCCAAACGTGTAGCTATAATTATTGATCATATAAACCGAACGTAATTCACTGAGCCCAATTTGGGGAGACAACACAGTATTAAGTCAATTACTTCAAAATTGTTGCTATAGTTGCCAAAAAGCTTTTTTTCTGGCCTTTTATTCAAAACTCTGTTAGGCTAGATAGACTCATTGAACCACATTGTTTTTTTCAACAATGTGTATGTTTATAGCACTCATGCACCATATCTGTTTAGACACATACCAGGAGCTAGTTTTTCAAATGCTAAATTGAGCGAATATAGTTTTATTCAAGTTTTGGACACTGTGAGCATAGCTGAGCCCTGGAGACCACCTGGGAGTTTGTTCCAGAGTTTTGGGGCTCTATATCAGCATGCTCTTTCCTCTCTGGTGGATTTACTAATCGTTGAGACAATCAGTAGTCATGCTTATTTCAGGAAGCCATAATATATTGTGAACCAATGATCATGAAACGCCATGGACAATTTCTTGCATATGCCGAGGATAAAAGGATACATACCTTTTTCCTGTTATGCTTTGGAGCCATTGCTATAGAAGTTCCCCTTCAGTCATTCACTTTGACATATGTCAAATGCTGACTACTGGAACACCCATTAAAAATGCCAGAACTTAGGTCCTTCCAAATCGATCAATGGCAGGGTTCTCACCATGTACTTCAATGGCCCCAATTCTGAAGTACAGAGGCTATACTTGCCACCACAAAGGCTGTTTTAGTAATTATGGCCAAATAACAGTGAAGTTTCAGAAAATGACTCACTGATTTATGCCTGGAACCTACCGGGTTGTAGGGAAGATAGCATAGCTCTATCAAATCTAGCCAGAGATATAGTTAATGAAAGTTAATCTTCCGGGGAACTACCCAGCCCATCCTGTGACTGGTGACGTAACCTTTCAAGGACCAGACCCAGAAGTGACAACCGATTTTCAAACACCCAGGAGCCTGCTACTCCCCTAATGGAGTGTGTCTTAACTGCAAGGTGCAAGGGACTTGCACTCTGTATATGTGGTAGAGATGGCCTTAGTCTACTACCTTAGAAAAAAGATGCTTTGGCCAGGTGTTAAATGACTCTTTTCTAGGTTGACTCATCAACTGGGTCTAGGACTGGGCCATTATGAGCCAGTTGTCTAGGAAGTTGACTCAAACCCCTTCCCTGTTTGAGCAATACTAATGGTACCTTGACTACCTTGTGAAGGAGTGAGGGGACAGAAACAGGATGCAGTAGTGAAATGCTCATCCTTCAAAACATAACTGGAGGAATGGTCTGTGTCACGGGAGGATATTTATGTAAAAGTACACATTCTTCAGGTCTACTGTTATGAGCCTATCCTGGGGAATAATAGAGAAGACTGCCTGTCCTTCTGCTATCAAACAACAGGGACATATCAGGCTCTTTTGATTTCAATGAGGAAGTAACTCTAACTCTTGACTCACTTGTTTGCTCTGGGGAAGTGCACGGGGCAAGAGGAATAGCACGGTGCTTCATTCACTTGTTAAACTAAAATGATTTGAGGGCTCTCAAACCATCTGAGGCAGCAAGCCAGGATCTGAGCGAGTTACCGGACATTCTGAACACCACATGCTACCTTACCATGTCGATGCACAAGGACCCGGAGGCATTGGCCACTGTCCTTCAATTCAATGATCACATTGCACCCAGAAATCTTTATGAATCCATTCACCACAGAGAGAGAAAATGCTCTTTTAGCAAAGGAAGGCAGCAATGATGCAAGAGCCAGGGCTACACGCTTTCACTTTTATCTTCAGCATGTGCAAACCTCATGGCCATGAGCATTTAATGATCATTTGCTCTTTCAAGTTTGTGTGGAGATTGATTGTAACCTCTGAGGTGCTCCTATATTCATCATATGACATATTTCAAAGCAACCTACTTAGAACTAAACAACAGAATAAGATATCATCACCAAATCTGACACACATGCACTTATGAACCAAAACAAGAGAAAGAGAGGTTTTGAAAGAAGATGGGAGAACACTGAAAGTAATTAAACACGGTTATAATTTAGCTACATTTTATTTTAGTTTTTTATATATTTTTTTATTGAACTCTCAATTACTTTATTTTGTTCAATTCTTATAACATCAAACTCAACATAAAACATTTTACACAAATATCCTTCCATTCAATATACTCACTTAATTCTATTTAAGTAAAAATGAGTGATCTTGCATGAATAGCTTTCTATTTCCTGTAATTGTTTCAATTGCTAGTTTAATAGATTCATATAAAATAATATGTCAATGTTCAACCTCTAATGTCCACCGCTAATGTCCTATAATTTCTACATTGAATACTTGGTGTTACCCAAAAGTGGTGATTGAGCCTACTATTTAACATTATTGATTTCCAATGTTTGTCCAAAAATCTCTAAAGTCTCTTAATGATCTGGGTCTTGTCCAGGCTCAAATGAAGCTATTTTCCATGATCAGCCAACAGATGCTGCACATGTTATGCAGTTTCCTTCTGACAACTTCTGACCCTACATTGCTAGCTGCCTTACAATTGTTCCAAGTTATACTTCTGAACATGCACAATTAAGAAATAACCATAATCATACTTTTAACCTTGAAAAATAAATACTTTTTAAACTGAAAATTTAAATTCACATTCGGGAAGTAAGTAGTCCTCACCTCATTTATTTCAAAAGTGTAGTCATTCCGAGCAAAAGTTGGAGGGTTGTCATTAATGTTTTCAACATGAACAATCACAATCAGGGTTATCTATGGGAGAAAATACTGATCAAAAAACATAAACAAAAACTAAACTAAATCTAAGGTGCAACATGTAAGGCTTCATCTTAAATCAAATACAGCAATAGTGTTAAATTCAACATCAAAAGATGAATGGCATTAGAAAGACTGGACTGTAGAGGAAAACACAAGTATCTGTAAGAGTTTTAGCAGCATTTTAATGTATTTTACATATTTGGAAATCTTTTGCAATGTTTTACTTAATAAATCATATTATAAATAAGGAGCGACTTACACTTCTGTAGCCAGTTTTGTTACACCTGACTTGGACGGTAAGCTGTTCGGCACCTGGAATCATCTGTGGAATTTAGTTAAATAAAAATATGTAAATATCCATTGTTAATATTATTATTAAATAAAATAATTATAACACAACATTCACAATTTCTCATTTACACATAAATTAGTAGTTTGGTCTTTAAATGATAACATATGGAATACTGTAAGTTTTATATGAACTATATCTAGCTCAAAGGAACTTTGATCCCTGTCTTGCTCAAAGATCAACCTCCAAGCCAGACAAGGATCAATAATCATGGGTTAGAGAGGGCCCAAAGATATATATCACAGTCAGAAAGAGCTTATAAAACTATCTCAGTGTAAAACAGTGCACAAAGGTCTAGCTTTGACTCAGATAGAGCTAAAAGATCGACTTTTGATTCAGATAGAGCTCGAATATCTCAATCCTGATGTAGATTTTTGAGCCCTGTTTGACACAAGAGAATAGTGACTCTTGACAGGCTCAGACAGAGCTCAAAGATCTACTGTACAGTCAAACAGCATTCAAAGATCTATCAGGCAGAGGTCAAAGATCAAAAATGTATCCACCAGTCAGATACAGCTCAAAAGATTGATCACAGAGTCAGAAAAAGCTCAAAGATCTACATCGGAGTGACACCAAGATCAAAGATCGACCACAGAGTCAAAAAAGCTAAAAAGATGTCCTGCTGAGTCAGACACTACTTGAAAGATCTACCTTCCAGTAAGAAATAGCTTAAAATACACTACCAAGTCAAACAAAGTTCAAATTTTGTCCTCCTGCATTATCTTTCAGTCAGAAAGCGCTCAGAAATGTACATACTAGTCAGACAGAGCTCAAAGATCTACCTCAGAGTTAGACAGTGCTCACAGATCTAGTTCTAAATCAAACAAAGCCTACAGACTACACCTAAATCAGACAAGTCAAACATAGCTCAAAAATGTCCTTTTGAGTCTGACAGAGCTCAAGAATCTGCCGCAGAGTCAAACAGAGCTCAAAGATCTACATTCGTGTCAAACACATTTGATCATGTCCAGTTCATCGATATGCTGAAGTATGTGACATACAGCAATGAAAAACCATAATTCTCTGGAAAACTCAAACAGCTTCGTCAAGCCAAAGGTGATGCCTTCAGAAGTGGAGACCACGCTTTGTAAAAAGAGGCCAGAAATACATTGAACAAGGAGATCAGAGCTGCCAAGAGAACGTGCTCTGAAAAGCTGCAAAACCAGTTTGCTACCAATGATTCTGTTTCAGTGTGGTCAGGCCTAAAGATCATCACAAACTACAAAGGGCCAGCATCTTCATCAATGGGCAATCAAATTTGGTGAATGTGCTGAACTAGTTTTACTGCTGATTTGACACACCCTCCAATTGTATCCTTGAGCAGCCATTAACAGCTCCAGCACACACCTCCCCAAACCCCCTCAGCACACACCTTTCTCCCACTCTACAGTTAAGCGAGGGTGATGTTTGTCAGCTCTTCAGAAAGCAGAAGAGGAGGAAATCACCAGGTCCTGATGGGGTCTCATGGTGTACAGTTGGTTCTCTGGTGCAGTCTGAACAACCTAGAGCTCAACACCCTCAAAAAAGTGGAGATGACTTCTTTTCTAGTTGACTTCTTTCTATGGACTTGGTCTCTTCTTGGATTCAACTGTGTTCTATAGACTGGGGTTTCGTTTGCGTTCGGACTCGAACTTGATTGTTGGTCTTGAACGAGTCCAATACTACACTGCCAAGACAAAAAATTAAGAATTAAGGCCAATCTATACTTGCGCGTGAAGTCTAAGAATTGCCCTCTGCAAAGCATGCGCATTCACATAACCTTGCTGACCCGCTGTGGAGCCGCACTCAAGGCTTCACAGAGCGTGTGCTTCGTGATTGAAGTGGATCAGAGCGAATGCTCTCACTCTCTGCTTGTGTACATTATTAAATCACAAAGTAAAACTGTGGCGATGATGTGAATAACCTTTTGTTATCAGAGTTGTGTTTTGGCAAATTAGAAGACCGCTTTGTTAGTATGCCATCCCGTAATATTGATCACTACAGAGCGCAAACTATTGAGGCTTTTACTTGTTGACAATAAGTGCACGCAAACCCTTGGCTAACAGTTTGCGGGTTTGACTATTCTATATGCTATAGAATGGGTCAAGAGTCAGACCGTTGGCTTTCCGATAAAACATTTAGAAATAGTTTTCAGAAAAAGAAAACTTCCCGATTAGAACTGGCAAGCTGCATTGTCAATAATTTTTTCCCCTCACAAATCAAGCTCGTTCACAGACAAGATGTCAGGAAACAGCGGCACAACTGCATTCGGATTTAAGTCATCAGGAATTTCATGACAGTGCTGCAAGGAAGCAGAAACATAAAACAATCAAACAGCCCTAGCTCAATCTTTTATTCCCACACTGGACAAAGAAGCAGATTTCTCTTATAAAAGTGAGGGCAAATACGCATATTTATTACACAGATTGTGGTCAAATATGCAATACCTAATTGCAGAGAAGGGCTGAAGAGAACACATCTCTCTCTCTCTCTCTCTTGGCAAAATATGCCTGCCTGAAAGCTCTCTGGGCCTTACACTTGGTTTCATGGAGCTTGTGTCACTAGAGATGTTGCCTCAATCTGCCATGGTGTGTTTCATAAAAACCTCTCTCTTGGTCGTCGGAGAGTCTCTCTTGTGGGCACCAATTCTGGCCAACGGAGATCTCACATTCTTGCTCTTTCTTGTGCTGCGCTAGTGACTTCGGGTCATCATACCAGCAGTATTCCCAGCTTAACAACTTTGTCGCTGGATTTAGCAACTTTTCAGCTAGCCTATTAAATTTAGCAACAAATCTAGCTTTGTTAATCTTTTTCTGCTGCTCCTGGTGATTTTTAGGGACTTTGTGCATTCTGGCTGCAAGGCTTTTCAGCCAGTTTCTTTGCACCTCTGTGCCTGCCTCTCTCCGCCCTTTTTAAAAATCTCCTTGTCTAAATATCTAATGAATTTAATATCAGCTGATGACAATTCCTTTAGGAAGACACCAGTTTAAATTATCAGTATCTATTTTTTTGACACGTATGCAAATACAATTCTTTTGGCCACGTTGCTCATGAGGAATCCTGAGAATTCATTTGAGACTACGAGCAGTTATTCAACAATAACATGTTGGCTGGGGTCTCAAGTCCCTCAGCCACAATCGACAGAAATAATTATAAGTCTCCATTACCTATTCAGGGAACAGGGGTTACGAAAGTTTTTAACAAAATTACAAAAGTTATGAAATTACTGCTTCTCCGCCCCAACTACCAAGGTTCCAGTTCCTTTCTACATATATCCTCAGTGCTTGAACTGAGCAATTGGGACCAGGGGCTGGTGTCTACCTCCTCTCTGGGCAGAGCTTGGAGGTTCACTACCTGAGTTTTGAAGGGGTTAAGAGTAACATGAGTATCACCAGGTCCAAATTTTAGGCAAATCTTGTCGACAGAGAGTGTCTGCAGATCCCCCACCCTCTAAATCGAGGCTAACGCGACCAGGAGCGCTGTCTTAACTGACAGAAATTTAAGCTCTACTGAATCAAGCGTCTTGAATGGAGGACCTTTAAGTCCTCTAAGGACAATGGAAAGGTCCCAGGAGAGAACTATGGACCGCCTAGAGAGTCTAACCCTTCTGGACCCTCCAAGGAATCTGACCATTAGTGTCATCCCGATGTGTTGCCTTCAACCGGAAGGTGATAGGCTAAAATTGCGGCGATGTAAAACTTCAGGGTGGATGTAGACAGTCCACGATCCAGCCCTCTCTTGAAGGACGGTTAGTACGAGTTCAATGGCCCAGCTGCTCGGGTCTACGTATCGGGAGTGACACCAGTTGACGAACCTACCGACTTGCCAGCATAACAGGGCCTAGTAGAGGGAGCTTGAACCACAGAGCGTGGCACTAACATATACGCCACCGCGTTGTCCATCCAGACCAACACGTGATGTCCCTGCAGCATTCTCCTGGAGCACCAGGAACACTCCACATAGCTTTAGGTGAATTAGGCTTCAGGAAGCGTGTTTCTTGGTCCAAAACCCTAAGATTTTCTGCAGGCTCAGGGTGCGCTCTAGAGAGAGGCATGCTCACATGTTTTACAAGTTTAGCTCCATACCCAGAAAAGAAATGCTCTGGCCAGGGGTTATAGAAGGGAATCGCTCTACCCTCGCAGGGCCTCTGTGGCTGAGACAGAAGTCTTTGGAACGCCGTTGAACCTGGGGTTGAAACAGTCGCAGCAGCAGCTGGACTACCTTGGTGGCCTGTCCTCGGGCCGCTTGTGATGGAACCTCTTCCTCTGGTGATTGGGGGGATGATCAGGGGAGGACTGAGGAAGTTTTCTCTAGTGTCGATTTAGAAGGGGAGGTGCCACGTTTCTTCCTATTGGGCGTCATGAGTTCTACCAGACCCTCCGCCTGCTTCCTGATCGTAGAGACCCGCGACGTAAGGTCATCTGCAGTGATGCCGAAGAAGCCATCTGGGACCACAGGGGCATTGAGGAAATGCCTCCGATCTTGTGGGAGTATCTCAGGCTTGGTCAACCAAAGATGCCAGCTGTGACTAATGTAGACATCGTGTGGTCAAGTAAGCTAGCTGCAACTTTAATCTCCTTGAACGCAAAGTCGGTAGCCGCCCTCAGATCCTCTGTAAGACCTGGGCCACAACTCCCCTCCTGCATATCTTTTAGGGCCTTGGCTTGAAACTGAAAGGCTGCTATGGCATACACGGCAGAGGCAGCTTGACCCGCAGCAGCATAAGAAGTCAGGTCCAACGACAGGCTTAGCTTGCCTAGGCTGTTCACGCGGGAGCCACAAAGCCTCCAATGTTGGTCTGAAAGTATGCCAACCTCGCCTTAAGTGCGCTGTCGGACAGAACTGTGCAATTAACACAATCTGATCCTTCAATGGTTTGGGGCATTCAGTGGTTCTCTGGATCTGTCCGAAAAACCTCGCTGGTTGCCGTTGACTCACCAGATCTCCAATAATCCACACAAGGTATAATCCAACTGTTCACTGTGGTTGTCTTTCACTAAGTCGCTCTTGTGTCGAGAGTAGGCTCCAGCAAAATAACAGGAAGAGCGTCACGCTTACGTCCGATTTATGTGGGACGGTGTAATCATGTGACCATCATAGTGTTTGCTGATTGGCAATTTGAAATATTATAGAGAGACTAGAGCACTCTAGCGGAGCTTCCCATAATCGTCACCGATATAAGTTCTTAGAGGAAACTAATCTTTTCAGAGAGGCGTATGGTCATTGATCATGTTTTTCCTTCACGTTTTTTGTGTTCTTTTAATTGATGTCTTTTAAATTAGCTTTATTTATTCATGGAAAGCACTTTGAGCGAACTGGCAAGTTATGTGTAAGTGCTATACAACTAAAGTTTTCGAATTGATTGATTTGATAAATAACAACTGTGATAAATAACCACTAATTTAAACAAAAACACCTACATTTTTAAACATGATACCAGCCAAACGACAGCTTTAAAGAAGTACTTTTTAAGTACAAACAAGTTGAGTTTAAAAGTTCTGTTATACTTCATTGAGAGGGCAAACTTGGTTTATGGAGTTTATTGCAATTTTGTGGTTTGGAAAACTTTATATATCACTTATGGCATCACAGAGCAAGGAGTACAAGGGTGCACAGTGGTGCGCGCATCTTCAGCCTACGTCCATAAACACAACCACAGATGAACCAACACTAAACTAAATTGGAAAAAAAACCCAGTTACGCTCTAGGATGGTTTAACTCTTACCTCTTTTACCATAGTTAATGTGTGCATGTAAATGGAACTCATTAGACACAATAGCAGTAGAGTATGGAGTTTCTCAAGGATCTGTTCTGGGACCAATCCTGTTCTCAATGTACAAGTTGCCCCTTGGCAAAATTATTAGAAGACATGGGGTTAGTTTCCCCTATAAAATTGATATTGCTATGCAGATGACACGCAGCTCTGTATCTCAGCAAAACCTAACAACCTTTCAAAGCTAAATAAGATCTCAGAATGTGTCGCTGATATCAATGATTGGATGGATCAAAATGTTCTTATGCTAAATCCTGATAAAACTAAATCCTGATAAAACAGAAATATTGCTTATTGGCTCTAAAAAGCAATTAAAAAAACTCAGTTTTAAATATGGAGCTGGAGGGGCACGCTGTTAATTTTTACACTACAGTTAAAAATCTTGGTGTTATTATAGATTGTTAACTGACGTTTAAGAACAATATCTCATGTTACTAAGACTGCCTTCTTTCACCTCAGGAACACTGCTAATGTAGAGAACAATCTGTCTATTGTAGATGCAGAAACAATTAGTTTATGCTTTCTGAATCTCCATAATGGATTATTGTAATGCTCTGTTTGCCGGCTGCTAAAATGAGTTAGTCCAGAACACAGCAGCAAGAGTTCTCACAAGAAATATGATAACATTACACCAGTTCTGTGCTTTCTTCATTGGCTTTCCCATACAATACTGCATTGACTATAAGATACTGCTCCTTGCCTTTAAAGCTCTGAATGACTTGGCTCCGGCCTACCTGAGCAGTCTCCTATCACAATATATTCGCTCTCTTCAATCACAAGAAGCAGGACTATTGATTATTCCACAGATTAGTAAATCCACCAGATGGGGAAGAGTGTTCCAAATAGAGCTCGGAAGCTCTGGAACAAAATCCCAAATGTTGTCTGGAGCTCACAGAGTACAAAGCTAAATTAAAACCATATCTGTTTAAGCTAGAATTCGAATAATTGGCTCCTGGTTGAGCAAAACAGATATGGTGTCTGAGCATTATAAACATACAAACTGTTGAAAAAACAATATGGTTTGAATGTGCCTATCTAGCCCATCTCCATCATTTATCACTCATCTTGCAGCTGATGCTGATCAGAGTTTGTTCTCTGTTACATTTTTCTAACCATTGTTGTTTGTTTGTTAGTTTCTGTTTTGTATTTGTTTGTTTTGGGGGGGGGTTTCAGGTGCTGTCTGTCTAAGTTTCCATCGATGGATCTTAAGTTTGTATATTCTTTTTGCTGGGTAGGTGACTAGCACCTGTCTCAGTCAGCGAGGCTCCCAGGAGCCTCACAGAGGGAGCTCCTACTTACTCTACCTGATCCACACTAGGACTTAGTGTGAAAGCAACTGCTAAAAAAAAGCACTATATAAAAACATTATTGATTGATTAATTCTGTAAATGTATTATTTACAAATGTTAACGTAAAGAATAATGATATTGGAAGCCCTTAAGCTGACTTGGTAATTGTTAAGCAACACCGGTCAGAGAGCACATTCCCTTCTGCAATGAGATGAGCAGCATTGGTGATTCATCAAATTGGTCAGTGGGTCAGCATTTTAACAATGGCAGGTGCTATGATTATTGAATCATTTTAAGCTTTGATAAAAGGTTATATTTAATTACAAATGTACATGCATAATCAAATCCGAAAACAACTTGGACACAGAGCATGTTTTTGTTAAGGGAACAACACTAGAACAAACAAGAAATTTCAGAAAAGTGTAGTTATGTAGTGCAAAATATAGCCCCTGTTAAATAAAAAATATTATTTACATGTCATTGTGTCAATGGTTAATTACTCCTCTCAAGACCTTTAAAACTAGGGTTAGCACTAAAGCACCATAAGCTTACCTCAAAGTCGAGGCCTTTCTTTGCAATTAGTTCTGAGCCTCTTAGTTCGAAAGCATTCCCAGGATTCTCTGTCAAATTGAGAGTTACATCCTTCATAGTAATGTTAAACTGGACAACAACTGTGTCAGCAGTGTTGTTCTCTTTAACAGTCACTGGCTCTGAAGGGACCGTACAAACTGCAGAGAGAGACAAAAATATATCACTGAAGGTGGAGGCAAGGCCAAATGCAGAATATAGCATAGCCAAACTAAAAGAAACAAAGAGACAGGTCAAGGCAGGCTTCAAAGAGTTGATTCCTTCTCATCAGTCCTGTATAAACAGATAGACAGGTAAATCAATATAAGAAATCAATGTTGTTTTGTTCATTTAGGAACTTGTGGAGTAAGCCAGGAAGTGGAACTGTACATTTTCCACCTATAGTTTTTATTTTGTTTTATGAAAATACCAAATCATCACAAATTAAGAAGGGTAATTTCTTATACAAATAAACTTGCCTTGCCTTGCCTAATTCAGGCACTTAAACACAAAAATAGAACACACCTTTAAAAACTGGTGACTGGTAAAATAAAAATAAAGCAATGAAATTTAGTAAGAAACTAATAAGAAAATATGCAGAATTCTTAAGCCTCACACATTGTGCGTGACATGCATTCAACCGCAACTGATCAAGGGTGCTAACACTGGCCGGTTGTTTAAGCCAGAGACAGGGGCTGTCCTGTTTGAGAGGCTGCATCCTTCGAGGTCTGCACAAGCTGCACACACAGCCGGCTTTTATGCTCCAATGTTGTGAGCACAATTTAACTTTGACTAAATCTGAATAAAATCGTACATTGTGCTCAATCAATGACAAAAGTTATTTTTCTCTTTTCTGGAGTCATTGCTGCAGTTATGTGTTTTGAACTTTTATTCACAGACACATTGATCACTGGAAAACCACAACAAACCTCCATCTGGAGAAAGCTGAGCTCACAGTTAACTTTATAAATCACCAATAATACATGCATGATTTCATGTATCTTTTTGAACGACATCGTCAGGACATTTTCTCCACCCAAACAGAGACTGTGTCGTTATCAACACAAGTCCACTGTGCAAGTTCAAACTAAGCCAGTCAAACGGCTCTGCAGAAGAAGTGGCAGTTTTAAGGTGAGTTAAAGTATTTTAGCTTTCGTTCTTGTCAATCGGACATCAGACTTTCTTAACTTGTTGGTAGAAATGCGATAGGAAAATGTAAAGATAATGTATCATTAGCTTATGTAATGTGGAAAAATATAATAACATAAATTTTAATAATCTATGTTGTCCTCAGCTCAATATTAATTTTAGTTATGTTTTTTTGGATGTTATATATATATATATGAATAAATAAAACTTTATGCATCATCTGACGTACAGCCAGATAACCATAGTTTCAGTATTTAAGTGTGAAAAGTGAATAAAAAAAAGATGTTGAGACAAAAATGAAAAACAACACAGTTGACACAAAAGCATTTATGATTTATTTGAGCAGCATATGACGCTACATATGTTTGGTCACTGTCTATGAACGATAATTTAATCTTCAGATTAAATAGATATCACAGATATCACAGAGTTTACTATGTAATAAGAACATGTGAGTTTTATAACAAGAGAAATATTATGTTTGAAAACGTTAAAGACTCACCGTCGATCATTGTAAATTGAGATCAGCTGATACCTTCATCTGCTCAACTCCAAACCTTTCTCATGTTTTTAGCGGTACTTTATTTTGCTGCGGTCAACATCCATCCATTTTCATGTCGGCTTTTTTCCCTTTCGGCGTCGCCACAGCGGAATGAACCGCCAACTCCTCTGGCATATGTTTTATGTGGCAGATAGCCTTCGAGCCCCAAACCATTGCTGGGAAACATTCACACACACACTCATTCACACTTTAACACTATGGACAATCATTCTTACTCAATTCACTTATACCGCATGTCTTTGGACTTGTGGGGAAACCGGAGCACCCGGAGTAAACCCACGCGATCACGGGGAGAACATGCAAACTCCACACAGAAATGCCACCTGCCCTAGCCGAGCCTAGAACCAGCGACCTTCTTGCTGTGAAACAACTGTGCTACCCACTGCACCACCGTGACACTTGCAGTCAACATATTTTAGGATAAAATCAGATAATAAAATGTTACATTTATTTAAGATCTCAAAACAGTCTTTTTTCACCCTTGATTGTGTTGGGTAAGTAATTACGTCACACAGCAGGAAGCGCATCTTCTGCGCACATGTCCGTGAACACACCCACACTAAAACAGGCACCGCTAGCATGGAAAACTAACAGGAGCCATACTGAAGAGTACTGTTCTGTGCCAAACTGAAATGTGCTGTACAATAGAAAAGAGGCACTAGTGTGCCAAAAACGACGGAAGACGACGAGGACAATCCATGCCATTATTCAAGCGTGTATTTTTGCTATTCACGCGTGTGCAAAAAACAAACAAACCGCAAGCTTTTTTCAATCGGCAGGCACCTGAGAGTAAAACACTGTTGCGAACGAGGGGATAGACTAACATGCTCACTCTCTCTCAAATCTCCTTCCCTTACTTACTCTCATTCTTAACCTGCACTCTTACAAATTAAATTTTTGTCTAAGATGGTGCAGGACCCTCATTTCCGGGAAGTCAGTTGTGATTGGACGACTGTCTGTCAGTCAGTTCTGTTACTTTAAAGAGTCAAGTTTCTTCCAACAAAGACATTAACATACTTATAAAAAAATACTCTTTAATTAAGGAGATTTACAAAAATTACAACAATAAAGATGACAACAAGAACAATATAAATCTGACCTATAGTTAAAATCAAACATGGTTTTACCTCAGCCCTATCTAAAAGGAAGGACAGCACTAATATCACACGGCTAAAGATAGCTAATGCAATTGTTCCAAGGTTTAAGAACCTAAAGTGTCTTCTCAAAGATGAGAGTAATGAGGCTTCACTAAGCGAGCTGTTAATGGCAGAGAGTCTTGGAAAACAAGAGTCTAAAGAGACCACAAACCAACAGCCACCAAAGAAGAGAAGCAAAAAGTTAATTTGAAGGATACTGATGGTTTATTGCAGGTATGTTGTTTACATGACAAAACCTGTGTTACAAGTTAAACAAAATAAAGAATTATTTACACTTTACATTTATAGATTGCAAAAATTGTGATTAATTAGTAATTTTTTATCTCGATCAAAAGCTATATATATATATATATATATATATATATATATATATATATATATATATATATATATATATATATATATACCAAAAGTCAGTAAAAGTTGATTCGATAGATGACATCATAATGACATAGTTTAATTAGCATAAATACCATGTGACATGCGTTACATTCATTCACCATCCCCCAATGGGTTTTTATCAATGTCAACATAAAAGTATTGCAGGTACAAATGTTTTTTGACATTAAATGAACACATATGATGTTATAAAAGAAACACGTAATGCTAAATTATATTAAATTATAATAAAAATATTGAGAACAGAATGAAGTAAATAGCATGAAAGGTAAGCTCTGTGAGTTTAAACTAATCTTGTCTTTAATTAAATTTTGATTTCACGGTTTGTGGCAAGAAATTGACATCTAAAAAAGTATTTTTATAGTTTCAAAAGGTTACTTTGTATTATATGTAGTAATAATAATGGATGTTGTGTCAGGGAGGAAAACCACTCATAAGCATAGGCTACTATTCTTGTGCAAATATGTAAACAAAACATTTTATAGTACTCATTTTTTTTGTAATAAAGACCCAAAATAAAAATAATAATATATAGTAGAAAAGAATAGGAAAGGTTCATTTTCCTTCCTCCATATATAGTTCATACTACTTTCCAGTGGGTGGCGGTAATGCACCAATGCATGGCTTGCAAACTGCCGTTAAAAAGCTTACGAAAAAGAACCTTGTGCCAGGAGGGGAGCAGAAGACAGTGAGTGACAGAAAGGCATTGCACGGACATTGCAGTAAAAGTCACTAAAAGTCAGCAGGAACAACAAGAAAAGTCGCTAGATTTGTTGCTTGTCACTATGATTTAAAAAATCATCTGAAAAAAAAGTTGGCAACACTGTTTACGATCGCATAAGAGTTTGGTTTTAGTCCTGGTTTTGCGTCGCATTTTTATTGACGTCATGGATCAGAGGCGGGTACGTCTTCAGCATTTGTCCATAAACACCCACAGAAGAACCTGACACCAAAGCTAAAGTGGAAGGCCAACACGCGCCGTACAGTATTGTGCTGTACTGTGTCAAACCGACCTGGACTAATTCCTAATAGCATTTTCACGTAGAACAAGAGTAGCTTTTGAAAGGCAATATCTCGGGTTACTTTACTGTAACCCTGTCCCCTGATGTCCCAGTGCTGCCCTGCAAGAGTGACAGGATGCTCTTTCAGAGAAAATGATGAGCAGTTTTCATAAATTTTAACAAAAAGTCCATTTGTCAGTATAAACCTCAAAACCCTCTGCTGTTTTTGGGAGCAAGAAAAAGAGATAGATGGTCGGGAAGGTGGTAAGGTCACCAAACTCAGGGACCTGTTTCAGGGCACTTAGCAGAGCAGGGTCCCCTGCTCTGCTAAGACCTTGCGACCCTTCACAGTCAACGTCCCACCAGTAGCCTTAATAACATAGGTGTTTCTCGGAAACGGCACCAAACAGGAGTCAAACCAAGTTCAAACATCTCAGAAGTTTTAACAGTGACTCAGGAAACCCATACTGACTTTGACGGCGGGAAGGTTTTTTTTATGTCATTTTTTTGACGAGTCTGGACACTTTTAAATGGTCCCATCTTAAAAGGTAATGAAACAAACTCAGGGTCATGCGTCAAGGGCCCATAGACTACCTGTGCACCGTATTTGGTCTTTCTACAACCTCTGTTCTTTCAAAACCAAATATCCCATTTGCAACCTATTCCACTGCTAAATAGGTTACAGGTAGGATAGTTTGAAATGTAAAATGGTGGAAATTGGAGGAAAAAAAAACGTTGTGGTTGTTCGGTACACCTTCCTGACTAATTATTATAAAGTGCTACTCATGTTTTTTTTACGTAATCTAAACACTAATAATCATTTATTAGGTATTACCAAATAGTTATTAATTAATTTTGTTATAAAGCATTTACTAGCTGCCAATTAGTTGTTTGTGTGAGCTCATCTAAAGGGAGGAGTATTTATGTTTTATAAAGCTGTTTTCATGAGCTCTTTTAAAGTAAGGACTGTTTATATTTTATAAAGCATTAACATTTGATATTTAAAGGCTTGTTTTTTTTCTAAATTAATAAAAAAAACACAGTTCAGTATTATATGGTAATATAATAATAAAGAAACAATGGTTGATAAATGATTAAGTAACTATTTGTTAATGCTTAATAAATTAATAGTAGTGTGTAGTTATTATAAAGGGCTACCAAAATGTGTAAATAAAAGGATAGACTGCAGATGGGACATCCCTATCCCAGGGACTAATTTTGCAACAAAACTTGCATTTCTATGTGGTGTGGGATGCTGACTCAACACGGCGAGATTCATCCGGATTGAAGGTCAAAAACGTGACGTAAAAACAAATAAGTTGCAGGTGAGATCATAAGATGTTCATGGACCACCCACAACTCCATTACCATGTTTTCCTGATGCTGGCACATGAAGAGAGTGACTACAGCACAGGGTCTTGAGGCAAACACGCTCCCGAAGTACTGGATTCCCTTGAGGGGATGGGTAGAAATGATAAAATGATGGCACTAAGCTAATTTAGTGGAGAGTTGATGAGAAGAAAACTCTGAAGATCAGAATCCAGGATGCATGCACTAGAGGGAAACTCAAAATTTCTTTCCAAGTTGGATTTACCCAAGCTGTAACCTCATAAAACTCTGTAATCTTACTATTCACCACGACACCAGACATAGTTTCGCAAGCACTATTTCACTCAGCGACCCCTATGTCTGCTACTCTAAACTTCATCACAACTGAGCCTCCGTATGTCTCTTAGTAAATCAAATCAGGCACCAGTAGCAGATTCTGACATAGCACAGCACCTCATTATCCTGACTTATGCGCCACAACAAATTATACAGGTAGTATCCCTCACCTTACAACTGTTAACCACACTGAAATAATTGCAATTAATCTATAAAAAATGAGCTTCATTATCTTAAACTATTTAACCACTAAAGCTTTAGAAATACAGTTTAGAAAAGAAGATTGTACTCCTGCATATGTTAGTTAATATTTTATTAGTAGAATTTATTTTTACACATCTGCTTACATTCATGTAACCTATCGAAGAGAAAGTTTTGAGGTATTTTATGCTTACATTTATGTTACCTATTAAAGAAAAGTTTTGATGTACAAAGCCCTCCATAACTCAGCATCTTCCTACCTTTTCTGAACTGCACTCGTTCTCTATGTTCCTCCACATTCTTTTATCTATTTCTACTCAGGCCCCCTTAATCATCTTTTGGTTGTCGTGCATTTGCCTTAGCAGTCCCATCAGTCTGGAATACGTTACCACCAGAAATAAGAAACATCTCAGATTTGAAGAGTTTTAAATCCAGTGTTAAAAATTTTTTTTAGACAGGCTTATTCTCTATAATGTTTGCTTTTTGACCTGTTTTATCTCTGTTGCTGTTTTATGTGTTTTAAACTCTGTACGGTGACCTTGAGTGTCTTTGTAACACGCCTATCGAATAAAATGTAATATTATTATTAAGTGTTTTATACTTACATCTATGTAACCAATTGAAGAGAAAGTTGTCATGTATGTATTTACAATGTAATCTATATGTGTGTAACCTTTTGATGATAATTATGGGTATAATCATTTTAAGACGTTACATGTGTAAAATTTGTGTATGTAGTCCCAGAGAAGATGATGGTTACGTCAGCTCAACTCGTTTAAGTGGACAATGAAGGTGCTGATGGCCTACCGACAGCGGACAGCAGAGAAAGTCATGATACAAGCTATGGAGATACTCACTATTGTGGGATTTTTACTATTGTTTATTCAATGCTTATTGATGTTCTGTCATATAATCACCTGCTAGCAAGACTTCTTTACGGCTTAATCAAAAGAAACATTCCTTTTCAGTCTTTCTCCACTCATTATGGGATTGTTGATTTGATGGGTGGGGGTTTATGGGATTCTTGTTAGTATGCTAGTAAATGATAATTGTATATGGGATCATTGATTAAGTGGGTGGGGTTTAATGGTTTTTACATTAGTAGGCCAGTAATGATAATTAAATTGTATTAGAAATAATTGGTGTTTTGATGTGTGTATTAGAATAGTCAGAAGTAGTTAGTGTGGAGGTTTGGAAAGATGACCCACATGCCACAGGAGCTCCTTCAACGTATTTAATGAGGAAGTAACAAAAACCCACTGTTCAACAGAACAGGACAACTAAAGTCTCTGGTGGAAGTCAGACGCAGGTTCTGCAAAACCTTTACATGAGACCTCTCCAGGCTGAGGCGCTGCTGCTGGACAAACTGTCGCCTCCAGGGAACTAGCTGAGTACAGCTAGAAAACTCCTCTCTCTCCTCTCCACAAGGGAACGGGCACACACGACGGGTCTGAATGGTACAAGACAACAGAGGGAGTATGTGGACAAAAACAGGAGTGATCTCGAGAGAAGCATAACACATTTGCAAGCAATAATCCATAAATTATTGCTTGCATAACCTGAAGAGCCAGAAGGCTTAATAAGAGAGCCTAATCAGAAGGCGAACAGTGACACGTGAGAAGAACTCAGAGACAGGTGACGAGAGGGAATAAACACTAATGACAGACAGGACCGTGACATTTAGATATAATAGAGAACAAGCCATAACTAAAGTCTCTCCAATGAAACAGATAACATTGTGTACTTCCAGGTGTGGCTAATGACTCCTTAGAAGAAGGGCTGGAAAGTCCCTGATATGAATAGATAGGAGAGGATCTGAAAGTTCTGTTGAAGGTCAGGGTTGGTAGAGCCGCATTTCTCAGAAAACTGCATAACTGAAACAGGAAGAACGGACTTCACCAGTTTAGGACTACACTGCCCGGGATTGCATTGTACATATGATCCTCACTGCTCTTTCTCTCGAGGAAGGATGATCAGATGAGAAAGGAGGAGCTCAAGTGTAAATGTTTGTAACAACTGTGTTGAAGCGTCTTCTCTTGGCACGTTGTAGAGAACACCAAGCTGTATGATCTCATTGTATCAGCATATTAAACTTCTGTTATTTGATTTTCAAACTGAAGTCCTGATCATTTGAACATGCAAGGATTGTCCCAGATCTACAGAAGCTGTTATGATAATTCTTTTATAATGTTTATGAATAAAAATCTGAATACTTTACACAAATAAATGAAATCCTTATTCATTCATTTACCCTCTTACCGATCTCTTATATTTAACAATAATAAAAAAAAATCTTTTTTCAACATAAACATCAGTAAACAAAGAATCCTCTAAACTTTTTTTTTTTACCAACTACTCAACATCTTTATGTTTATGAATAAGCAATTAGATTAGAGTGGTACATCTCCTACAACAAAAAAACGTTCACCTCAAAATAAATTGCCAGAGTTTGAACACACAGCCAAAACAATGTTAGAAAAGAATATGAAACAGATTTCAACAAAGGTCTCAAACCACCTCACAAGACTCGGACTTCAACTAATACCTCTCAACAGAACGTACATGAGCATCGATTCCGATTTCACTGATCTTTTAACCTAGTGTTTTTATTTCACAAACTTTTAGGTTTTTTTCTATAGATTTCAAACTGTTTTTTTCTTTTCTCTATGAAAGTATTTTTCTCATCGCCCACTGTTTTAGTTTTACATATGTCACATGTAATGAAATACACAGGTATTTCTATGTTAAGAAATTGTATAAATGATGTTAATTGTATGTCGTCAAAGGACTTTTATTTTGACATGTGTGTTGCATGATGACAAGAAGACGCTGAACATTAATTTTAGTTGAGCGAGAATTGTGACATGAGACGGACGTCTGATCAAGCTCAAAGAAGTTTCCAGCTGCATTGTTCATAAAAGCGCACACGGTAAATGTCTATTTCTGTTTGTTATTGTGTTAGGATCTATAGGAATGTTGATTTGTATAGATATTATTTTTGTATGCCTCGTGCATGTGCACGTGCGTGTCCGTGTGAGATACTAAGTTTTATTTTATATTTCTTTCAGTTATCACGATGTCATGTTGGTTTCTAAACGAAAGTGAATGAGAAGGAAATAAAAACGAATATCAACAAGACATTTGTATTGATGCGGGCTCATTATATGGACATGTGCAGCTACATCACATTAAGATCTTTACTAGTGTGAGATGACAAACTTTTTTTTTTACTTTTTTTTACCCACTACGTGAAAAGTTTTCACAAAAAGTTTTTGTCTAATACTTTTACATGCCAACTTTAAACATCAATTTTATACCTATGTTCAGTATCACGATGATAATGTCTGGCAAATAACGGAGAAGGATTCAAATGCTGTAAGTACAAAAGTTTATTAACTAAAAACTACAGAAGCACCAACTTCTGGGTGTCAGGAAAGAAAACCAAAATTGGAATAACTAAAAGAGAAGAAGATAACTGAGAAGGCGAGTAGACTGAATACTCTAAACAACAGTACAGTACACAAGCAGCAACATGAACTAATATGCCAGTAAAGAAAAGGGAAAGGAGGAGGAAATAAATGTGCGGCTAATTGAAGCGAACAAGGAGCAGCTGAGAGCAAGGGAAATGAGGAGAGAGAATACGTAATGGTTACTTTCGTAACCCCCATTCCCTGAATAGGGAATGGAGACTTATGTCGATGACTACTATGGGAAGCCGTCGGCCGATGCGGAAGGACCTAGGTTGTGGCGTTTTGCAGGGTGTTCCCGTAGTCGTCACCGTCATAAGTCGTAGTGACCGACTGATGAGGATCGTAATAGTTACTTTCGTAATGCCCGTTCCCCGAATAGGGAACGGAGACTTATGTCCCCCAGCCACAACCGTAAGGTTGTGAGTAAGTCTGGTTGCCTAGGGGGTGAGTACGGCTCCAGCGTCACAACAGGAAGAGTAACACATCGCGTCCGGTTTATGCGGGATGGCGTGATCAAGTGACATTCGTGACGTGATTCGCTGATTGGCATTTTGAAACAGTGTGGAATGAGTAGTGTGCCCCTAGCGGAGCTTCCCATAGTCCCATAAGTCGTAGTGACCGACTGATGGGGAACAAGTGTGACAGATAACGATTGACACCCCACACCAACTTCACTTTTTTGCTAACATGTGTGTTTTTTTTTTTACATGTCACTTAAAAACTTGTTTTTAACAAGTGTGAGATGATAAACAATTTTTGAGCATTTTACTCCAATACGTTAAAATAGATATTTTGTTAGGACACCTTCAATCTTGTACACATCTTCAGTTCCAGACTTCTGACCAACATTCCTCACTAACTTTTCACTTTTTGCTAACGATCGTGTTTCACATCACAACTTTGTTTTAACAAGTGTGAGATGATGAACATTTTTGACTTTGTAACACACTACATTTTCACAGTTTCTGATGCTGTCTTCGGGTTAATGTCATTTTCAATTTTATACATGCATGCATCTTTGACAGGGATTTTTTTTTGATTCCCGTTTTACTGTAGAGGTTATAACTAAGTAAGGAACACATTTTTTTATACTTTTTACCCCCCCTACATTAACACATTTATAAAAGTTTGGTCTGATTTTTTTTTTCAGGAGTAACTTAAATGCAGAGCTTTGACATGTTAACGGCACTCACCAGAGGTCGGAGCGACACACATTTTCCCTCCTGGAATCTACTGACAAACAACACACCGTCAACACACAAAATTTGTATTTTTCAAATGTAGGAAAGTTCTTTTTTGTTATAACAAAACTTATTTTACTCCTCAGGGTTTTTACTTTATAATATTGTTAAAAATGGTTGTTCACACTGTTCACTGTTTCGATTACTTTTACTTCAGAGTAGAAAGCTTTGGGGATGAGGCTGAACTCTTTGTACCACCCTGAGCGATCTAAGCAATACCTTTTTACAGAACTGAAGATAGTTTTGGAACACCCATTGACCATTTTGACTGGCTGCGAGTGTGGGCTTGTTGGACTTGTCAACCAGTCAAAAAATCTGTCAAGAGGAATGATTTGATTTACACCCCTCCAGCCTGCAGAGCTAGGCCCCACACTGGGGATACTCAGAGTCACAAACTCTAACACCTGAGAAAACGCTCATCTCTTCAGATGCAACTGTGAACGACCTTTTTTGCTGAAGCTAATGGTTTTTGCTGAACCATACTATGCCATCTTTCTGAAGAGTTTTTCCACAAAACACATTGAAATAAAACACCATTTTATACACATCCCTAAAATTACTAAAGGTCACTAAAGGTTATGAACTGGACATGTCAACTAGGGTAATAAAACAATCATTCAAATTTGACATAAACACTCAGGTCCTCTTTCTATAAAAGGAACTATCAAAAATATATCCAAGAGAAAAATCTTGCCAATTTAAATATTGCCATTTTAATACTTAATTAGGAAACTGTAAGTTCATTTCTTAAAGTGACTTTTTCCTTTTGCATAAGATAATTTGACTTGGTGTGTTTTGAGCTGGTGTGTTTTGAATTCAAAGGTGTCGTTTTCTTCATTAGGATGGTTGTTTAGATGGAGGACTT
The DNA here is from genome assembly GCA_900490495.1 of Danionella dracula. Taxonomy (NCBI): domain Eukaryota; kingdom Metazoa; phylum Chordata; class Actinopteri; order Cypriniformes; family Danionidae; genus Danionella; species Danionella dracula. The sequence goes on from UELW01000278.1 coordinate 385,692, forward strand.
TTTGTTTTAAAGCATTGCCCCTACATTGAAAGGAAATGAGGAATTGAGGTTGATTGAAGAACTTACAATTATTATGTTTAGTAATATGAGTGGTAAAAAATATGAGTGGTAAACAATGGAAAACAAAATCAAGCAGAACTAACTAACTTTTTGTTTGTTTGATGTTCTAATTGTAAATTTTCAGCTTAAAGCATGATAATGGATGTTCTGAGAGACGAAAATGGAAGGAACTCTTAAACCCATCTGAAAGTCATTGTGGCCATGTTTAGACCTACCTCTAAAATTCAGACAACTTCCAGGCTTGTTCCAACACATCATGAGCGTGCCAACAGATCAACCCTTCTGCCCTTCTATTTTTCTCTCCACTCACACAAACAAACCTTCCCAAAGACTTTTATTTCTAACATGGCCTTACACCCAAAAAGGGTGGAGCAAGACTGTGAACTTGCTCTGACATCATGGTTATGGCATAGTTTGTATTGGCTACAGAGACTTCCTTATCTAATCTTATAGGTCCATTAAGCATATAAAGGGACTGAACTGAGGATGTCCTGAGAGAAAATGGGGAAGAATTGATCCAGCAATAACAAGTTTGAGAGAAAAAGGGGAAATGGAGAGGAGAGAGGTTAGATCTGAGGCAAAGACAATCAAACTGTCTGAATGTGAAGTGTTTCACTTGTCTGACAGAAGGACATTAACAAAGGCCTTCACCAGCCAACCGCTAATCTCTCTCAGAACGGTTCAAAGTCATGAAGGATTCGGAGCTACAAAAAAAGAAAATGGCTGCGAGAAGAGTGAAGGTATTTTTGTACTAACAAATGAACAAAAATTAAATGATTTTGGAATCAATAGAATTACTGACACATTCAAAACTCTGCTAAGAGCACTTACTTATCTGGCAATAAATTAAGTTTTTGATGAATATAAAGATTTTAGGCTGATTTGGGTGCAAATAAATAGAATAGTATTTTTTATGAACTTCTGCGAGAAGTTGTTAGAGGAATCTATTTCATATGTCTCAACATTAAAAGATTCATGCAATTTCCTAGGTTTTGGAAGTTATTAAGTCATTTCTGATCAGTCAAAGTTATGACAGTAACAAAGGAGTATATTTTATGCCATTGGATGTGAATGTTTATACATTGAAAACTGCTGAATGGACACTTGACTAAAGACTGAATAATAAACGATGAAGAACTTGCGTTGACAGATGACTGGCTAAAACTGGGTAGACTTAATCTTGAAAGGCTTGTAGGAATGCTTATAAGAAAAAATTCTTATTCTGGTCATTTATTTTCTTCAATTAAGAAACTTTGTGAGACAAGTTGCAGACTTTGCCACTGATCTTAAAACATAAGATGTTGGATCTTAAAAAAAAATACAAAAACTCTCAAAACAAGTCTTTCCAAGCAGTAAAAACACATTGAAACTACAATATTCCAACTTGTAACTAGTCTCTAGTGGTCTTAAATCTAGACAATCAGTCTTAAAACTAGGATGTTTTCTCTTTTAGTTTTATATAGCTTATCAGAAACAAATTAACTTGTCAGCGCTGATAGCGTAGCGGTCAAAGGGCTGATATGTGGAGCTGAAACCTCTGGTTACGGGGGTTCGAATCCAGATCTGATCCCTCAGCGATCTTCTCCCTAGAGCTCTACTAAGTGTTCTTCCTCTCTCCTATCGAAACTGTCCTATCTAAAAATGCATCAATAGGCCTAAAAAATATATAACATCATTATTTTAAACATTTCTGTTTAACACTGGGGAAGAAAACATGGATATATGATATCTGTGGTGTAAAGGTCATGGATAAGTTGCAAGTGGTGACTTATTTATCAACAATTAGATCAAATAATGGATGATGAGAAGGAAATGTTTAAAAGGAAATGAGGCAGCTGACACAGAAAAGTGCTGTTAACAACATTTCACTGACAAAATTTGTTTTTTATTTCAGACAGTGCGAGAATTGTGTATTACAAAAATATCTGATTTGTTTTGTGAATGTTTTCATTATGTTTTCAGGTATCAAGGACATGGGAGGAAGGAGACAGTATTTCAAATGTTTAGTCTTGTATGAAATACTGAATGTTGTTGATGTTGGGTGAATGCTGTTGCTTGATGTTACTTGCTATTACTCTTGGTATTATTATTCTTTGTGTCTGATATTTTACAGATGGGAGGACAAAACATGGATGTAGGAGTAAGGTCATATTTGACCTTTATGTTTTGTTTTTTGTTTGTTTTTTTGCTTTCGTAGAAAGTTGAATGGTGAGAGAGGTGATATTGAGTCTTCCTAAAGGAGAACCTGACCATCTATCCACTGGAAGGGTGAAGTTCAGTGTCTCCTAATGATGTCGAGATCATTTAAACTGAAAAGGAGGTTCACTTGGGATGAATCGAGAGGAGCTTTGTGTTTCTGTGCTATGGGAAAGAGGTACAGAGGAAATCTTCAGGTAGTAGTTTCTTTTCCTTTTTGAAGCAAAAAGGAAGCTTCATCAAATTTAATCTGGCAACAAGGACAATGCTGGAAAGTTTTGATGTGTGAAGGGTTATGTTCTATTAGTTTCACCGATAGCAAATGTGGGATGGTTTTTAAATTCTGAGAGGAAAATTATAGGTCATATTAAATACATTAATGGGTTGACTTATAAGGAAGCTCTTCTTAGATAATCATACTGAAATGGTGTTAGCACTTTTCAAGCACTGAAATGTAAGCACCTGAAATGCAATTGTAACATGATTAGCATCCCACCCAAACAATTATATAATTAGCCTATCACTAGGTTATTAGGTTGTATAAAAGGAGTTTACCTGCCGCTTGGTCTGCATCACTCTCTGCGTGCCACTGCATCATTTCTGTGACCGTGTGCAGTTTCAGAGAAACCAAAGCTTTCGGGCAAGAGATCGTAGCATTGAGTCTCCTAAAATACATCACAGGGTAGCTCAAAACTTCCTTCTGCTTTAGACACCCTGAACCCGTGCTACTATTTCCCGAGTTATTTCCCCCCCTTGGGTGTTTGTTTTATTTTGGAGCGTACTGCTGCGAGCAACAGAGTGACTTTTAGAGCCGGTATGTGCACTATTTATGTTTGTGCAATCCGTCATACAGTTAAGCGGGAATGCTCAGGTGCTTGACTTATCTTTTACTTTCAGCTGCAAGTTTCCAGTTTCTTGCCCTCTTGCTGTCCTTGAGAGAAAGCGTGAAGCTGTTTCTTTTGTGTTCGTTCCACCTGCGAATGTTTGCTGCGACTATTAGCTGCCTATGAGTGGAGAGGGGCATGTCTGCCTCCGCCCCCAGCGAGTCTGTGTAGACTTGCGCTGTTGGGAGAGTAAAACTCTTCCTCTCTACATCCTCACTCGCTCACCAGCAGACTGGTAGTCTTTTATAACATAATTGATTGGTTTTCCTCTTGTTCTCATTGTATAGTTTGTTTAGGTTTCCTTCTGATTTGGTCCATTTTGTCTTCCTCTGGAATTATGATATTTTAATCTATTCTGTTGATTCTTATTAATTTGACTTGGGTTCTCTTTTTTTGTGTTAGTTTTTCTCATTAATTATAATCAGTGGGAATATATTGTGATTATTTTATATGGTTTCATATTCATTTTGATTTAAATATAATTTCCATTGTGTTTTGTATTCCTCTTGTGTTTGCAGGGTCTTGCCTCTGGGGGCAGTGCACGTTTATGGGTGGTGGCCTTTCTCGAGGTGTGCTGTGCTTCTGGTTACTCACTGTGTGCGTGTGCGAGTGGATGTGTGAACTCACTGTGTGGTTGCTCAAAAACCCTCCATGGTAAATCGCGACATCCTGCCTCTGGAGTGTGCAAGTCCTGTAAGCTTCAAATTTAATGGGAACTTACCGTGGAAACCAAAACTACTCCAGTGAATTTGAACTATTTATGGCTTAAAATAAACTTGTTTATATTTGTACTAGAATCTTCGTCTCTGACTCTAACTTGGTTGTCCGAACCTGTGTTTGCCTTGTTTGTGGGTTTTATTTAATTCCTTTTTGGGATATAGTTCCTATAAAAGGTGACGTAGTCAGATCTCTACACTCTAATCATGGTCTAATCATTGGTAGTGATTATTCTTACAACTTTCCACCACACGACCCCTGCCACACAATCATTAAAGGAAATTCGACATTGGATGTTTTTACAGCAAAAGGGGGGAGTATGTAAATGAATTTGTTAATTATTAGCGTGTGAGATAATTGCGAAATTAATCTAGCCACAGGGGTTTCAAGCCAGTGACTTCTTGCTGGTCCCAAGCCCGGATAAATAGAGAGGGTTGAGTCAGGAAGGGCATCCGGTGTTAAAAACATGCCAAAACTAATATGCAAGTCATCAATTCGATTTCCATACCGGATCGGTCGAGGCCCGGGTTAACAACGACCGCCATCTGGTCCTGGAGACGTACAGGGTGCCGGTGGAAATTGGACTACTGTTGGTCAAAGAAGGAGAGGAGGGAGAAGGATTCGTAGGCAGAGAGAGAAGAGGAAAGGCAAGAGTATAGGTCTGAGAATAAGGACTCTCAACGTTGGTTCAATGACCGGGAAAGGTAGAGAGCTGGCGGACATGATGGAGAGAAGGAAGGTAGATATTCTTTGCGTGCAGGAGACCAGGTGGAAGGGTAGCAAAGCGTGCAGTATTGGAGGGGGACACAAACTGTTTTACTATGGTGAGGATAGGAAGAGAAATGGGGTAGGAGTGATCCTGAAGGAGGAGTTTGTGAGGAATGTTTTAGAGGTGAAAAGAGTGTCTGACAGGGTGATCAGTTTGAAGTTAGAGATTGAAGGGGTGTTGTTGAATGTAGTGAGTGGTAATGCTCCACAAGTAGGCTGTAAGCTGGAAGAAAAGGAGAGATTCTGGAGTGAGTTAGATGAGGTGATGGAGAGTATTCCCAGAGGGGAGAGAGTAGTGGTGGGAGCAGATTTCAACGGTCATGTTGGCGAGGGCAACAGAGGTGATGAGGAAGTGATGGGCAGGTTTGGTGTTAAGGAAAGGAATCCAGAAGGACAGATGGTGGTGGACTTTGCCAAGAGGATGGAAATGGCTGTAGTTAACACTTATTTACAGAAGAGGGAGGAACATAGAGTTACCTACAAGAGTGGTGGTAGGAGTACGCAGGTGGACTACATCCTAAGTAGACGAGCCAATCTGAGAGAGATCACTGACTGCAAAGTAGTGGTAGGAGAGAGTGTAGCCAGACAGCATCGGATGGTGATGTGTAGGATGTTTCTGGTGGTCAGTAAGAAGAGGGGAAGAAAAAAGATGGAAAAGAAGACCAAGTGGTGGAAGTTGAAAAAGGAAGATGGTTGTGAGGAATTCAGACAGAACCTGAGACAGGCTTTGGGTGGCCAGGAAGAGCTTCCAGAGGACTGCGAAACTACAGCAGAACAGATCAGGGAGACAGGTAGGAAGGTGCTAGGTGTGTCAGCAGGAAGAAGTAAAGAAGATAAGGAAACATGGTGGTGGAATGAGGAAGTACAGGACATCATCCAGAGGAAGAGGCTAGCTAAAAAGATGTGGGACATCGAAAGGACTGAAGAAAGTAGACAGGAAGACAGGACTACAAGGAATCACAGCGTAGGGTGAAGAGGGGGGTGGCAAAGGCCAAACAGAAGGCATATGATGAGTTGTATGCCAGGTTAGACACGAGGGAAGGTGAGAAGGAATTGTACAGATTAGCGAGACAGAGAGACAGAGATGGGAAGGATGTGCAACAGATAAGGGTGATTAAAGATAGAGATGGAAGGGTTCTAACGAGTGAGCAGAGTGTGCAGAGAAGATGGAAGGAGTATTTTGAGGAGTTGATGAATGAGGAGAATGAGAGGGAAAGAAGGGGGGAAGAGGTGAACATTGTAGAGCAGGAAGTTGAAAAGATTAGAAAGGATGAGGTGAGGACGGCTCTGAGGAGAATGAAGAGTGGAAAGCCTGTTGGTCCAGATGACATCCCTGTGGAGGTGTGGAAGTGTCTAGGAGAGACAGCAGTGGAGTTCCTATCTAGGTTATTCAACAGGATTCTAGAGAGTGAAAAGATGCCTGAGGAATGGAGGAGAAGTGTCCTAGTGCCAATCTTTAAGAACAAGGGTGATGTGCAGAGTTGTAACAACTACAGAGGTATAAAGTTGATGAGCCACACAATGAAACTCTGGGAAAGAGTAGTGGAAGCTTGGCTAAGAAGGGAAGTGGATATTTGCAAGCAGCAGTATGGCTTCATGCCCAGGAAGAGCACTACTGATGCAATTTTTGCTCTGAGAATGCTAATAGAGAAGTACAGAGATGGTCAGAAGGAGCTGCACCTGAATCCTTTGTGGATTTAGAGAAAGCGTATGACAGGGTGCCGAGAGAGGAGCTATGGTCCTGTATGAGGATGTCAAGAGTGGCAGAGAAGTACGTCAGAGTAGTTCAGGATATGTATGAGAGTAGTATGACAACAGTGAGATGTGCTGTAGGTCAGACGAAGGAGTTCAAGGTAGAGGTGGGGCTACATCAAGGATCGGTTTGAGTCCCTTCTTGTTTGCTATGGTGATGAGGTCAGACAGGAATCTCCATGGACAATGATGTTTGCAGATGACATTGTAATCTGTAGTGAGAGTAGAGAGCAGGTGGAGGGACACCTGGAAAGTTGGAGGTCTGCTCTAGAAAGAAGAGGAATGAAAGTCAGTCGTAGTAAGACAGAATACATGCGTTTGAACGAGAGGGAGGGAAGTAGAACAGTGAGGTTACAGGGGGCTGAGGTCAAGAAGGTGGAGGAGTTTAGGTATTTGGGGTCAACAGTCCAGTGGGACGGGGAGTGTGGAAAAGAGGTGAAGAGGCGAGTGCAGGCAGGTTGGAGTGGGTGGAGAAAAGTGTCAGGGGTGTTGTTTGACAGAAGAGTGTCAGCAAGAATCAAAGGAAAGGTGTACAGAACAGTAGTGAGACCAGCTATGATGTATGGGTTAGAGACTGTAGCAGTGAGGAAGAGACAGGAGGCAGAGATGGAAGTAGCAGAGATGAGGATGTTGAGGTTCAGTTTAGGAGTGACAAGGATGGACAAGATTAGGAACGAGCACATCAGAGGAACAGCTCAGGTTGGTTGTTTTGGAGACAAAGTCAGAGAAGCCAGATTGAGATGGTTTGGACATGTGCAGAGAAGGGATAGTAGTTATATTGGTAGAAGGATGTTGGAGATGGAGCTGCCAGGCAAGAGGGCGAGAGGAAGGCCAAAGACAAGTTATATGGGTGTGCTGAAGGAGGACATGAAAGTAATTGTTGCAAGAGCAGAGGATACTGAGGCCAGAGTTAGGTGGAAACAGAGGATTTGCTGTGGCAACCCCTAAACTGGGAACAGCCGAAAGAAGAAGAAGAAGAGATAATTGCATAATTATTAGCTATAAAAATTTGGATAATTATTTTGTACTTATTAATTGTTGCTGTTTCAATATTAAATGAGATTGAGATGAAAAATGTATCAAATATAAAAAAAGGAAAATTGTATAATTATACATTTTATGTTTATTAATTACATAGATATAAATTAGCCTAAATCAGATAATTTGGTATCATGGAATTGAAACCTGTAGGGAAGTTAGGGATCCATCTTAATCAAGTGGATCTTCACATGCCTGCCTTGTCTTTTGTGAATGCATCACAAGTTTGTTCCAAAGGGTGAAAATCATTTTGATTGTCAAAATGGAATATTTCGACCTTTCCCAATGAAATCAATAACCAAGGAATATTATTATTCCAGGAATCAGTTTGAAGGAAATTTGGGATTAAAGACTTGTTTTTGTTTTTCTTGAAACTTTTTGCTTTTCCTGTACAATTTTGAAAATTGTACAAATAAAAAAACAACACATGGCAAATAGAGAAGGGACAGTTAAATGTAAGGGGTCTTTTACTTCTGGCAAAAATCAAAAGAAACAAGTTTGGCCTCGTATAACCTCAGAATAGAATTCAAAGGTTAAAAAGACAGGGTGATTCAGGAATTTGTAGTATTGCTTTTGGTTATGGATGTGTATTAGTAATTTGATAATTATCTTATCTATGCATGTTTTCTTTAATGATAAAATAAATGATGTAAGATAACTCACACAGAGATTATTGTGTAGGATTTGAATGAGTAGTAGAATAACATACATTGTTTAATAATTGTTCTCTTACAGATAAAACTGTTTTGATAGAAATGTTCTAAAAGCTAGTTGTCTTGTGACAAAAATGGGGGAATGTGATGGGGAAATTGAATCGTTATAATTAATATCAGTAATATAGATATTAATGTTTCCTATAAAGATTGATTATTTATGTATAGGCAAGTGATGTGTGTGCCAGGTGTGGTCAAGTGACAAGAGAGAGAGACGGAAATGACCTAGAAAGGCTGGACATTTTCCTTAATAAAAAAGGGCCTGGAATACATTCCTAAAGCTCTCTTCTCATCCTGCCCTATCTCTTTTCGGACTGTCTCTGTCCACTCCTGCACACGCATACACAACGTGTTAATCCTCTCATGCTCCAAGGTATGATTTTATCATATTTGAGGTTAATCAATACATGTATAACACTGCCAAGCATGTTGGCTTCAACCAGAAAGGTTGTCAAAACCTTCAGGGTGGACTGAGACAGCCCTCTATCCAAGGAACTAGTATAAGTTCATCGGGGCAGCTACCTGGGTCTACTTTGTGAGATCGACCCCAGTCAAAGAACTGACCTCACTTGCCAGCATAAGAAGCCCTAGTAGATTGAACGCGCTGCATTAATCTTTTCATGGCTCCAAGGTATGATTTATCATATTTGGGGTTAATCAATAAATGTGTGCTGTGTTCTATATTGCATGTCTCTTAAGCAATTATTTCCAAAACACTGTCAAGCATGTTGCCTTCAACCAGAAGCATTGTGGAAACCTTCATGGTGGACCGAGACACCCCTCTATCCAAGCTTTCTAAAAGGAAATAGTACATACTTGACAAGATTGACACCAGTCAATGAACCGATCTCACTTGCGTAGTCACTCACGGCATAAGAAGTAGAAGAACTAGTAGATTGAGCAAGACACAAACCACAAAACGTTGCAAAAAAATATTACATTTCCTCCTTGAGGTGACATACATGGAAATTCCTTAGGTTTGGGCCCAGATGCTTGTTCCTACATCCTTGGATGAGGAGGTCAGACTGCAGAGGTATGGACCTAGGAGTGAGTGTCACGATGGAGTTCTAACAATCAAGGTTTCCTGGGCCAAAACTAGGATCTCTGCCTTGTCCACTCTGATCTTGCACAGGAGATCTCCAAGGAGGCTCCCTGGGGGAACGCATACAAGCATTTCTTCCTTGGCCAGCAATGCACCAGGGCATCAATCCCGAGATGAGCCTAAGATAGAATAGCCTCCACTGAGCATTCACTGGGCTGGCAAACAGGTACACTTCGGCTATACCTAAGCAATCCCAGATCTGCTGAATCAGTTTGCAACTAACGATCCTGATTCAGTATGGTCAGCCCTAAAGACCATCACAAACTACAAAGCGTCAGCATTTTCGTCAATTGGCAATTGAAACCTGGTGAAAGAGCTGAACAGGTTTTACTGCAGGTTTAAAACACCGTCAAATTGTCTCCCTTAGCAGCCATTTATACCTCTAGCACACGCCCCCAATGCAATGTAACATCTTGCTTGCATTTAGAGATACAGTGCTATGACATCTTTTCTGTTTCTATGCTCAATCTATCATATATTAGTGTGTTTTCACGGGAAACTGAAGATGGAACGAAGGGGGTATCTATTGGTATCCTCTATGTTATGGAAGATAACACCAACGAGGCAGCATCACCGGTGAACCAGAACATTGCTCTTGTACTGGAAGAGGTTGTTGTTTTTAAAGATATTCCAGATACCTGTGGTGCTGTGGCATACCTGTTTGGCCTTCTTTATGCCCTCAACTTTTCCTATCCAAAAGAACTGAGGTACACTTTTGATACCATTAAGAATGTTTTCATGGAGCTTGGGTCTGGATGTACCCAACGTGTGCTTTCCCTTAAAAACTAAATGTTAAACTAAAACAATGAACAGTGTTGTCCATGGTCTTACAAGACCCAATGTACAGTTTGTTTAGTACATCTGATCTGATTGTTTTGTCATTGTTTCCAATTGTCATGTTTCAAAAAAGTTGAGTAAAAGTTGTTCAATTTGTTAACACACTAAGCATTTGTTTGTTTTCAATGTTTAAGAGCTGGTGTCTGAATCAACATTTTTGTTTGTGATTTGTGCTTAAAGCATTTAAAGCAAATTTAGAAAAAAGTCAAATTAGTTAATAAATTAGTTCAGTACAATGTTCTAATTGTTCATTTCTATTGTCGTTACATTTTAGATTCAAATAGCATAAGTGCCTAGAAATGACAGTATTCTATACTGTACCAGAAGTGTTTTTGTTTACATCATTTAAGAGTCCTTAATTATTGTAAATCCTTGTGTATTTTGAGTGCTTTTCAAAGGAAAATACACTTTTCTGTTGCTTTCAATGAAAATAAACTGTACAAGTTGTAAGTTTTTGTTTGTCATTTGTAAACAGACTTTAAAAAGGGTTAAAAAAGGATGATATGCTAGTAAAAAAAACAATATATATATATATATTTTTTTTTTGCAAATTAAATAAAAGTTATCCCATAAACAGAAAAAAATGAATTGACTCAACAGCAGTAACTGTTGTTTCAGTTGATCTGACAAGAACATCTTTATTAGCTAAATAAGACAATCAACATTGCATGAACAAACAAATTTAGGTTGACTAAACAAAGTATTGTTACTGAGAAAAAACTAAAAATGACTGTTGAAACAACTCAACGTTTTTACTGCATCAAATTGCCTAATTTTTTTATGTTTTCTCAACATTTTATTTTTTACAGTGTAGGCAAGATAGCCACATCGGACCACATTGTTTTTTTTTAACAATTTGTATGTTTATAGCGAAGAGACACCAATTTGACCTAAAGCGCCCAGACACCTTTAATGCTCATGAAAAGAATGGCAGGTATTCATCACCGTTATATATTAATTAATCTATTTTTTTTTTGATAATCAAATTACACAAAACTAAATCTGCAAATAGCAATAACACATTAAACATATTTATTGAGACCCCCCGCTGTCTGTCACATAACCATGCCTCGATTTTTTTTAGGAGAAATGAGCAGTACGAACATCAACTTTGAAGTTAATGAAAAACTATCAAACTTTGTCTACTGTACCGACATATATCGTAAATCATCTAAACTGTTATTTTAAACTATTTTAATAATGAGAGAAAAAAAATCAGTTTGCTTACATTAGAGTGCATAATAGTTAATAAAAATCATACTCATGGGGGCAATCAAGCAGCAGGTCGTGTGAGACACGCCCTGTCACAAATCATGAAAAGCAGAAATACCATGCATTTTGACCGTGTGACCGCTGGCCAATAACAGCTTTGTTCACTCTTGTCTCAACAAAAACTGATGTGCATCTAGTCAAGTTTTCGTCAAACCAGAAGCCCATTTAACTCATCAACATCTCATTATCATCATGAAAAATTTCCGTCATCGTTGACAAGTGAATTGTAACTCTGCATTGTCAAACTATTAGGCTAAATAAAATATATGATTACAACTTATTTTCTTTATTTTAACCTCAAAATATGAGTAAACAAGGAGAACTAAATAAATAAATTGTATGAAGTAGTATTCTCCCCCATAAAATACTGTAATTTTAATCTACAATGGGCACCTTGTTTGAGAACCTGCATTGAAGAACTTGTAAAAAGCACATTTTTGGTATGTTTTTATAAACAATAAACCTTACACTTTAATCTCATAGATAAACTAGGATGTTAAATAGATTTTTTAAAAACCCGTTACAACAATTCCGTATTGCAGAAACCAGTACAAGTACACTTAAATGTATTCTACTGACAAATACAATTTACTAAACTTTTTGACAACTTATGTTATGCATAATTGTTTAACTTTAAGTATGGAAAATATAAATGCAAAAAAAGTGTTTATGAACACTTAGATGAATACTTAGAAATTACAACAATAGCAAACTGACAGACCCCACACAATAGCATTGCTGACTTAAATATCTCAGTCTGAAAATCTAAAACATACTTACTTTTCTCAGAAAAGAAGATATTATCTTGAAGAAATACAGCAAAAAAGCACCCAAAGATGATTATTATTGAGTTAAATCTAAATGTTTCCATTTCCCAGTTTGTGATGCACAGAATAGCAGAGACGTCTATGAGTGCTGTGGCACTAGCTGGTACTTCTTCACATAAAGCCTTAACTGTGTTAACAGTTGAGTGGGAGTCAACTCCGGAATAATATTTTGTGACTTTCAAATACACATATTGCCAATAGAGGCCAGCAGTGCACAGCTTGCTCCCACTCAAATACTTTCATCTGTTCTGTAAAGTTCTTAGAAAACAATTTAACCCATAAATTAGAACTGAATCCTTTAACCTATTTGTAATGCTGCAACAATAACTGACTGTAACTCTGGAAATTGAAAAACATGACAGAACACAAATTAATATCTAGTAGTACATTGTTGGCCTAACGGGGAATGCCTTCAAAAAACAGCATTACTGATAACTGAGACTTGGGAAAATAAAACAAGATTACTTTTACTATTACCTTTTGAGTGTTGAAAAATATTCTAGACTCTCTGAAAAAATGGTACACAGTGGTACAAATAAAGTACTTCAAAGAACACATCTGTACCTTTTCATTAGCCGTACCTTTATAGTTACATATGATGCATGTAATGGTACTGTTTGGCACTTTGTAAGGTACAACTGACAAAAAGGTACAAATTTGTTCCTACAGTATAATGAAGGTTCCTTGATTGGTTGCTGTGTTAGTGACAAACCACAGCAACGGTGTTATGATTGGTTGAACTGGTTAAATATAATTCAAAGGCGCAAGTTTCAGTCACTAAAGTATTCACTTCTGAGGCTGTTTTCTTGTTTCTTAGACCGTGGCCGTGGGACAAATAGTTATCACACACCTTTAGGGGTTACTTAAAGATGACAAAGTGAGTGTTTTATTAGTGAATGCGGCTTCAACGTTAGATGAACGACACTATTAGCATATTTTTATTACGTTATGGTCAGGATTTGCACACTATAATTTATTATTAATATTGAACATAAACATAATTGGGTAATTATTTTGTTGTATAGACAGTTCGCCGTTAAATTTCTGCGTTGTTTTCAGGTGGAACTCTCCACAGACTGCGGGCCAGAACACGGAGAGCGGGAATTACGGTGGAATTTTCCAGAGACTGAGACCGATCGACAACTTTCAGCATGGCCTTAGAGACCTTAACCTCTGAGGAACTTGTGGCTAAACTAAAGGAGATGGGATTGGATTTCACAGATGAAGAGAAAAGGAAATTTAAAGGTAAGGCCAACATGACATGACATTGTTGATTGTAATGCTAAAGTTAATGTTTTGTGTAACGTTAGCTGTCGTGGGTGTAACGTAGACTCACGGTGCATCACGGTGTTCGGAACACTCGACTTTAACGTCAATTCTAGAAATGAATGGTAACATGTCAAAGAGCAAACGTATTTGCCGGATTTCTTTCGTTAGTTCTCTTTAATTCACGACCATCAGAAAGGCATTTCATTCAGCCGTTCGAGAGATATCCAAGTAAGTTTATCGAGAGTGCCCCCTCGAGGTAGCTGCTGGGGCGGGGAAGACTCGAGTCTGCAAAATGCTGATTTTAACAATTATTTAATAAAAGAAGTTAACTGCAGCCAAACATAAAACTTACATTTTATTAGTTAAATGTTATTTGTTGACTTTTCAAATGTAGTTTAATTAAATGAGTTTAAACATTTTTAACGTTTTGTATGTGAGTGGCAATTTCCTTGTGTCCGGAGCTTTCACAGTAATCTGGACACTGTGTGTCTAGGTGTGCTTTTTTCCTTTTTCTTCCAAATTAGTTGTCCAAAACACATCAATCAAGCTTTTTAAGTTTGTAAGAGCCTCCCCCGGTGACGCATCTGATGTTGAGCCCCATTGGAATGTACGTTCCCAAGGAACTGCGCATGTGAAGAGAAGCTCAGCTGCAGTGACGGAGAGACAAACAGGACACATTTCCTTTCGGTTCATTTAAATGTTGACGTTGATCTGCAATAAATTCCTTAAAAGTACCTTGTTTGTCTTTTGCATGTCTTAACATTTTATCTTGTGTTAGTTTATTGTTTAATAGAGCAACATTATAGAACAAATATATATTTAAAAATATATATATAATTTTTAAAGGTAATCAATGCAAACATGTCTGTAAGAAAGAAGTGTCAGAACAGGAGGGAGGTAAGACTTGCTATTTTTTAGCTTTTCATAAAACACATCAGATGTGGAGACATGCACTCTAATATAATCACGAGAACAGAGATATTATTGTTTAATTTGTAGATTCTCTAATCTGGGTTTTAGTAGTGTTGGTGTCATTCCGTTTCCCACAATACCTTTCTAGAAAAAAAAAAAACAGAACTCAAAGACTCAAATTTATTTTGACATTTTCCCCTGAATTGAAATGAAACAAAAATTGACAATAATTTATAATGTTAGACTGTTAAGTCTTATCAATTGCAATGACTGTCTCTCTTCCCCATAAGTTTTAGAGAAGAGCATTTGCTAAATATGTTTATAATGTTAGTTTTACAAATTGCGTGACATCTATTTTCAAAGCAAATTAGATAGTTCAGATGTTATTTTGTCTGGGTAATTTATTCTAATTTGAATCAACCATCATCTTATAGTGCACAATGGGACTTCAACATCCTGCTTTCATTATCATTTGAAAGAGGAGAACTGTGCAAACTGACGCCAAGTCTAGTGATCAGTTTGGGAATGAAAGTGAGAAAGATTGAGAGCAATGACTAACAGGGAATAAAACTAAAACAAATGTTAATTGACACACACTTTTATATTTTATCTTATCATTATATTTTCATCAACTACACTCTTGTGATACGTGACAGAAAATGGGTTAGCATTAGCTTCTGGTGCTGCTTTGACAGTTTGAAGCTTTAGTTTCTATCATTAGCTGGATCTTTCAGCCATAAAAGACAAAGTATACTTTCAACTAATGTGTATTTTTCTTCATACTGAAGATAAAAAAAATAAGTGTATTTCTCCTTGGAAAATCTTGCCTGGTTCTCCGAGTCTAGATGATGATTAAATACGCAGATACAACAATCATCTTCAAAAAGTCATCTTTATACCGTTTGGCATTCACCAGTCTCACACCGTGAACAGAGTAACACAGATCATTGTAATGGTAACTGAGATATTTGATTTCAAAAGCCATGCGTTAGAGTATTAGCTACTGTCAAAAGTAATGAATTACAATTACGAGTTACTGCTCAACACTGCCTCTGCCAAAGCTAGTATAATAGATTGTATAACACAGCAAGCCTTATATAACACATGTTTTAGACTTGCAGAATAAGCCCATCCTCTCTGTTATGTGTGGGAACAACAGATTATTATTATGTCATGAAGCAGACACTTTGTGCAGACAAGTAGATGTGAATTCATTCACCCAGCATGGAACTAACAGTTGATTAGTGGGATCCATTGTGTTCTGAAAAAGTGATAGCTTATTGTGATAAAAGACACTTTTTTTATCCAGGGTATTTGGCTCTTTAAATGAAAAATACAGTCTAAATTCAGTTGTTATATGAAGTGAAGATATTCTGAAATTTTGTTTACATTTTGGTGTGTATTTATTATCTCTTTTGCCAACAAGCAATACTTACCCAATAAATTTTTCCAGCTCCAGTGGATGTCTACCAGGCACCACCTGCCACACCAGGTAAGAGAGCAAAAATTCAAGTAAGGGTGATCAATAAATAAAAACTAATGCATTTCAATATTTTTTTAATCCATAGAGCACACCTATTTGCCCAAAGAACCTCGTGTCACTACTACTTTTTTAATTGGTGTTTAAAAACACCATCATTAGCTTACTTTAAGAATATAAACGTCAAATGTAAAATCTAAACTATAAATCCACAGGCACTGGGAGGCAGGGAAATCCAGTATGGAGTATGTACCTGTAAGTAATTAATTCCTTTAAATAATATGAAATACATTTGTTCAATCAAAGCTGCAAATTAACTTCTGTATTGCATTAGTAGTGTAAGAAATCATGAAGTTTTGTTTTGAGCTATTGGTTTATCCAAGGCAGTAGGGGGCAGCCTTCCTTTCTTGTATGGGAGGTAGATGGGTCACATGATTTAGGCCTGTGGCCTGAAGTTGGCAAGACATGATTCATGGACAGTTTGAACCCTTAAACAAACTGAGGAGCATAGCATGTTCACTGGCTTTCCTTTAGCTCCTAGCTGGAAAGGGCACAAGGTAATGCTTGAACTTATCTCTTGTATTTTGTTGTTTTGAAAATTTGCAAATATTTTGATTAACTGCGTTGTTTTTGGCTTGTTAGCATGCGCTCAATTTAGTAATTAATTATGGTTGCTTGTCGTTTTTTTAATGTGTTCGTATTTAATTCAGATGCATATTTGATGTAATTTTTTACACTTGATTTATATACCTGTTATTTTTGTTGTTGTTTCCACCTAGCTCTGTGATAGAAATTTTAAATTCTTATATTGGGCAATAGTAATAATGAGTATTTTATTAGTATTTCATTCATTATATTGAATGTGTGTTTAAGGTCTCTGCCTGCCTGAGAGGGAGGTGACTGGTGGAGTCGGCGGAGTCTCCGGGCAGTGATTGGGCCAATCCCTTGGGAGGGCATAAATTCGGGTGCACGGAGACTTTCGCCCTCTTTCCAGCTTTCCTTCCTTCTCTCCTTTTACTTGTTTTCATTTAGCTTCTATAGAGTACAATTTCAGTGTTCCCCATCAGTCGGTCACTACGACTTATGTCGGTGACGACTATGGGAAGTTCCGCAAGGGGCACACTACTCATTCCACACTGTTTCAAAATGGCAATCAGCGAACGCGCTGATGGTCACGTGATCACACCGTCCCGCATTACCCGGACGTGAGCATGTCACTCTTGTTTTTACTCTGAAGCCTTTTGTGGATTTTGGAGATCTGGTGATGCAATGAGGTTTTTCGGCCGGCCGGCCAGAAAGTTGAAACCGCTGCAACGCCCCAGACTCCAGTTCTTTCACCACATTCCACCAACAAGTAAGACTCCTTTTTCATTGTAGAGCACTTATTTTGCCAGTCAACTGTTTGTAATGTGTTCCAAACATGTCACGACTGTGCAAGTGTGTTGGATGCAGTGCATCGATTGCATTGACGGAAAGCCACAATCATTGCCTCGGTTGTCTTGGTCGTAGACATGCTGAGGCAGTGGTTGAGGGATCAGAATGTGTGGATTGCACACTTCTGTCCGGCAGCGCACTTAAGGCGAAGTTGGAGTATTTTCAGTCCACAACCGGAGGCTTTGTAGCTCGCGCACGTACGGGTCAACAAGTGCATGTCTCTGTCGCCCAGTGTAGTCAAGTAGGGTCGCATGCGCTTCACGCTCCCCCGGTGCATCCGCTATCTGTCACAGTGGGTTATCGGATGATGCGCTGCTTGCATCTTCTGAGGACTACTGTGTGCCTGATGATGCGATCTCCGCTGCTGCATCGGATAGAGACGGCGCATCTCCCGAAGGAGACAGTACATCGCTCTCCCCCTCTGGGGTGACGGCAGATTGTGCTGCGGAGGAGATGGCCGGGTTGCTTACACGGGCTGCCAGAGAACTTGCCTTGCAGGTGGCTCCGCCCCTGGCACCCAAGATCTCCAGGCTGGACGCGTGGTTTGTGGGGTCGCGCCTGGAAGATACTTTGCAGCCCCCTCCTAGCCCGTTCTTCCCGGAAGTGCATCGGGAACTGACCCAAACTTGGAAGGCACCTTTGAAAGCGAGGTTGGTCAGTCTCCCCTCTCTCGCTCCCCTTGACGGCGCGGTAGCTAGGGCGTAAGAAGCGATTCCCCAGGTAGAGCAGGCGCTGGATGTGTACTTATGCCCGGGTAACCCTGCCGCCTGGTGTGAACACGCGAGGCCTTCGTCCCACCAGCTAAGCCTGTCGTTTGGACCTGACTTCGAGGTCAAGCTGCCGCTGCCCTGCATGCCATGGCTGCCTTTCAAGTGTTCCTAGCCAAGGCTCTGAAAGAGATGCAGGAGGGGAGTTGTGGCAAAGGTCTTACAGAGGATCTGAGGGCGGCTACCAATTTGCGCTCAAGGTGAGAAAAGTTGCAGCTAGCTCCCTCGGCCACATGATGTCTACGTTAGTAGTCCACAGCTGCCATCTTTGGTTGACCCAGGCTGACATGCTCCCGGAAGACCGCAATGCACCTGTGATCTCAGATGGCCTCTTCGGCGTCGCCGTAGATGACCTTACATGGCGGGTCTCTATGATCAGGAAGCAGGCGGAGGGTCTGGGAGAATTCATGACACCGTGTAGGAAGAGACGTGGCAGGTCCCCTTCTAAGTTGGCGCCCCACCGCCTGCTCGACGCTGAGAAAACCTCATCAGTCCTCCCCTGATCGTCAGCCCCCATGTCGAAGACGTCGACCAAGAGTGGCTACGAGGAGTCGACGGAGGAGCAGTCCTGTCCAGGGGCCCCCCCAACATCATCAGGGGAAGAGGGTCCATCGGAAGCGGCGCTAGGAAAGGCTGCTCAAGAAGTCCAGCCGCTGCGTAGGCCTCGCCACCAGCCCGCCCCCATTGGAGGGAGGGGGTGCCACCACCATCAAGAAGCGGATCCACAGGTCAGATCGCAGTTTTTCATTAAATATGCAAAACCTAAACTCCCTGGGTTATGTGCGCAGCCAGGAGGCTTGCATTGCAGATCTGAATGCATTCAAGGGCCTCACATTCAATAAGCTGGCAAGATGGAGGTTTTGTCTGTTCACACCAGGCAGCAGGGTTACCCGAGCATAAGTGTACTGCCAGTACCTGCTCTACCTGGGGAATCGCTTTGTACCCCCTAGCTACCTAGCTGTCAAGGGGAGCGAGAGAGAGGAGACTGACTAACCTCACTTTAAGAGGTACCTTCCAAGTTTGGGTCATTTCCTGATAAACTTCCGGGAAGAACGGGATAGGAGGGGGCTATGGGGTATCACCCCAGTGCGACCCCACAAACCACTCACTCGTCTAGCCTGAAGATCTCAGGTGCCAGGGGCAGAGCCACCTGCAACCCAATTTCCTTGGCAGCCTGGGTAAGCAACTCAATCCTCCATCAATGCAAATAATCCACCGCATCCAACAGACTGTTTGTAGGAACATGCTACAAACAGTCGACCGGAAAAACAAGTGCTCTACTAAGAAAAAAGGAGTCTTACTTGTTGGTGGAAGGCAGTGAAAGAACTGAAGTTCCGGCTGAAACACCTTGCTGGTTGCCGTCGACTTACCAGATCTCCAATAATCCACACAAGGTAATCCAACTGTTTATTGTGGTGTCTTTCAGACAGTCGCTCAAGTGTCTAGAGTAGGCTCCAGTAGAAAAACAGGAAGAGCATCATGTTTGCGTTCAGTTTATGTGGGCATGATCGCTGATTGGCATTTTGAAATCAGTACGAAGAGAGTAGACCGGCCCTAGCAGAGCTTCCTATAGTCGTCACCGACATAAGTGACCGACTGATGGGGAACCATCTTTACCTAACATGAGAAAAAATTAAAGTAAGTCAAATCCAATACACATAAGTAAACAGTAATACTCACAATTTGGTAAGGAATACTCCTTTTTTGATCTGTTTTTTCCTGTGTTCCTCTCAATAACCACCAAACAATGACAACAAAACGAAAAACTTTGATGTGTTTTTTTTGGTTGGTAAAAATAAAATATGTTTAAAATAAAGGTAACAATAATAAAACGATACAATAAAGTAAATATTAAGCTGGGTTTCACTGATACTGAGCGTGTCAGTGTCCGAAACCTTACTGTGTCCAGTCCTTTTGATGCCTCTCCATAGCTTGCATCATGACTCCCTCTGCTGTTCACTGTCATTATGCCGTCAGCAACTTTTTTGTCCTCTTTGTCTGGCTTTGTTGATGTAACTTTTTTCTTCTCTAAGACTACGCATACATTTTACTTAGCACATGTGGTATTTAAACAAAAGTTTCTATAATCTTTACCTGGATCTATAATCATTGTATTTTAAAACGTCCAAAGTGTGATAGAAATTTTAATTCATTATATTTGGTATTAGTAATAATGAGTGTTGCGCCCCTGATCTTACGTGAAGCAGATTGGCAAAAAAGAGCGTACATTGAAGTAAGGCCATAAGAATAGACAGCACCAGAGCCACAGGGTTAGAACTTGCATATACTCTTTATTTGACAAACACAGGTCAAATATAACAACAACTTAAGACAACAACCAAAAGATCTCCGAAGAGCAGGCCACGCACTTTACTTTAAGATTTTTATTTTAGTTCACCGGGACTTTGGGGAAAAGAAAGAAAACAGTGAAATAGAGCAATAAATGAATAAAACCCTCTAACTGAACCCGACCACCTCCCTAATCTGTAACAAAAAGAAAACCGGAAATTTTCAGCGACACGGCGCTCTAACCAATCTTCACTAACTAACCAAAATACAAGCACAAACGCTATTTCACTCCTATCTAGTGTGTTTAACAGAAAGTAAACTCTGTATGGTGCATTTGAAACTAACTAATAACAACCAAGGCCACTTGAATATAAAATAAATTAATAGAGCAAACTAATACAGCTCAAACAGCAAAACACACACGCTACACTCGCTCTTGCTCTCACTCTCTCCCTAGTGCCCTTCTCCGGTCAAACACGCTCCCCTTACATTCACTAACTGACAAACTGGACTACTTTAAATACACACTCACACATGAACCCAGCTGACAGCGTTCACAATACATGCACACAGCAGCGTAGCGTTCAGGGGAATGAAGCCGGCTGAAGAGAGAGAGAGCTGAGCCGCATCGAACCCGGGCTTTGTAGAGCAGTCGCGCTTCTGGATTGGTTTACAAGCAGCGCGTCATCTGCTCTAACTCCAATCGCCAGCATGTAAAACATAAATAAAGACACGTGTTAGAGAACACAAAATAACACCAAAATTAATAACAATTACGATCTTGTGTAGATCGTAACAATGCGTAATGAGTATTCTTATTAGCATTTCATGAATCATCTTGAATCTGTGTTCAAAGTCTTTGCCTGTGTGGGAGGGAGGTGAGTGGTGGAGAAGGAGGGGTTTCTGGGCAGTGATGGACCCGTCGTTTTGGAGGGCATAAATTAATTTTTCCTCGAGTATGTGCTATGTGACATTAACGTAAAGCGAGAGAATTTGAGAATTTCTGGGTCTTTGCGGGATCTTAAATGACTTAAGTTTGATGAGTGCTGTGCTTTCAACTACAAATCAGGTCAGGAATCTTGGGGTGATTCTGGACTCTGATCTTTAGTCTAAATAGACACGTCAAAGCAATGATGAAATCCATTTATTGTCATCTTAGAAACATCACAAGAATCAGATGTTTTGTTTCCAGACGAGATTTAGAGAAACTGATTCATGCTTTCATCTCCAGCAGGCTGGACTCCTTTAACGCTCTTCTCACCGGTCTTTCCCAAAAAGACCATTAAACAGCTCCAGCTCGTTCAGAATGCAGCGGCTCGAATTCTAACCAAAACTAGAAAGTCAGAACACATTTCTCCAGTTCTTAAGTCTCTACACTGGCTGCCGGTCTCCTTCAGAATAGTTTTTAAAGTTCTGCTGCTCGTATTTTTAACATCTGAACTAGAAGTTTGATGCGATGAGACAGTGAAGATGAACTCATGTTAGCAAATAAAAGTATAGACACGTAAAGTTACAATTTGTATCAACATAAGTTAATACGCTGACGGGGATTTACAGGACGAACTCATTTTGTTTATAAAAACATAAAGAGTCTGAAAAAGAGTTAAGAATGAATATTGAGACATTCGTTGTTTTGAGAAAAAAAAGTTTTCTTTAAAAAAATGTAAAAGTAATTCCTTGTTTTAAACAAACGTTATAAAGTACATCTAATTACAAAAACAAAGATAAAAATATTAGCAATGTTTTTATTAGGAAAAGGTAATTACAGATAAACTGAATGTTACTATATTCTGTTACTGTATTATATGGTTCAATTTTGCACGAGTAAAGTAGCATTTACATAATGAATTAATTATGTAACTTACAATATGAAACTAAAAACAGTTAAGAAAAGTAAAGCTTTTTCCTGACGAGGTATCTGATTACACTTTTAGAGATGAAAAGGCTTCTAAAAGAAAGGAGTCTGTACTCTTTTATTTAGAACAACTAATAATGACATTAAATACATGCATGAAGACAATGAACATGCAGTTGAACAAAATACTTAGCAAAAAGCAGGGAAGTTATCCCCAAAACGAGCTAAAAAGCAGCGAATGCTGGTCAGGCAGTTAAATCACTGACCGCGAACTGGATTAGAGGAGATTAAGTTATAAAATGTTATAACATTACAATTAAGATAATGTAATTCCCATTTAATGAGAAAACAACAGATGAACCGATAGAATAAAGAGAATTAATTTAATGAGAGGTGACTTTTTCAAGTATTTGACTGCATTGAATAATTAATGCAACTGTTAACATGTGAATGTTATTTGACAGAAGTTGTCCGGTATGCTATTGACATTATTTTAAATAATAAGTAAGTAGGTCAAAAGTTAACTCTGTGCATCTGTGAGCCTGCCTGGTGGGCAAAAGAAGTAGTGTGTGTTATCATGAACATGACAGGATTTGGACACAAGCTGGACATGTTGAGAATGCATGAAAAACGAGCCAATGAAAGGTCGAGATCGGAATGCATCATAACGGGTGAAAAAAAAATTAAGACATGAACTGAGCAGACAGAATTGCTAGCGGAGCGGCTGTGTCTCCAGAGCCAGATGACACCTGATGGACGACCGAGCGAGAAAAAACTTATATTTGATGAAAAGACTTTTGCTTTGAGAAACCAACCCATTTTTAATCCATGATGGATGAGTACTATTTTACTTTATGATGATTATTAAGTTTTGTAATATTGAAATGTAATTGATTCCAGTTAGTGACTATCGAGTTTTTGATTTGAAAATGATTTTTAATCTTTGATGAAAGAACTGACCACAACAGAGTCTTCTGACCAAGCTCTAAGCATTTAAAGCTTAGAGTTTAGGGCAAATTTGACTTACTTAACCTAACCCGAGAATAATAAATAAAAAGGTTGAAGGTGTAAAAGATTAAAGGATTAATTAAACACCATAAAACAGTATATACGTCCAAACATAACTTAGCACCTAAATACCTTTCAGACATGATCAGTGAATACACACCAAACAGAGAGCTGAGATCCCTCAGATCAAATAAATTAGATCTACCCCGGGTAAATTCCAAACAGGGAAAATACTCTTTTAGTTACCGTGCGGCCCACAGATGGAACCAGCTTCCAGAGGAGATCAAGGGTGCCAACACTTTAGTTACGTTTAAATCCAGGCTAAAGACTCTCCTGTTTAATTGCACTTTTGTCGACTGAGCACCAACATCTAAGCAACTATTTTACCTTTGCACTTCACATCTTAATCTTTGTTTTAATCAATTTTCAGTTTTTAATCACTTTGATTTTAAATGCCTTTTTTTTGCTTGATTTTATTAGGTGTACTTTCTTTTTACTCTTTATTTCCAATGTAAAGCACTTTGAATTACCCTGTGTACGAAATGTGCTATACAAATTGCCTTGCCTTTCAAAAGTCACCAGCTGTGGACTCTTCTTACCTTTTTCAGCAGAATTACAGCAGCCCGGGAGGCCTTGAATTTTCTCCAGGTGTCGTGACTCCTCCATCTGGTGGTTTTGGATCGCGAAAGGGAAACCCAACTTCAATAACGTGTCCTTGGAGGCGGGTTATGGCCATAGTGAAGGCCTCTGATTAGCTATAAGGTTTAAATTTTATATATCTTAAACAAACCAATTTTAAAACCTCAGAGTGTTCATGGAAATCCAAACTAGCAATTGGAATCAAAGAATCTAATGGAGCCAGGGGTGGAAACAGGTTTTATTTTTTTCAGCCCCAAAGTTGGCCAGCTTTAACATTGTATGAATAAGAAATTGCTCTGTTTTGGAGTCAGCCTCAAATGGTCGCTCGAGGTACTGCGCAGTGTTGACAACTTAGCAACTTTGTCGCTAGATTTAAGAAATTTTCAGACTTTTATTGTATCCCAGCGAATAGTTCCAAATCTAGCAATTTTTTTTTCTGCTGTTCCTGGCCGACTGGCTCTTTGAACAGAGGAACGTGGCTGCAATGTCTGTGCTGTGCATTTCTGTCTCTCACTGTCTTAATGGCGCATTACCGCAACCAACTGCAAAGTAGTATGAACTATTTATGAAGGAAGGAAAATTAACCTTTCCTATTATTATTTACTCATATTCTAAAAGTATTCTTAGTGTTTTTAGGAAATAAAAGGATATATATAGGCTCTGTTATTATTTCCCTAATCTCTTTCATCATTTCTTTTGTTTCCATTTCATGTTTTACATTTAATTATTGCATGTTCTATTGTGTCCTCTACTCTTTTTTTTTTACTATTTGTTTCCCATAGTCTATTCCCCCTTCTCTCTCAATGTCTACTATCTTCTCTATCTCTCCTTTCTATATTTGCTCCATCTCTTTTTTCCTCTCTCCTCCCTCTTCTAATTCCTCTCTCTTCTACCTCTTCTCTCCAAATCTGCCTATCTACAATCTTTTGTAGATAATCTCTAATCTTTTCTCTCCCATTCCTCTATATTTCTTTACTAAATCTCTCTCTCCGTTCTCTATCTTACTCTCTTTTTTCTCTCTTCTATCTATCTATCTCTCTATTCATTTACCCTCCTCTTTTTCTTTCTCTCCCATCTTCTCTATATTTCTCTTCTATCTACTCAGTCTCTCTCCCTTTCACAAAATCTCTCTCCTTTCTATATCTCACTCTCTCTCTTTCTCCTCCCTTCTATCTCTAGCCCCCAGTAAAATTTCAAGATGTGTTTAAAAATTACGTTATCCCAGAAGCCAACATTAATTATTGCAGACTAAATAAAAAATATTAACAGAAAAACACAAGCCTGTAATGAACTGCCTGTACAGTCAAAGTAAAATGCATATTTCTTTTTTAAGCATCTGCGTGCGCGCTCCCGGCGACTGTCAAGCGAGGACATGTGAGAGGAGACAGAAGTTGCAGGAGGGTTTTGTTTAAGCATGCATATTTGAGTCGAGATTGCTGGTGCCCGGGTCAGGATGCTTTTGAGGTAGGATATGAAAATGAGGAAACAAAACCAGTGCTTGAAGTGGACAACACCTGTTATCAAACAATAATTCATTCATTCATTCATTCATCTTCATGTCGGCTTTATTCCCTTTCGTGGTCGCCACAGCGGAATGAACCGCCAACTCTCTGGCATCTGTTTTACGCAGCGGATGCCCTTCCCTGCCGCAACCCATCGCTGGGAAATATCAAACAATAATGTACAATTCAATTCCACTCGGCATAAGCTTCTGCTCTTTCACTATAATGAGCTTCCTTGTGCTCTCGCAAACTCATCCTCTCTTTTTAAATTATGAATATAAATAGAAAAAAACACTTAAATTAATGGTAAATTCATCAATATCCACATATTAAAAAAGCAACATCTGTTCTAACTTTACACAAAGTTAACTTGGAGTTAGCTCCCTTCAGCAGCGACAGCCTCAAAAACTCGATCCCAAGCTCTGTCCTTGGCTAACAAGTCTTTTTAAAAAATGTTTTGGAATCAAAATTACTTTTTTTTTAAAGAATAGAGAGTTTATAGGGCAACTTGTGGCAAAATTTTATGAGTGATTGATTTATGACCCTAGACAGGTATCCAGTTTAGACCTCCATAAACGTATATCACCAGCCCATACCCTCCCGCCCCTCCTTTAAGGAAAATATTTGGGATGCAATATTTCTGACACAGATACAATAAAAAGTATAGACTTTTTAATGATATCAATCAGAAGATTATTTTCTAGTCGTCTCTAATGCAGAGTAGACAGATCAGCATTAACAGTTTATCATGATAACGTTGACATACCTTTAACTCCTGCTTTCCTTCCACCCCATCATGCACACCACACAATGATGGTGAGGGCAACAATCATGTCTCTACTGAACAGGTGATACAGCTAGTAATACATAGGTGATACATAATACTACTAATAATACAGGTGATACTGAACAACTAATACAAACAACATTGCACACTTTCTCTCACACACTTATCTAACAACCATACAGTAAGTCGACAAAGTTACCTCAACTACATATGCAGATTGCCTCGATGATGTAACAAGCCTCTTCTCCAATAACAGGAACCAATGTTGAGACGGGTTGATACAATGTTTTTATGTTGTGTTTCTAAATAAATATGGTACTGTAATCGGTTTGAAATGAACACATATGTTTCAGTCAATTACATAACTTTTACTTGAGAATATGTGGTATTCACTAAAAGCAATATCAGAGTTCAGAGCAATCTGAAGTGTGAGAGATGCCCTTTTGATAATACCATGTTAAGCTGATTGGTTTGCTTAGTACTTAGCTTCTTCATCAATGTTAAAAATCTATTTCCACACACTGCAGATCACCTTGCATTAATCCAAATCTACTGTGCCAACAAATGAGACCACTGGTTAGACACGGTGCATTATGGGAATATATGTTTATTTAGTTATTACACTTATTTCTGGGGTTGAGGCATTATGCTTGTGTTGTTAACTGTTGCTTAGTGTTATAAATTTGTTCCAGAACAAGACAGTGTGTTTATTAGAGAGCTTCTCAGGTGAAAGTTGCCGCTCTCAGAGAGGAAATTCTGGCCGAACTCAAATCGTCAATCTCAGCTGTAAAGTCCTCTTTGCTTGAATATAAGCAAAAGCTGAAAGATATCGGCGAATCACTTACGGACGTGGATGGTTGAATTACCTCTCTTGAATCTACTTGCTCGACGCTGACCAAGGACAATGAAAAACTGAGAGCCAAACTTGACGATTTAGAAAATCGCTCAAGGCAAAGTAATATAAGAGCAATTGTTATACTCGAAGCATCCGAGGGTTCTCAGCCAAACACATTTATCAAACATTTATTAGTTGAGGTGTTCGGGAAGGGGAGTTTTCTCAGGGATCCAGAGGAGAAATGCGCGCATCGCTCACTTGCTCCCCTGCCGAGGCCAAATCAACCGCTGAGGCCATTTATCATGAGGATGCACCATTAGCAGACGTGAGAACATATTCTTAGTCTTTCAGAATAAGTTTATTGAAGTTCTATATATAGGAGTACGGATCCATTTTTACCCCAATGTCAGCACTGAGGTGGCTAAGTGAAGAGCATCCTTCAATCCTGTTAAAGCTCAGCTGAGGGGAGCCAGCTTCGAGTGTGGCCTGCTCTATCCGACGATGGCAAGCACACTTTTTCAACACCCCAGAACTAGCTGCAGAGTTAATTTGGAGTATCATCACCCCTGCACTAGATAAAGGATGAAGCTTATTTCCTGACTCAGAGAGATGCCTTGACCTCATTTGCTTGTAGCATTTGACTATTAAACCATGAATGAGGAAAAGTTATGCCATGATTCACAAACTAATAAGCGAGATCTTTCTTTGTTGCATTTTTGATAAGCTTCTTGTCAGTTTTAACGTATATATATATATATATATATGTGTATATATATATATATATATTCATTCATTCATCTTCATGTCGGCTTTATTCCCTTTCGGGGTCGCCACAGCGGAATGAACCGCCAACTCACTGGCATATGTTTTATGCAGCGGATGCCCTTCCCTGCCGCAACCCATCGCTGGGAAACATTCACACACACATTCACACTTTAACACTATGGGCAATTGTTCTTATTCAATTCACTTATACCGCATGTCTTTGTTCTTGTGGGGAAACCGGAGCACCCGGAGAAAACCCACGCGATCACGGGGAGAACATGCAAACTCCACACAGAAATGCCACCTGCCCCAGCCGAGCCTAGAACCAGTGACCTTCTTGCTGTGAGACGACCGTGCTACCCACTGCGCCACCGTAACGCTATATATATATATATATATATATATATATATATATATATATATATATATATATATATATATACATACACACACATGTAATGGTATCCAGGTTGAGTGCGTTGTCTACTAACTTGTTTTATTCATATTTTCTTTGCTAGCAAGCTAGCAAGAGTTTTTGTCTTGTGGAGGTTGGGTGGTTTCAGGAAAGGACGGGGGAGGTGAGGGCTTTGTTGGGTACTGCTATTGAATGGTCGGCTCATACTTTAAAATATGTTTATTAATCTAAAGGTTTATTTCACTAGTAGGCTCTGGTTCAGGTTTGTTTGTTTTTCAGGTTTGTGCATAAATAATTTTATAAAGAGCGGTCACTAAATGTTACTATAGCTTTTTTACAAGAAACCCATATTGTTAACTCTGACAATTTAACTGAGGTGGAGCTGGTGTTTCACTCCAATTTTTAATGCAAGAGGAAAAGAGACCACCATTTGTATTAAAAAGGATATTCAATTTGCTAGTGATAGAGTTATTAACGATGCTTTTTGAATATTTGCGATTATAACTGGTTGTCTTCTGGGAAGAAAAGTAATACTTGTTTATATTTACTCCCCATATTTTGACAATTACAATTTTTTCAGCAAAGTCTTTGCAGCAATTCCCCCTATAGATGAGTATTTACTAATTATAGTTGGGGACTTCAACTGTGTTTTGGACAGATCTTCAGCTACAACCATTCAACAATCTAATCCAGCCCTAAATATAAAGTCTTTGTGAGCAGTATGAATTATAAGATCCTTGGAGATTTCTTTTTCCGACCACTAAAGCTTTTCTTTCTTTTTTTCCCCATGCATCACTCTTACAGTCGTATTGATTACTTTTTAGTTCATTAGAGTCTTATACCTTCAGGTACAAAAAGTAAATATTACAGTATAGTCATTTCAAGGCATGCACCCACATCTTTTAGATAAAAAAAACAAGAAGCCACTAAGATGAAGCATTTACTAGATTCTATTAACAGGCCGGATGAGCAATATGCATTTTCCCCAGAATCAGATTTGTACAAAGAGAGACTGTCTCCAGACTGAATTCAATTGGCTCTCTACTTCTTATGTAGAGAATAAGTTGTTAAAGACTCAACACATGCTACGATTTTGGAGAGATTGACAGTAAGCTATAGCTTTAGCTTTTCAGGCTTGTTAAACAAAATAACTGTAAATCAGTAACTCAAATTAGGATCGCGACAGGATCACTGGCACACTCTGTAAGAGACATACACATAGACAACCATAGTTTTGTTCAATTCTTTGTATTCTCGGTGTATTTATCTCAGTGATTCAAAAATTCAAGATTCTTTTATTTATTTTTTTAGATTGGTTATTCTTCCAACCATAAATGCAAAAAATAGCTCTGGTCTTGCCAAACCAATATTACAAAATTAAATAACAGATGCTATTAGTGGTATGCTGAGTGGCAAAGTTCTTGGGACCTGATAGTTTCCTGAATAGAATTCTATAAACAATTTCCAGAATTACTTGGCCCTCTTTGGTTGGCTGTATAAAAAGACTTTTAATACTGGCTCCCTTCCTCCAATGCTCACACAGGCCTCGATTTCACTTCTTCCCAAAGAGAGAGAAAAAAAGCAGTTGAGTCTTTGTGAATCCTACAGACCAATTTCACTTTTAAATGTTAATTTCAAGATTTTAGCTAAAACCCTCTCTATGCATACAATCCCATCCCATATAATCCCATTCTCCCATCTATTATTTCTGATGATCAAGCTGTATCCTTTTAAAAACCTATGAAGACTATATAATGTCATATATAGACTCAGACAATGTCACTTCACCACATTATTTCAGTTCTAAAAAAATGTGGTAGTTTTTTAGGGTGTACAGTTTCTTCTAAAAAAAAATTGGTATATTGTGATTACGTTCATTATTTTCTGTAATGTACTGATAAACATTAGACTTTCATATATTTCAGATTCATTACACATTACTGGAGTAGTTCAAGCCTTTTATTGTTTTAATATTCATGATTTTGGCATACAGCTCATGAAAACCATAAATTCCTATCTCAAAAAATTAGTCATTTTTCATCTGACCAATAAAAGAAGTGTTTTTAATGCAAAAAAAAAAAGTAAACCTCTAAATAATCATGTTCGGTTATGTACTCAATACTTGGTCGGGAATCCTTTTGCAGAAATGACTGCTTCAATGCGAAGTGGCATGGAGACAATCAACCTGTGGTGTTTTGGAGGCCCAGGATTCTTTGATAGCGGCCTTAAGCTCATCCAGAGTGTTGGGTCTTGCGTCTCTCAACTTTCTCTTCACAATATCCCAAAAATTCTCCTGAATATGAGGTTCAGGTTAGGAGAGTTGGCAGGCCAATTGAGCACAGTAATACCATGGTCAGTGAACCATTCACAAGTGGTTTTGGCACTGTGAAAAGGTGCTGAAAAAATAAATCTTCATCTCCATAAGGCTTTTCAGCAGATGGCAGCATGAATTGCTCCAAAATCTCCTGATAGTTAGCTTCATTGACCCTGCCCTTGATAAAACAAAGTGGACCAACACCAGCAGCTGACATGGCACCCCAGACCATCACTGACTGTGGGTACTTGACACTGGACTTCAGGCATTTCTCTCTCCCCAGTCTTCTTTCAGACTCTGGCACCTTGATTTTCGAATGACATGCAAAATTTGCTTTCATCCGAAAAAAGTACTTTGGACCACTGATGAACAGTCCAGTGCTGCTTCTCTGTAGCCCAGATCAGGTGCTTCTGCCGCTATTTCTGGTTCAAAAGTGGCTTGACCTGGGGAATGCAGCACCTGTAGCCAATTTCCTGCACACGCCTGTACACGGTGGCTCTGGATGTTTCTACTCCAGATTCAGTCCACTGCTTCCGCAGGTCCCCCAATGTCTGGAATCGGTCCTTCTCCACAATCTTCCTCAGGGTTCGGTCACCTCTTGTCGTTGTGCAGCGTTTTCTGCAATAGTTTTTCCTTCCCACAGACTTCCCACTGAGGAGCGTTGATACAGCACTCTGGGAACAGCCTATTCGTTCAGAAATTTCTTTCTGTGTCTTACCCTCTTGCTTGAGGGTGTCAGTGATGGCTTTCTGGATAGCAGTCAGATCAGCACTCTTACCCATGATTGTGCTTTTGAGTGATGACCCAGGCTGGGAGTTTCTAAAAGCCTCAGGAATCTTTTGCAGGTGTTTAGTTAATTAGTTGATTCAGATGATTAGATTAATAGCTTGTTTAGAGAACCTTTTCATGATATGCAAATTTTTTGAGAAAGTAATTTTGGGTTTTATGAACTGTATGCCAAAATCATTAATATTAAAACAATAAAAGGCTTGAACTACTTCAGTTGTGTGTAATGAATCTGAAATATATGAAAGTCTAATGTTCATCAGTACATTACAGTAAATAATGAACTTTATCACAATATGCAAATTTTTTTAGAAGGACCTGTACACTTTAAGTGCATAAAAGTGAATTATTTCCCATTCAAATATCTAGTAGTTTCTATACAACCATTATTCAATTTAAAACAGATAATGAGAGTTTCAATTATTCAGGTGTCAATATAACTCGGTCATTTACTAACTTGTTCAAAGACCATTTTTCCACACTTTTAAGCCAATGGAAAGAGAATTTTGTCAAATAGTCTGCTTTTCCCTTATCACCTTGCAGGTCGACTGATTCTAATCAAAATGTCAGTTCTCCCACGTTTCATGTACTTACTTTTAAATATTCCAATATTCAGTAAGAAATATATTTTTTAAATTGGATCTCCTCTTGCCTCTGGAGAAACAAACCCCCTGAATTAGAAAATCCTTTTTGCAGAGATCAAAGTGCGTTGGGGGAATGGCATTGCCCAATTTTACACTCTACTATTCGGTCAATAATATTCAGAAAATCATATACGGGCTGCCTCATTTTGAGCCTATGAACACGCCACAGTGGGTGCAAGAAGGGCAACTATTCTGCAAATTACATCTGTAACCAGTAGTCTGTGCTCAGTTTCCTCTGTAGTAATGTGTTTATCTCTGCTCAAAATCCAGTTTTGGCTCACACTTTTCAAATTTGGCCCCAGTTTAGGAAGTATTTTGGTCTACAGGCAGCCTCCATCCTGGGTCTTATAGTTTCTAACTGTCTATTCTGTCTCTCCTATATAGATTTTTTCATTCAGGGTTTGGTAAGAAAATTAGACTTAACATTTGTTTTCTAATAATGTCTTCCGCTTTAGCTTGACAAGAACCCACTTCTTTTGATTTTTACAAATCAGAAGCTTTAAAAGAAAGTTTTTAACTCTTTTTCTAGAGCTACCCCTTTCATCGCCTTGAAACACCTTCTTTGATTTCAAACCAAACCGTAAAGATCTTATCTCAAAAGTGTACTGTGCCATATATTCCATAGACCCTCAAAACTTACGCAATATTCGGACAGCATGGGATAATGACTTGGGCATTGGCTTTTCTGAAGGGGAGTGGAATGAGACCTTTGGTTGAGTCCATTCCTCATCTCATTGTGCTCGGCGTCACTCATACAGTGCAAAATACTTCATTTCACTTCACTAACTCCAAGCTTGCCAAAATGTATCCCGATATTAGTCCAGCTTGTCACAGGTGCTCCTGCCCCACTGCTACAACAGGTCACATGTTCTGGTCTTGCCCACGCTTGGACACATTTTGGAAAAAACATTTGTGAAACATATATTTTTGGACGCCGTATAGCTCCAAACTCTTTAATTGCTATCTATGGTACAATGTATGATGACTGAGGGCTCAATATTTAGTAAAGATATGCAAACATATATTGGCTACACATCAGTTTTGGCTTGACGTTCAGTCCCGCTACATTGGAAGAGACCTTCCCCCCCTTAACACAAAAGATGGATTAGTGAAGTCATTTATTTCATTCAATAGGAAAAAAAGAAGTTTACAATTAGGACTCAAAATGCTAATTTTATCAAACTTTTTAAATATATTTTGAACTCTATTCTTAAGACTGGAAAAACCTCATCAAATATCCCCCGTGCCCTTTAAATTTAAATCGCCACTGTTTTAATTTAAATTCACCTTTTTGTTACGTTATCATTTATTGACTAAATAAATAATGTTTTCTATTAACAAATTTAATTTTATCTCATGTATAAATAAATATGTACAGGCCATATGTACATGTGACAACAAGTGTTTGTGAGAGTTGCAGAATCAGAACCAGCCGCACTTATTGAATTTTGTCTTTTCCTCTTATGTAACAGAGTAGGAATCGGGATAGGATGCTTTTGATATGTACTTCGATGTGTTTTGTTTTTGAAGTGGCATTGACTTGTTAAAATGTATGTATTTCTGCATAACTTCTATGTGAAAACTTCATTAAAGAAAGTTTTTTTTTAAAGATCAGCACCATATTGTTTTCTGAATAGGTGTTATAATTGCTTTCTTGGAAGTTACAGGGACCGACCTGGATGTAATTAATGCGTGCATAAAACTAATGTTAACATTAACCATGATTAAAAAATGACAAATAATTAAATATTAAACATATGAATATATTTACTCTATTTTACGATCTACTATATTGATGACTGTATATAAACATCATAAATAAATGTTAACTGAAAATGAAGTAAAAATGACATTTTTGTCTTATTTTAACACCAAACCTTTTTGAATCCCTGTACACACAGCTGCAATTCATGCCTATTTGAAGCGTTCCCCAATTAAAAGTACGTACGGTAGCTTAGCACCTACGCTCAATTTCTGTTGTTATTATGTAAAGGTTACATATATTCCAGAGGCAAACAAAATTAACAGCCACATCGGTAACGTGGGAAACTTACACGCGTCATATGGTACTGTGCCGAACAAAACTGTTCTGCACAACAGAAAAGAGCCATTATTAAGTAGAACATTTTAGCAAGGAAGTGTTCATTATCTTTATTTTTGTGTGCTATTATAACAGTACACAGCACACATAACGTATCAAATAATTAAATCTCTTTTATAGCTGAGAAGTTTCATGCACCTTTGTAGAACCTGCTGTTTGACCTTGGTGGCGTAAAAGTGGATGACAGGTTAAAAGGTACAATTTGTAATGTACATCACCTTTAGAACCTTTGCAAAGAACACACCTTTAGAAGATTTAATAGTAATAATAGTCAAATTCTCATTTTGCATTTGAAAAGGGTGTACTTATAAAGGTACCCTGCTGTTTGAGAGACAGACCCTCCATCACATTCTAGCTGGAGTGTGACTAGGTTATTGAGGACCTCTTATTTTTACGGAAGTCCCTGTCCCTGTCACATCAATCTCATTACTTCACAGCCAATCATGCTCCTTTTCCCAAGCCGCATCAAAACCTAAGTGTGAAAGGATCTCCAGTCTGTTGTGACAAGTTAAATATAAACTTTTAAGTAATGCTAATCACACCATTTGCTGTTTTGTCATCTTAAGTGGCCTATTGAGTCCTATAAACACCACCCCCTGATTTAATTAAATGCTGCACCATTTCAAATAGGAAAATGGTGAACTATAACAATTACTAGTGGTGAGTCATCATCGTTAATCTGATCACTCAGTCAAGATAATAAGGTACGTTGTGTCAAAATTGAAGAACTCAAAAAATGTTGTTAGAGAGTATTGGAATCTAAATTAAATACTTTTTTTTTGTATTTTCAATTTTGGGTTAAAAAATAAATCTACAACATTTATAAAAACATTTAATTAGTAAATGTTATGACATGCTACACAGTGTGATAATGAAAAAATAAAACAATACTTTATGGCAATTGCACAACATGACACGACTTGTGGTTATTTCTAAAACACAAACATTAAAAACAAACCCTTCGATAATGTAGATTAAGCAAGATGGTTGAATAAACTGTGTTTTTAAGGTAAAACTTAATTAAATTAAGTATCCATTTAGTTGATACTGACAATGTGTTGTATATTGTTTAAGTGTTAGCTATTAGCTGCACAAGAAATGGCACCATTTAATGCACATGAAAGCAAAAATACACAAATCTACAACACTACAAACAATACTGATACATTAGCCATTAATGTTAAGGCATTGAAAGGGAAGAGAGTGGTCTGTTTTTATATACATTTAAGCTGAAAAATTCGATTAGTTTACAATATGGATTCATTAATGGATGAATTAATATGTTTGCACCCAGACACTGCATGGTAATAATAATTTGAATATTTTAAATGCTACTTTTGTTTAACACAGATTCTAACCCTAACCTATTTATCTGAGTCATGATTAAGTCGTCTTTGTTATAGCAACTAATGTTGACAGAGCCCAAATTAATTACTATTTCAACCCTAATAATGAGTAATGTGAAAATTACATTTGTGATTTCGTGCCAAATAAACAATTTAAAGTTTTTCCCCATAGAGCAAGGATTGTTTTCACCTAGTAACTACACTGCAAAAAAAAAAAGCAAAGCTGAAAATGCTTAAAATTAGATTGAAAATCTTTTTTTTTTCTTATTTTAGGAAAAAATGTATAATTTAAATATTTTGGGTATAGATTACTTAGCTTATTTTGAGAAAATCAAAATATTTTCTTGAGGAGAAAAAAAATCTTATTCTGGTCATTTATTTTCTTGAATTAAGAAATTATGTGAAACAAGTTGCCGATTTTGCCACTGATCTTAAAACAAAAATCTTAAAACAAGAATTTTTGACAACATATTCTTATATCAAGATTGTTATTGATATTTTATTTTTGATGAATTAATATTAAATACTGGTAAAAACATGCATCTTGGAACAAGATAAAAAAAATCTTAAATCTAGTTCTAGTCTAGATCAAGTAAAATATCTGACCATGGGGTAAGAACATTTGATTTCTTGAAATAAGACGCAAATGTTTGTGAAAAAGGATCTACACCGTAAATAAACCATTAATACCCCAAACCTTAATACCCTATCCAGTTGTGTACTAACTTTGATGGAAGAGATCTGTATTTCAAAAAAGCAAGAAAAAAAACCTCAAATATAGATAAAGTCTTCCTAGATCAAGCAAAAGAATCAGCCAATGGGGCGACCAAATTTGACGTGGCATAAATTCTTAAAATTAGCAAAAACTTGTAGCTGGTAACAAATGCTGTTGGATCTTAAAAAAATACAAAAACTCTCAAAACAAGTTTTTCCAAGCTGTAAAAACGCCTTGAAACTAGAATATTCCAACTTGTATCTAGTCACTAGTGGTCTTAAAACTAGAATGTTTCCTCTTTCAGTTTTGTATAGCTCATCAGAAACAAAATAACTCGTCAGCACTGATAGCGTAGCGGTCAGAGCGCTGACATGTGGAGCAGATGCATCTGGTGACGGGGTTTGAATCCAGCTCTAGTCCTTCATCGAACATCTCCCCTGATATCTATGAAGAGTTCCTCCTCTCCTATCTGAACTGTACTATCTAAAACTGCATCAATAGGCCTAAATAATCTAAAATATATTTATTTTTAATATAGAATTTCTAGTTTTAAGAACCCATATTCTACTTTAAGAACTAAAATTAAGCACAACGTTTCTTAATTTAAGGTCATATATACTTATTTTAATACAAAATTTTCTAAGTTAGTCTAGTTTTAAGACAACTAGAGACTAGATACAAGTTGAAATATTCTAATTTCAGTGCAGTTTTACAGCTTGGAAAGACTTGTTTTGAGAGTTTTTGTCTATTTTTAAGATCCAACAGCATTTGTTATCAGCTAGATTCTAATTTTAAGAATTCTTGCAAAGTCAAATTTGCTTACCCCATTGGCAGATTTTTTTTGCTTGCTATAGGAAGAGTTTAACTTTATTTGAGGTTTTTTTTTCTTGTTCTAAGAGTGAATTTTTTTGCAGTGTACAGATTTTTAAAAATTACCATAAAAATGCTTTTAAAAGAGGTATATTCAATGAGCTTGGTTTACTACAGAGACTATTTCATGTAGTGACAGGAAATACTTGATATTTTCAAAGAGAAAATTACTGTCGATCTGCATTTTGTCTTCATAGACAGTCTACACATTGAAACACCAATGAGTCTCTTACATAGATTTGTCAAATAATAATTTTTTATCCTAGTTTGTTTTTGTTAAATCTCCAGAAAACAACTCAAGCTATCAAAAAAATTGATTGGATTACAAAATTTAACCATTAAAGCGACTGTTCAAAGTCAAAATGTTATCTATACGCTGTTACATTAATTGAAATCAGTTGTTTTTTTGGAACACCAAATATTCATTTATTTCATAAAACTGAAGCTAATGTATTTGACATGATGTCCCTGACCTTTAAATCATTAGACAGCTAGATAATAGTTCATATCACTCATTTTTGAAGTCAAATTGTTTACTACAAACATATGCATATTAAACAACATGAGGTAGAGTAATTAATAATCATATTTTGGATGTTCCATTTCCTAAAAATGCGTTTATGTCAATGTTTGACCAAAACTATACTCAAAACAGAATACAACCACGCAACACATGCAAAACTACCGTAGAAAGATATACAAATAGATACAACATCCTAGCACTGTAATCAAGTCAAACAATACAAAAACATCCATGTATACTTACCATTATAAAAAGTTTACAAGTTTGTTTCTCTAATGCAACATTGTCTACTCAATCTACCAACTACACATCTTGCTTTTTCTAAGCAATAACAAATCATTGAATGACTGTGCATTTATCTTAAGAGCAATTTTTCAGCTATTAAAACATTTGTGAACATCCACTTGAGTAACTTAGTTAATGATAGATTACAACAAAGTTATTAGACTATTCATGCATACATATTCCCTGTTGGTTTCTGGGGGGGGGGGTTTTATAACAAGGAGATACAATCTAGATTATCTAGATGGTCAGACAGTGTTGGAGTTTCTATACTAAGTTGG
Organism: Danionella dracula; assembly: GCA_900490495.1. Lineage (NCBI taxonomy): Eukaryota > Metazoa > Chordata > Actinopteri > Cypriniformes > Danionidae > Danionella > Danionella dracula. Next base: position 423,677 of record UELW01000278.1, read on the forward strand.
TATGAGCTAGAGAGCACTGGAAAGTCTTTACATCGGCAAATTACAAGGCAGATAGATTGAATCTATGGTTTGTTTAGTTTTAACTTAAGTAGTTCTAGTTGATGTGCTCAAAACAAATATCCTTGCTTACCATAAGTTGATTCTGAAAAGCCATATTTGACATTTCTGATATGTCATTTTAAATACAAATTAAAACTACCAATTACATAGCTGCTTGGATTAAAACTAATGATATTTTCTCTCGGCTGAAAATGTTTTTAACACTCAGTGTATATGTAACTGTACATATTTACATGCTTATATTATAACCACAGCCACTTTTGACCCTGGTTCTTTTACCAACCGTGGTTGCTATAGAATGGAGGCTTGAAGTGTCTGTTTGTTGTGTAGATCCAATGTTGGCAAAACCCACTTGTAAGTTCCTCCGAGAAACATAAAATGCAAATCAATGAAGACCAACATTCTACATAGCTAAGTGCCAACAATAACAAACCTGAACAAGCTGATGAAGTTATTTAGACTAGATTGAAAAGTATGACCAAAAAAAAAAAAAAAAACTATGAGCAGAGCTATGAACCTTCAGCTATAGTTTGACAAACTTGGTAAAAGACAAAGTTCCTCACGGGTCAAACAAAAACTGTTATGCAAGAAAATACAAATGTTATTCTTGACTAAAATCTCAAGACAAAGCAGAAAGTCAGTCCTGTGTCTAGTGAAAGCAGACTATTCATCACTACTCTATTGGTTGATATCCACCACCCTCAGCGGTGTGTTGAACTGTATGTTCCTGAAGAGCTCCAAGCTCTCCAAAACATTCCCCACACCAGACACACTTGAACTGTGCTTCCCGAGAATGGATAATGCCATGTTTTGCCAAGTGTTCACGCTGTTTGAACCCCTTGTCGCAGGTGGGGCACTTGAAGGGTTTCTCTCCTGTGTGCACTCTTCGATGTCTTTGCAACTCAGATGAATATTTAAAACGTCTATCACAGTCTCCGCATTTCATAGGCTTTTCACGAGCAGGATCACACCGATGCTGAACAAAATCAGATGAGGATTGGAAACGTCGGCCACATAGTGAGCACTTCAGTGGTTTCTCTGTGCAATGAGAATTCTGATGTCTCTGCAGTGTTGATGATTTTTTGTAGCCCTTCCCACAAACGTCGCATTTGTATGGCTTCTCTACAGTATTTGATCCAGAGTTTGCTTCGGTGCATTTATGTCTCAGCAGCTCTCCAGACTGTCGGAAGCCCTTTTGGCATGCAGCACACTTAAACAAACTCTCAATGCCATGGACGTGCTGGTGGTACAACAGATGCGAAGGTTGCAGGAACCCCTTGTCACACTGATTGCACTTGAAGGGCCGATCAGCTGGATTTTTATGGGTACGGCGATGCCGTACAAGAGCATACTGCTGTTTGAAGCTCATTTGACACTCCTCACACTGAAATGGACGCTCTTCTGAATGAGTACGCTCATGCTGGCGGAGATCTGAGGGTCGTTTAAAGCTTTTCCCACAAGCTGTGCAGCGGAAGGGACGCTCACCAGCAGGCTGGCATTGGTGGTGAAGCAGCTCTGATGACTCTTTGAAATGAAGTTCACACAGGTTGCACTTGAAAAGGTGCTCACCAGAGTGAGCATACATGTGACGCACTAGGTGCTGTCTGTGCTTAAAAGTCTTCTCGCAAACTGCACACTTATAAGGACGATCGGTGCTGTGAGTGCGCTGGTGGTGAGCAAGGTGAGAGGCCTGACTGAAGCTCTTATCACAGGTGTCACACTTGTAGGGTTTCTCACCTGTGTGAACTCTTTCATGGCGGGAGAGCTCAGACAGATGACGGAATGCCTTATTACACACTGAACACTTGTATGGACGGTCAGAGCCCTCGAAAGCCGTAGAGGAGGAGGAACCCATAGCAGCCCCATCATCTGATGTTTCAGCAGTCAAAGGCTGCTGAGGGTTGGAAGATGAATCCGGGCGGTATGTTTTCTCACAAATAGAACACTTCATTGGATTGCCAGAAGAGTGCTCATTATGATGCTGGGCCAAAGACGTAAGAAGTGAGAACCCCATTTTGCATACTCCACAAACAAATGGCTTCTGCTCAACCTGGACACATTGATGCTCTAGAAGATCAGTAGCTTGGTTGAAGATCTTCATGCACTGGGTGCATTGGAAAGAACGATCCTGATTAACCATGCACTGGTGCTCATGAGGATTGGCCAAATGTGAAATGTCATGGCCACATGCCCCACATTTGTGGCCATTTTCATTGCTCCCCTGCATCTGTGGCTGCTGAGCTGGCAGTGGGTGCTGTTGTGTGTGGCCGTGTTGAGATTGTTGAAGAGCAGGATCTGCCTGCAGGACAATCCCATATGCAGTACTGCCTAAAGCACTCTCAGCTGCCTGTAGTAGGGGGTGCCCTACAGGAGGGACCACTGCATGCTGCTGTTGCCATGCTTCTGTCATTCTTCCACTGTACATGTATGAACTTGAATTTTGGTAAAGAGTACTTTCAGATTTTCAAACAAAAACATTCAACAGGCATTGATCAGTTCGTTGAAAAAAAAAATTAAATAAACGGTTATAAAAATGTTCTTGAATACTGAGTGTCAGGAGGATTTTGTTAGAGCTCTGGTCTAACAAGACGACTCTCTTCAAGAGTCTATTATAATTAAGGCAACATGTTAATTTTGTTCAGCAAACCAAACAGAATGCTCCAAATGCACACCTGCAAAAAAAAAAAAAAAAGTGTTAGAACTGAAAATTTATAGTCAAAATTTGTTCAATATGCATTAATTATTTTATACAACTTATGTCATCTGACAGCTGCTTTTGCACTAGAGAAATCATGGACAAAATTAAGTTGTTCATTCCAAAGTTTTCAAGGTAATTTTGAAGGTAAAGTAAGTTTCTGTTTGCAGGCAAGTGAAAATAAAGTAGTTTAAAGTCAATATTTCCTTTCTTTGAGGAACAGTGTTCTTATCACTTCATATTGAACCTCTGATGCAAGACATAGCATTTTGAACAAGCTTTTGATCCTTTTTGAAGTTTGTGTGAGCGGTGAAATACTTGCTCTACCATCTTCAACAACCACAGCTGCGGTGCCCTTGTGCAAGGCACCAGTTCCCCGACTGCTCCCCGGGCACCGCAGCCATGGCTGCCCACATCTCCTGATGTGTGTTCATGGTGTGTTTGTTCACTGCTGTGAGTGTGTGTACACTGGATGGGTTAAATGCAGAGCACAAATTCCAGGTATGGGTCACTCCATATCTGGCTGACTGGTCACTTTCACTAGCATCAAGGCATTTTCGCCCACAGGACTGCTGCATACTGGATGTTTTTCCCTTTTCACACGATTCTTTGTAAACCCTAGAAACGGTTGTGCGTGACAATTGTAGTAACTGAGCAGATTGTGAAATACTCAGACCGGCCGTCTAGCACCAACAACCATGCCATGCCCATTGGCATTGCTTAAATCACTTTTCTTTCCCATTCTGACATTCAGTTTGGAGTTCAGGAGATTGTCTTGACTAGAACCACACCCCTAAATGCGTTGAAGCAACTGCCATGTGATTGGTTGATTAGATAATTGCTTCAATTGTATTCCTTCAAGACAACATACTGTACACTAGTTTTTAAAATTAATAATGTACAATGATTATATACTAATTGTATTTATTTTAATATTTACATCACTTTTAACATTTAAATATGTGAAACCATCAAAAAAACTAAGCAAAACTAAACTAAACTAAGTATTAAAATGTTTAAAAAACTAATGTCACCCAAACAGATAATGCTAAATAATAGAAACTGTTGCATTGAAACTGTGAAAACAAAATATATTCAACATGTTACAAATTTATTTGATTAGTTGATGATTAGAACATCTTCAATCACTGCCTCAGAAACCTACCTAGTAACGGTCAAAAACTACCATGTGCTATCGAAACAGTGTCCATACAATAAAAACAGAAAAACACCAACTTGGTTAGCGCACACTGGTGGAGCTACCTTGGTATTACTCAGCTGCCCTGAGGCAGTCTGGCAGAATGTGACTGCAATTTGCAATGCCATTTTTCTATGGCTAGTTGTCCACCACTAAGCACACCCCGCCAATTACACACATCCATACAGGGAAACTTTTGTGCCTAACTGAAACCGGGCTCACTCCAAATGACAATTTTGTAATAAATGAAGTGACACCAGACATTTAATCCCATAAGCATGAACCTCGCTCAATTGGTCTAGCAGAGGTGTTGCTGCAGTTTACAGAAACACAATACTACAATAATCAAAGCGGCGAGGACCTCTCAGACAAATATCTTGTATTCTTCACTATGCACACTGTAAACATTAATAATAGCATTCGATGTCATCAACTTGGGAGAACTATAAACCAAATTAAAGATACATTCATAATAAAAAGCATACCAAATATTATTCACATTTCTTGTGTACCTTCAAAAGAGAACTAGATTTTAAAGTTTGGTAAAAAAAAAAAAAAAAACTTTATGTTGGCTTGAGAAAGTTCAAAGTTTGGTAAAGCTTAGATAAAGCTTTGCAAAGTTGTAAAAAGTTCAAAGCTTAAAGCTGTTAATTCATTAAAAAAATGTTTACACTAATTAAAACAGTTTGATGCTTTTTGTTTTGTGCAGTTTATTTTAAGTCTGAAGGTGTTTCGTTCTAATAAGTTTATAGTTTGAAACTGTGAAAGTCATGATGTATAATTTTCAAGAATTTGCAATTCTCCTTCCTTTTAAAACTTCATTATCATGCCTAATTTAAAGACATTATGGTACTAAATGAATGAGGAACCAATGAACTGTTGAATTTAGAATGCATCATAAGGGGTATAAAAGATGAGGACATGCATTGAGCAGACAGACGAAGACAGCGACCATCTTCAGACCCAGAGAGACAGCTGATGATAGACAAGCAGAAAGAAAAAAACTCTATAGATGATAAAAAGTTACTATGGGGAAATAGATTTTTGCTAATTTAATATCATGTAGCATTCCACTCTCCACAAGAGTTAAGACGAAACAACTATCACATCTGTGTGAGACACTTTATGAATTTCAAAGTAAAATTTCTGACACAAAGGAAAAAAATGGGCATGGCTTAATATAGCTCTGTTAGTCCACGAAAATTGATAGGCTGGTGAGTTTAATTAAGCTTGCAGAGTATTTGTATGTGTAAGTGTAGACGCAAAGTGTAGAAGATAGATGGAGATAGAAAGAGATAAAGAAACCAATGAAAGTCTCCCGAAAGCGAAGACGAGGAAATATGACGATGCGTATGTAGCGCTTGGCTTCACTGTGACTGCGGTGGGAGACGAGGAGAGACAGGTGTGCTTACTGAGTCTAAAAATGTTGGCAGCAGACAGCATGAAGCCAAATAAATGAAGGCGTCACTTAAAGACATTACACCCCAATCACGCTGATAAGCCGCTTGAATTTTTTCAGCGTAAACGTGCCTAATATTGCTAGCAATATATAATATAAGTAATTTAAGTATGTTTTGGCCTTCCGCCACCCTGAAGTTGTTTTCTTTTGTTGATGTTTGGTTATTTAAATTTAATAAATGTTAACTTTTCATATTTTAATTCATTTTGTGTTTGTATTCTGTATGCAGTGGTTGGAACTTTAATTTTTTTGTGGATTGAGTTTAGATTTTCTGAATACAATCAAAACACTACAGGCCAATCTCTAACCTTTGGTTTAGAGAAGTAAAAGAGAAAGTTGTAATAGCTCAGCACAGAACAGAGACTGCACTTATTCAAATATTGATCAAGAGAATATTTACTTTTTTAATCTGCTACATCTCAGTGGTGCCTTGAGGGCCACTCCTTCCATTAGGTGGTATAGGAAAATGTAAGGGCGCCAACAATCTAGGGTAGAGCACGATTTGAACTTTTTTAAAATAATATTTATATGAATGTAATCATAATGCCAAATGACAACCCTTATTATGTGGCGTAATAAAACCCTCTTTAAATTGTGTTATGACGCTATTTTCACTGACTGTTATATGTTGAATCTTTTGTGTTCTCCTCCACTTGACTTGCTTTGAGACTGCCCACACATCGCCCAAGCTCTCACTCTTCTAAACAGTTCAGATTAATGTAACAATATGCTAGTATCACATTACAATTCATTAATATTGTTAATGTAAATAAAAGAGTATACAAAAAGGTTAAAAATATATTAGGGTAAATTTTTGATTGTCTAATGCTACTAAAATGGACAAATATAGCACATACACAGACATTTTGGTTAAAAAAAATCTACAAATTTTATTAGTTGATTTAACTAATAAATGTATTTATTTAACTAAGATCTACATTGTAATAAAAAAACATCACAATTGTTATCTTTACAGTTTGAAAATAAAATTAATTATAGCAAAAAACTATGAGCTAATATATACAAACACTTAAAACTATAATTAACAAACAACTACCAAAAAATAAAATAAAAACAAACAAAATGAGCACCCTTTTCACTGATCAATTGGTCCCTCACATTTAGGTCCTTCTAGTAGCCAAACCAATCTCACCCCATCTTTCCCACTCAAAAGGAGATCCGCTGGGAAAAAATGATTGTGGTTGTAGATACAGCTGTAGCTTTGTTTAATTTCATACTCTAGAAGAGTTTTTTGTTGAATTACAGTTATTAGGTTTATAAAAAAATAGTAAAGCTTTTAGAAGTCAAATCAAATCAGGTTTTATTGAAAAAGGCATAATCAGCTACAGTAAGAGCACCTATGGCTGAGCTGTGTCTCTCAGGGGAGCAGAATGCCTTTTGTCCTTCTCTGGCTTTGGTCACATTTCATTCACCGATAAGATTCACACTCCTTCAGATCAGAATCATTCAAGTATCCTTAAGGTCTTCCACCAGAAAATTTTCAAATTGGCCTATCTACAAGAGGCAATAAATACCAGCGGGTTGAATTCTTGGTAAAACAAAGTTCTTAGCACAACAGACTCTGTCTGAAGTAAAATGATCTTTAAAAATTATTCAAAAAATCACCATATTTTGCCAATTATTCACAACCACAAGGTAAATAACAGATTAAGGGTGCTCATCAATTAAAAAAATATGTCAATGGAGAAGTTGCAGAAGCAATGTGGTACATATTCAGCACAGCTTGTAACTCATGATGGACTGCTAGATTGATGGCTTTGAACTTGCTCTAGAAATGCAGAACTTTCCTCTTCTGCCACCAAACAAAATGACGTCCATGACATACCATGAACAGAAAAGAATGGAAATTCACTCAAACATGGGTTGCAAAATCGCTGCATCCAATTCCCATCACTATCGCTGAAAAATAAAGGAGCTTTTCTAAGCTCAAACTAATAGAAAATGATCAGAGTTACACAATGTCCCAAGATTGCCTTCGTGGACTTTCAATAATGAGCATAAACAATGCGGTTGGGCAGAAGTTGTCTTAAAATCATGTAATAGATGACTATGCATCTAAAAACACAAGATGAGCAAGAAATGCTTAAAAATTGCCGCTTTAGCACTGTAGGAAATGGGTTCTTAAATATCAGTTTGCTATTTAGAATAACATCCAGATTTTTATCTAAAAGGGAAAAGTTAAACGATGCTACAAAGCTGTCTGAGCAGAAATAAACTTTTTTTAGAGACCCCAGAAATGTGTTTTTGGGGTTGGCTCTTTGCAGGCGTTCCCTCAGCCGGCTGCTCTCAGCAATTAATTTCTGCGATCTCTAAAGAAGGTTTATTTCTGATCAAACAGCTTTGTAATTTGTTAGCTATGTTACACAGATCACAAAGAGCTCTCATTTGTTTATTATCAGTACTTAAACCTCGAATTATTGAGCCTGGGAAAGCTAATCTCACTGCTGGGAGTCGCGCTACCTTTTTTGCATAAACGATGTACATCGTTGTTCACACTCATTTTTGGAAATGTCTGCAGAGAGCTAGTGTAAAACAAAGCTGCAGCCGTTGACTTTGCTATAACCGGAAGGACCTATGCTGTACTAGAAACTACGCGGAAGTAGTTGCGCAAGTAGCTCATTTGAACCCAACTATAGCTGAACAGGAATGTTTTAATTTTGGTCATTATGGTTGTACTTGGGGTGGCAAATTTTTTCCGAGGTGGTACTTGGTCAAAAAAGTTCTAAGAGAATCTTGTTAGGTTGTCTATCAAAGGTAACACTGAGATCTGATATAGCAGAACTAAAAAAAATTCAAAAGAAATATTCCCTTGATCACAAATAGACCATTAAATATTTTATCAGTTGCAGTCTCTGTGCCATGATCTAGTCTGAAGCAAGATTTTTAAAGATGGTGTTCATCAGTAAGTAGGAGTTTTTTTTAATAAAAGTAATATTTTTGACAGGAACTGAAGTTTAGAGGTTAACCTGTAGTTCGATAACTCTTTTGGACCCAGGTGCATTTTCTTGATTATGCGTTTAAGTACTGCATCTCTGAGCTGTTTGGAAACATATCCATTTCAAACGATGAGTTAATTATAGTCGGAAATGGCTTTTGAGGTATTGGTAATATTTCTTTCAGTAACTTTGTTGGTACAGGAACAAAGGGCCACGTTGTTGATTTTGATGTATTGAAAATTGTATATCCATTGTATCAAACAGAAGCCATTTCCATTTTTAGTCATTGTTTCAAACAGAAGGCATATGTTATGTTGGTTTGTTTCTATTAATTAGCAATAGTAATCAAATCTTGACGTTTTTAATGCTGGTCAATGGCTACCTTTAGACTGCAGGTCTTAAGCTTAATGCAATTTGTAAATCATGTTTTGATTATTTGTTCACATTACACAAAAAAAATCAACTTGTATCAGTCCTGCTTATGAATGGAATTCTGCTCTGCATGCACAGAAAATGGCATTGACCTAATTGTAAGTAAGCATGGAAGAGAAAGCAATTTGGTGGCGAATGTGTGGCTTATTTAAGTTCATTTCCGATCAAAGCTGTCATCATTTCAACCAAATTATAACAAAGAAGTAAAAATTAATTTTCTTCCACAGACTGCTTTCAAATTCATCATCAGTCATGATTGTTGTGAATCTTTGAGACCATGTCCAGAATTGTAACATCTGTCCTTGCTGTTCAGTTGCATGGCAAAAAAAAAAGAATATGTACTGTTCAGGACTACATGTGAAAGTGATGTGGATCGAATTAGAACAAAAACAGAATTGACCTGTTCAGTCAGTCATGAAAATATCAGACATATGGGACCTATGGGCACAAACATGGGATGTAGTCTGAACATAATCTATAATACATGTATAGAACATGCTCTTCTTCTTCTAGCAAATTTTTTTAAAATAATAGCCTGAACTCTCCACGCTTTCATGTGATATATTAAAATCCAGAGTGTGGTTTACACAATGAGTTGCTCCAGCCACATTTACTTTAAACTCACAATAATTTATCAGGAAAAACAGGCAATACTTCAACATTTTTTTTTGTCAATAGTAATGTTAAAGTCAAAAGAAAAATCTTTATTTTGTCAGCTTAAACCAAAAGATGCTCAATAAAGTCAGCAAACTCTTGAAGAAAGCCAATATTGTGTTTGGGTGGCCTGTATATAAAAGCTAATATTAGAAAGATTCTTTGAAAGGTCGTTGTTTTTAAACAGTCAGTGTAACATGAAGCAAGAGTACTTTAAAATATTTAATTGTATTTTTGGGGTTTTGGTTGTATCTAGTCAAGGCAAGCCAACTTTATTTGTATAGGACAAAAACTGTACACTCACAGAGCAATGTGCTTTTTTGTTACAACAAATAACAAAATTAGATATTAACAGATATTAGTTCATGGCTCTCAAAAAAAACTAATCAAAAGAGAACCAAACATTGGAGAATGTTTGTGTTAGCTATGATATCTCAAGTGAAACAGGTTTAATTAATGTATTATTTAATTATACTCAGGTTCAAAGACTTTAGTATTTTTTCAAAGCAATTCAAACCTGATAATCAGTTAAGGCTGAACAGACATTATAAAGTTGACATCACAAAAGATAATTTAGTAACTATCTCAGTTTAAAAACAAACGGCAGCATTTTATCACAAACAATATATTTGTATACAGTAACAACATAAAAATGTAATAAGATGTATTTAAATATTTTTTATTTCCTGTAATTATTTAGCTAATTTCAATTATAATAAACTAAACTTAGTCTCTAGCAACCTCAATTCTACAGCAACTTGAGAAAACATGACAAGTTGGCCAGATATACTCAGAATTTGTGCTCTGGACTATTGGTCTGTCAATCTCCATATCTCCCAGGCCAGCTGTGGCACACTAACAGGATTGTCTGATGTACATCTGGCAACCTTAGCCAATCTGAGTCAAGACATTACACAGATTGAGTTATATCGTAGGATATTTTGTGTAAAAAGAACACAATCATTGTTCACTAGAGAATAACTACTTTCAAACTGTTTGAAAATGCCATCATTTTTTTTGTCATTTACCCAACACTGCATTAATTCCATTAACGTTTTAAAGAGCTTGATTGGGTATGTATGGAGTATGAAACAACAACTAATAAAAAAACTCCTGTGTGGGTGTATTAATTGAGGAGCAAATGTGTATGTGTTATCTTGAAAATGTATGAAATTTGTACTTCAGTTTTAATTCAATTAAAGGTAACAATACCATTAAAATGATATTGATCCTTCTCAATAGCACTCTGACTTCACTATTTGTTATACTATAAGAGTTCGTAACACTCATTCTGACAACTTGTCATCACATTATTTAATGTTAGAATTTTTATACCACACTTCTGATAGTACTCATTAATTATACTTGAGATTAAATAAATCACAATTCAATATTGGAAACATGCTGACATAAAACATCAAAGTGACTTACCTAAAAAAAAATATTTGATTTCTCTTTCGAAACGTAATAGTAACTGCTTAAAAAAAATCACTGATTGAAAAACACCACAAATCAGCAGCAAATGTTAATTTCACTTATTCACAACCTATAAGTTACCATCTCTATCGTACATACTGTTAGAAGAAAAAAAAACATTAACACATTCTAAATATCGCGCCACACAACATTGTTGATCAACTGAAGTTGGATATTTAGGCTGTGTAGTTGGAAGGTTGCATTAAAACAAAATCTGGCAACGGCAGAACACCAAACATACCAAAAAGATTAACTGACACGGTGACATAACGTTAATCATATGCTTTAAAGCAAATACTAAGCTTTAATTCCCAAAATGTAATGAAAAAACTTTAGTTTAGCTTTTGCTCGACGGACATTAGCAGCCACTGCTAGCAAGCCCTGCTAATGCTAGCTTTTCCATCTGCACCTCTTAGTAACTCGTACAGTAAAGTAACTCATTAATCCCACGTGCAATACATGTTTCATTCTAAATTATTAACAACTTGTCTGAATTTTTGCATACGCACATGTCTGAATTTTTACATACACACAATGCTTACAGACAAAACTGTGGGATTTAGGTTAACCATGCAGCAACCATGCATAGTCTCACACGCAGACGGGGTTACACACTTCACATCGTATTTTCCTCTCCATACCTTGTTATCCTGAAGACGAGCGTGTGTAATAGAAATAAAAAGGTGTTTTTATGGATGAAAAACAGGAGGCTTCTCTAACAGAGATGCTAAAGGCCCAAATAAATGTGACGCATAGGACCTCGACGCCCAGCCCACACCCCCACCACCACAACAAGGCGGAAAACCCAAAGGAGAGGGGAGAAATCACGGCAATGGAAAAACGATTTTAAGACGTCTCCAACGATCTCCATTTTCAAATCGCTTGTTTGGGGTGACAATATTCTACACTGCATTACTATTTACGTGCAAAATAAACACAAATAAATTCGACGCGGTGTGGCATGTTATAAGAAAATAGGTATAATGAATCCTTATGGCCACGCACGAAAAACCTATTTAGGACACATTCTAATTAATTTTTTTGCCCATAGACATGTGAATCGTTTATTTTCTATAATATTTTTTGTTGTGTTTTTCAGGCAGATTGCTGCACTCCTGTTTTTGCCTTCTCTGACTCCATCTGGTTTAAATGCAAATAAGCTTGTTCTTATTTTCTATGCATGAAAGGTTCCTTTTACAAAAACAAATGCGGGCATTTACTCACCCTTAATTTTGAGAATCTGTGCAGGAGAGCTTTCATCTTCATACCTGACGTCAACAACGTTCCCCTAAATTGTAGATTAAAGAATGTATTTTCTCTTTACTATGTCCAAAGAGGCTTCCCTCCATCCAGGTGGTAAATAAAGAACTTTTACCAGATATTAAAAGTAAGCATATACTCCCAGCTGGTTTGTGGTTTGGTGCTTCTAAACCTAAAATGAATTCCTTTTTGCAGCCGTTTGTTGATGTGTGTGTTCAGTTAGTGAAGGAAGGTCTAACAGTACAGCACAGGGGACAGAGTATACATATATATGAGTTTAATCTGGTCTCTGTATGTGATTCAGTTGCGCTCTGTGCTGTGCAAAACACTACGCCATTTTATGATGAATATGAATGCAATTAGTGTTACCAGAAGGTAGAATAGTTGCTAAAGAGAATGTTTTTTCTAGGATGTATGTGTCACAAACTAGAGATGCATGAACATATACTTACAGCACGCATTTTGAAAATAACAAATGTATTAGGGGAGTCAAAGGACTATCCCCTTTTATGCTTTTAACATTTTTCAATATAATTCTGGGATTTGCTTACGACTACAATACGACTACGAATTTACCTGCATGTCAGTCCGCAGTTAACAACTTTGTGGCTTGTCTCAAAATGTGGTGAGATAATATATGGAAAGAAACATAATCAACATTGACAAATGACTGCTTAAAGTCAAGCCACCAGTTTCCATCTCCACGCTTTGTAAGGTCTTAAAGTACAAAACATTTTCTTTTGTTTAAGAGCCTTTCATACATGTTAGTCGATTTGAAAAACTGTATGGCAAATGTCATGTTATTTTTAATGTAAACATTTTTCAGGATGCAACTCAGTCAGTATGAAACTGTGGTCCACTATGATGCCAAAGTGCATTTATTTTTGAAAGCCACAATGGTAACTTGCAAAAGCTCTTCTGTGGCACTCAGGGAGTTCCAGAACAAATAGCCAATAGCTTTTCTCTTTTTCAGAGTATTCCATGACTTTTGTCTACTGTTTACCACAACAGTATGAATCAAACAAGCAAGGGTTTTGTTGAGGGCAAGGTATGTGGTTACATTTTATATAGTTTTTGTAAGTATTAAGTACACTTCATAAAATCAACTACAATTCTGAAACAACAGCATAGAATCCTGTGTAGACAACAAACATTGATTGTGACTGTAAAAACTTGAAACTTTTAATTTAAAACATGTAAACAATGGACTTTTGTAATTTGAAACCTTCGGATTCCTACATCAGACTTTATCTGGCATCATCTCAAAACATGGCGACATTGTCAAGGAACGCCACAAATAGGCACTCTCAATTTACTTCTGACTGCGCAATTCAGAATTGACGTAAGTCTGGATGAGTTTTACTCTTACGGACAAACTAAAGCCTAATTAGACGTTGAGATAATGTTACGATCAACAACCCAAATGCTGCTCTTCCTTTTGTGTGTGTGAGTGTGTTTTAGTTAGTTTAGTGTTTTATGTCTGTTAGTAAATAAACTGTCTCACACATGCAGGTCTTACCTTGCATATCTTTGCTGACATCAAGATTACATATTGTTACCTATATTATATTAAAGTCAATATTTTGATATAAAATGTTTGACATATAACTACTTGGGCTATACTGTGTATGTGTCGCTGGACATAAATCATTAAGGATTTAACTTGTTTAGCAGGCCTCCAAAGTACACTACAGGGTTTACTGATGATTTCATTGAACGTCTCTCAGCCATCTCTTCGGAGTTTGACTCTTTTATCATCGCTGGGGATTTCAATATTAACATAGATAAGCACAATAATAACTCTGCTAACGAACTCAACAATACTTTAAACACCTTCAACGTGACTCAACACGTTCAGGGTGTCACACATTGTCACAGTCACACACTGGACTTAGTAATTTAAATATTTTTATTTTATCCACCGTTGTGCAAGATGTTGCTCTGTGATCACTTCTGTGTTTTTGTTTACGCAACGTCAAAATTGCACAATCAATTTTTGTTAGAGAGCATCACCCTGTGTGACATCAACATGTGCAATATACTCACTTTATTTCACTTTACATGAACAATAACCTTATAGGTGATAAAACTATGATTGCTGTGCAATTGCAATTTTAACACTATACATTGTCTAGCTCTTAAACAGAACTGCCACCCCACCTACCTCCCCCCTCTCTTCTTTGCACTATTACTAAAGATATTTCTTTTGTACTTGACACTTTATAGTATTTTTCTTTACTAAATGTTGCACTGGCGTCACGGTGGCGCAGTGGGTAGCACTGTCGTCTCACAGCAAGAAGGTCGCTGGTTCTAGGCTCGGCTGGGGCAGGCATTGGTGGAGTTTGCATGTTCTCCCCGTGATCGCGTGGGTTTTCTCCGGGTGCTCCGGTTTCCCCACAAGTCCAAAGACATGCGGAATAAGTGAATTGAATAAGAACAACTGCCCATAGTGTTAAAGAGTGAATGTGTGTGTGAATGTTTCCCAGCGATGGGTTGCGGCAGGGAAGGGCATCCGCTGCGTAAAACATATGCCAGTGAGTTGGTGGTTCATTCCGCTGTGGTGACCCCGAAAGGGAATAAAGCCGACATAAAGATGAATGAATGAAATGTTGCACTGACTAGTGAGATGCTCTTAATCTCATTGTACATGTTTATAATGCAAATTGTATATGTGTATAGTGACAATAAAGGCATTCTATTCTATTCTATATTGATGATAACACCAGTGAGATGTTTATGCATGCCATATCTCAAACACCAGTCATTGCTGTTACAGTTGACTTTCTTCTTGATGCATTTACTTTAAAAATCAAATCTATTATAGACGATATCATACCTATAACGGTCAAGAAGAGCCCTGGCAGACAAAAAAACACCCTGGAGTAAGGCTTTGCAGGAAGGCTGAAAGAAGGTGGAAAAAATCTAAACTTGTCATTCACTACGACACATGTGTCAAACTCAAGGCCCACGGGCCATATGTGGCCTGCCATGTAATCTAATGAGAGCTTAAAAGTTTTGAGTGTCTAAAAATAAAAAAACAAACTGAAAAACTACATTTCCCACTATGTCTTTGACCTACTACGGAGCCACAATGGTGTTTCCGCATCCATAATCACGAGTGAAACTGCAGAGCTGCCAACTCTCACACATTGAACGTAATACTCATGCATTTGAGTGATCTCTCACGCCACACCTCCGATTTCTCACGATAAAATAAATTTCAAGATTTGAAACGGTCACTGGGAACACTGGGCCATTTTCCCATTAACTTAATGTGGGGTCAAACTGTAGCTCAGACTGAGAACGTTGTAGAAACTTCAAAGTCAGAACACTTAAGGAACTTTGTAATTTGAGCAATGCTATGCTGAGCTAGGTGACAAAGTATATGACCCCCTAGGCTCTAGATGTGGTCAAAGATAACCATTGACTTAAAATTTTAATTAAGAATAAATTCTTAATGGTTACCACACTATCTCAAACACTAAACAAGCTAGAGACGCAGGGGTTGGCTTATGTTACTCATAGTAGTGTAATAGAATTTTTCCATAATATTAAATGTGCGTAAATGAATTAGTCCACACCTCCTTTTCGCTGAAACTTTGAAGTCAAATATCTCATAAACAAAGCAACCTACTAGTGCAGTGGTTGCTTTGTTTTATCCTTAATAGAGAGTGGAACTCAACATAATAACACATTTGCATAATTTAATTAGGCCATGCCCAATTTTCACTGAAAATGTAAAGTCAAATATCTCGTAAACGAAGCAACATACAGGTGTGGTGGTTGTTTTATCTTCAGCCTAGTGGAAAGTGGAATGTAACAATACGTAATTTGCATACATTATTAGGCCAGGGCAATTTCTAACTAAGACTTTGAAGTGCAATATGTACAGGTGCAGCAAATGCTTTATCTTAACCGTAGGGGTTAGTGGAATGTAACATGATAACAAATTAGCAAAAATGTATTAGGGCAGGCCCCCTTTTCACTGAAACTTCGAAGTGATATATCTCAGAAACAAAGCGACATAGAGCTGATATGGTTGTTTGGTCTTAACCCTAGTGGAGAGTGGAATTTAACATGATAATAATGTCATAAAGTCAACTCTTTCAGAAACTAAGCGACCTACAGGTGCGGCTATTCTTATCTTAATCCTAGTGAAAGGGGACCACACCCATTTTATGATGAATCCTAATTCTTTCAAACTTGTCACAGTTTTAAATCAGGCTGTATCTAAAACTGAGAATCTCATAGAAACTTCATTCTGGAACATTATTAGATGTCAATGACTCCTCCATAGCAACCATTTTGAATGTTCATTATCTCGGCTTAGGAAAAGAGTTAGGACATGGGCGTTGGTTTATAAGACTCATATTGACAAGGGGAATATTATGGTATGTCACGGACTCCTCCTTAGCGACCATATTGGTTGCCATAGTGACCATTTTCAACATTATTTATCTCTGCTTATGAAAAGAGTTAAGACATGCATATTGTTTAATATGACTCCTAAAATGACAAAGGGAACCTATTGGTTACCAAGGAAAATACTTTGAAACATCTATATCTCTGGTTAAGAAAATAGTTAAGACATGGGGGTTGTTGCTTTTTTACTCATACTGACAAGGACTCATACGGATTCATTCTTTAATGTTTAATGAAGCTTTACCAAGTTAGGAAAAGTTTTAGCGCTGCCCCAGTGGCTCCCTGGAGCTTTTTCAAAATGAAAAAATAAAAGGAAAAATGTAAATATGTTTTTTGTTTAATATGGTTTCTATAGAAGGACAAACATTCTTAACGTTTTCCAATGCTGTAAAAGAGTGTAGAATAAATATTTAATTTCAACATTTCTGTCAGCGACGATTTGCGTCATCACCCGCGACACACGTTTCTATCAGCAGGGGGCGGGATGCCAGGTAGGTGGCTGCTGTACACAAACCAGCGGCTGTGTGAAGGGCCATGGACCCCAAAGAGAAAAAGAGAAGCATAACTAAGGAGAACAGAGGATTCAACGGTTCTTGGACCGAATCGTTTGCATTCAGTGCCGATGCGGAAGGATTGCCTGAATGTTTACTCTGTACTGGGAAGTTTTCTAATAACAAGAGTAACGTGGAAAGACATTTCCAGGGAAGGCATGCATGTATTTAGTAACAAAGTGGCTGTGATTTTACATACTTCTTTTCAAAAGGCTGCTGTTTTATTTTTATAAATGTATGCTGTGTTTTTTCGCATTGTTTGTTGCCCAGTTTGGGGCACGTTGTGCACGTTCCATTTTGATGTTGTTTTTGTGAATCCTCAAAATAAAAATGACATCAAAAAATCCGATTTCTTTATTGCATTTCTCTCATTTCATCAAAGCAATGAAACATTATTCATTAATATTGTAATCGTACAACAGAGTAGTCACGTGGTGCGTCGTTCTCTACAGGATTCACTGCAGGGAAAATAAGCATTTAATCATGAAGGCTCATTATGTATTCGTAGCAAACTTAGTCATTTTTATAGTAGGCTAATATAGATACATAAAGCATGTGTTGCCTTCATTATAAGGCTTATACAAGGCTTTTAATTTTTTTGCGGCTCCGGACCTATTTGTTTTTTGTTTTTTTGGTCCAATATGGCTCTTTCAACATTTTGGGTTGCCGACCCCTGCACTAGGGGGTATCCAACTACCACCAATGGTATGCGTACCACAGTTTAAGTTTACTGGTCTAGGCTATAAATGAACTGTTAATAGATGGCTTTTGAACCAAAAACTGCTAGCTGGGATTGTATTGTAAAGGAGCACTATACATCGACATCAACCGATTGCAATGTGAAAGGTATGCACTTGTAAGAATAATAAGGAATTCTCATTTTTATACTCTGTATTCTTGTGAAACTCTGTGTGCTGAGTGTGACTAGATTATCCTGTGTTTTTATTGCCCAAGCTGTCACAATCCATCTTCCCCTGGTATTCTCCTTCACACCATTTGCTGTTGGGGGTTTGGGGGGGTTTTAACTCTAACTGTGCTTGTATGTCCAGTTTACCCCTCCCTTTTGAGAGTATTTAAGGAGACTTAAAACTCTGTGTTTCCAGAAGTCTTTGTTTGAATATACTCAAACAGCTTCTCCAAAGGCTAGGGGATCCGCTGATGATGTTGCTCAAATAAAAGAAATCCTACAACTTGGTGACCCCGACGTGATCCGCCTGTGCAGGTAAGCGAATTCTATTTTTTCCTTGCCTGTCCAGGTGGGTCTTGTTTGTAGGAAAATTGTAGAGATAATTAAAATAAATTAAAATGGGTTATCCTGTAATGGTGTCTCGTACCTGATTAAATTTAGGTTAGCCATTTAACAGAAGATCACATGGTTGTGATATAAAATAGGAGTCAGATTAGTTATCCTGTAATGGTGTTTCGTACTTGATTAAATTTGAGTTAGCCATTTAACAGAAGATAAGTTTGAGAAAACTGGTTATCCTGTAAAGAGTGACGTTTCGTACTTGATTAAATTTGAGTAGCGTACTCTGCAGAAGATTGCGCGTATAAATAAGGGATTTATTTTACGGCAATAACATACGTATAAAAACTTTTTTTTAACTTGTTGAGCATTGGAGCAGCATCATTAGTGGATCCCCTGAAAAAGCCTTTGAAATATGGGTCAAACTTATCCAAAGCCTGAACCCCCGCACTCACACAGCTCTGCCCGCGCCCGCTCTCACACAAGAGATGAAAACAGATGTTCTCTTTCTTTCACACCGCTCGAGCGCTCAGCGCTGTGAAAGAAAGTGAATCTCGATCTGAAGCCCGCGCTCCCGCTTCTAAAATTTATCCGTCTATCTCCAAAATTAATAACGAAACACGACAACGAATGGATGCCGCCAATAAAGATGGCAAAACATTGCAGCAGTTTGTATTGCTGTTCAAGCAGCTGCTTCTGATCAAGATTTTTATTTTTGGCAAACACATGGTGCCAAACCGGACAAGAATGGCGTTTACCTTGACGAAAAGGAAGGATTTGCGTTCCTTCCGCATGTGCGCCTTTTCTCGCCCGCGAGTTCCACGGTGTTACACATCGCGGTCGAAGAGGGGTAATAGACACAATGAATTCTTCTTTATGTATTTTTTTTGACACACATAAATCAAACACTTGATAGATGTTTAATTTGTGCACAAAATAATGTTACAAAACCGCAGGCAAAACACCAACAGTTGATAAAACCAGAAAGCCCCTTCCAGCAATGGCAGGTTGATTTTACACATCTCCCTAAGAGGGGACCAAATAAATATTTATTGGTCTTTGTAGATGTATTTTCTAAATGGGTTGAAGCATTTCCCTGTAGAAGAGAGGATGCAAAAACAGTTATTTCATACTTGACGAAAGACATCATACCAAGGTATGGCATACCATGTGGCATAGATTCAGACAGAGGCCCCGCCTTTGCAGCAAAAGTAATGCAAGGGGTAGCAAAAGACCTAGGAATAAATTGGCACTTACATATCCCTTACCACCCTCAGTCATCAGGAGTAGTGGAGCGAACAAATCGCACCATAAAAGACAAATTGAGAAAAGCTATGCAAGAACAGGGGACCTCAAACTGGCCCGCATTGTTACCAATGGTGCTGGCTGACATGAGAATGTCCCCACACAAAGGACTCCAGGGGTTGTCGCCTTATGAAACAGTGATGGGTAGACCTTTTCCAGCCCCTTGGAGAGGAGGCAGCTTCGCTGTGGGGGATGGCTCGGGTGATGTTCATTTAAGAGAATATGAATCAATTAATTGAGGTTCTGAACCATTATTGGCAAAAGATACATTCAGAGGCACCAATGTCTGAGGACAGTACACACCCGTTTAAAGTTGGAGATAAAGTTTTGATAAAGCAATTTCACAAATTAGGAGAAAATTTCTCTGAACCCAAATATAGTACTCCTACTGAGATTGTTGCCGTCACTAGAACAGCTGTATTAACTTCCTCCTTTTCACAATGGATTCATGCTTCTAGAGTAAAACAAGCCCTGAAACAATGTGAATTATTTTGGGTTATTATGAATATGCGCAATGAAAAGAGTTCCCATAATCTGTCTTGAGGTTTCTCTGTTCCTAGGGAACCCCCATCAGAGAACTCTGGTGGCCAAGCCAACAACTGCTTAACCTCCATTCTGAGCATTATTAAAAGAACTTGGCAACCTCACAATGATCTGGAAACTCTTCCTCTGCGGACTGGTTCTGAGACATTTCCTGATGGACTTCAACCACCAAGTAGTCTGTGGAAATCCACCACCTAAAGAACTTTTGACCAGATATCGACGCTGGAGTGAACATGGACATTTCGACTGGACCAAAGAGCAAAGCACAAACCCTATAGAAGAAAATTTGTGGTATAAATATGCAAAAGTTTTGGCTAAATCATATAATGTTTCTAATTGCTATGTCTGTTCTGTTATGCCCCACTCAGCCCAACAGGTCACCTTATATGGGAAACATATGAGCGGGCCTAACGCCGCTTGTTTTGCTAGCATAGCCTCCTTAGGGTATGCCGATGAGTTTCTTCCACTTCTTCTCACAGGAACATTTGAGCAAACGATTGAAGATAGGGAGTTGAACAGAACAATGGATAATGTTGAATGTGATTCTAAATTTTGGGTTAAAATAGGCAGTAAAGCCCCAAAGGGAAAATTAGTAGGACACAAAATATTTATAAACCATAGTAAAATACACAGAGTTTGCTATAAACAAGTAAAGGGAAATATTTTCATGGGAGAAATTGATGAGAAAAATTGTGGTGTTACCAGTGTGGAGAGCCTTTCTGACCCTACATCATCTGACCTCTCCAACGGCACATATATTGTGGAGGGTGGCTGGTGGCTGTGTGGATACATGGCTTACCTTGCTCTGCCTGCTAACTGGACAGGTAGATGCGCCCCCATCCATGTAACGATCATACTTTTATTGTCACAGCTAAGGCTGGGGACGAAGGCAAACCCAACCGAAGTTGGTCACCCTAAGCGGGTGCGAAGCAAAAGGAGTGTGCTCTCTTTTGAGCCACACGACCCAATCTGGGGGTCGAATGTTCCTGAAGAATTTAAAATCTGGACTACGGGAGGCAAGGTCACGCTGGCACTGGTACCACACATGGGAGTAGGGAAAATAACTCCAACTAGAGACCCTGACCTACAGATTGGTTTGTTTTTAAATTGATAATCTCAGAACTATGGTAATGCAAAATAGAATGATTCTTGACTTACTGACTGCTTCCTCGGAGGAGTCTGTGTACTGCTAAATACAACGTGTTGTACATTTATCCCAGATGACGTACATAGTGACAAAATGAAAAAAGCCCTTGATACATTGGTAGCCCTGAGGCAAGCTATGACTAAGGATTGGAAGAGTGACCAGGGCTGGGGATGGGAATGGTTGTTTCCTAATTTGTGTGGGTGGCTCTCACCCTTGTTATCAACATTTGTTCCCATAGCAATCATTCTCTTACTGCTTTGCTGCTGTGGTCCTACTCTTATGCAATGCTTGATGAACCGTGTGTACGCGACTATCGAAAGTATGACGGAGAGAAAAATGTAAGAATTCCTTTAAAGTGAAGTGGTTTCTTAGGCTTTTCAATCCTAAAAGAGGGGACTGTAAGAATAATAAGGAATTCTCATTTTTATACTCTGTATTCTTGTGAAACTCTGTGTGCTGAGTGTGACTAGATTATCCTGTGTTTTTATTGCCCAAGCTGTCACAATCCATCTTCCCCTGGTATTCCTTCACACCATTTGCTGTTGGGGGTTTGGGGGGTTTTAACTCTAACTGTGCTTGTATGTCCAGTTTACCACCCCTTTTTGAGAGTATTAAGGAGACTTAAAACTCTGTGTTTCCAGAAGTCTTTGTTTGAATATACTCAAACAGCTTCTCCAAAGGCTAGGGGATCCGCTGATGATGTTGCTCAAATAAAAGAAATCCTACAGCACTATTTTAATTGTATTGTGTATTTGCATTTGTTGAGTCTGCCATGTTGTATCATTAGGGGGAGGTCCTTTTACAGGCGCTCTGTCTGACTTGTTTATCAGCAAGTATTCTCTGCCAGTATCACAAGAACAAGAATCTATTTGTTGGTTAATCTAACTATCAAAGATCTGCAACATTGAATTCTTCACTTTTTCGAGTTAGGTTCACTTCCCAACTCTGCCTAAGACAATATTTACCATTTTAAAATCTGTTAAGCAGGTCTCCCGATCTGAAAATTTTTGGAATAGATCATTAAATCAATTGTTTGCTGAATTTTGCAGCAAGAATGGAACATTTCCCCAAAAACATTTAGGTAGCATTTTGAAATCTCTTTTAATCACTTAACATAAAGATGATCGACTCTACCTGCATGACTCCATCGAGCAACGACACCGAGTCAACTCAGCTATATTCTTCTATAATTTCCTCTTTTATTTATTTACTTTGGTTGTGTTTTAACCCTTCTAATTATCTACATGTCTACTAATATGTGCTACAGAACATTCCTGTTGTCCTCTTGATGGCTAGCTGCTTTGGAAAGACAAGCTCTTGAATTCCAATGCTGTTACTAACACTTACCTTTCTGTAACACATTCTCATGATACACCAACCACTTGGAGACCAGCTCACCTCATGACTTGAGGAGCAGGATGGCCTGTTCTCCTCTTTTCCAGAGGAGGATGTCAGCCCACTTATTGTGTTTAATGATTTTAACATACGCTTACATAAAGTATACGCTACTGACTTCCACTAACTCATGTCCTACCTATATAACATGAGTTTTTGGCAAGAGTTTTATCCTCACCTCATCCACGTGCAAATCTGGTAATCAGCTAGGTCTCATCCACATATGCAACTGCTCCCCATGTCACAGTTACTCCTCTGCACATACCGGACCACTTCTCACTACAAGTCATACTCACACTTCCTACCCTCTCACACTTTTAACATTCATAATGCAACTAACCATTTTTGCACAGCACTCTACATTCCTCAATAAACTCGGTCAGATGCTCTCAGTGAGCAGAGCTCCACCCAAATATGCACAGAGCATCTTCTCGCAACGTTCAGCTGGGATTCTCAATTCTCCTTTGGTTCGGAATCTTGGAGTGATTCTGGATGAAAAGCTGTCCTTCAAAACCATATTGCCAAAACAAAAAGATTATTTTTAATTGAGCATGCAACTTAACTCCTGATCCTAACCTGATTGGACTATTGCAATGATCTTCCAGCAAACACACTCAGACCTCAGATGATCCAGAACTCTGCAGTTCATCTGGTCTTAAAGTAACCAATGCCCTACTGTAAGGTGCTTTGGAAAAGACTGTATGCAAAATGCATAAATGTCACTACAGTGAAGTAGTATGCCATGCTCATGATTTTAGTTTAGCTTTGAAACTTTGGCATCCCTGATATTGACTAAAATTACCATTTATGATGTCCTTGAAAACCATAAGCAACATTTCAAACTTTAAACATTTTATTAATTTTCCACAAAACTTGGAAATCAGCTCATACACCTTTGTGCAAGAAAGTCATGCTTAGGCATGCAATGATCTCACAACATTGTATAACTGGGTGATTAGTATAAAATATACAATATGCAATTTATCATTCATTAATTTAGATAACGTCAGTTAGAACCCACTGAGAAATAAAAGCTGGTAGTTTTACACTGCTTTCCGTCTCAATTGTTATCTAAGTTGCTGAAGAAAAACAGGCAGGAAATCTCATAGAGTAACAGCTGAAGAGAACAGGCTAACGGACATGCTGTGGAAAAACTCCACAGGCTCAGGCTCAAGTGGGACGGCATCTCGATTTGTGGGATGGGGTAGTATCACCACCTCTTGTGACCTCTGTATCACCTCTTAAAAACTTATTTCCTGGGATGGTTTCGCAATTAAAAAGGCACTCAGTATCTCAATCAAATCTTGGAAACTTGTTAATATATTATGTATTCAGTAATGAATAGCACATATGGAATACTACATAAAAAATGAACGGTCACAAGGTAACAGTCTCAAACTATTTAGTATGGATCAGATTACTTAAATGCTCCTGCATCACGTTGTACATGTATGTCATTTAACAGGTGTCTTGTGTTTGAGTAAATGCAAAAATCCATATCATAAAAGCAAAGGCCCTGTCCCTGTGCACACCTAATACAGACTTCAGTGAAGGACTCATCAGAACACAGGCTTCATGCATACTACAACCCAGAACTCTTTGTTAATAACATTTCAAATGATTGATAGGCAGAGATATGATGTTCAAGAAATTGTCTAAATTTAAGTAAACATTTAACAGAGAAACAACCTAGGGATATATTATTTTGCTATTTAAAGATCCATGTTAACAAAATGTGACCATACTGTCTTAATCAAATTCGACTGTCCTAACTAACTGTTTTCCAAAACCCATACAATGACCAATATGTATCCCAGTTATTAAAAAAATCCAGGGCTTAAAATTTTGTGTATTAAAACAAAATAAACAAGAAGAAAATTTTCTTCTGCAGCAATTGACGGTCATCTTTGCATTAAATACCATTTAACAAAAACATGGTGAATTAACAGCAGGTAATGTCTTTATTCAAATTAATCATGGTTGTAGTGTAAACACCAGCAAAGCTTTTCCTACTTCTGGCAAGATTAAATTTTCTTCTGCAGCAATTGACGGTCATCTTTGCATTAAATGCCATTTAACAAAAACATGGTGAATTAACAGCAGGTAATGTCTTTATTCAAATGAATCATGGTTTTAGTGTAAACACCAGCAAAGCTTTTTTTACTTCTGGCAAGATGAAAGTCTGTCCTAAAACATGACTTCCATGCAGGCTCGTGCACTTGAGTTGAAGATGCCTAAGTTCTCAAGTTAAGTCCTCAAGTCTGCAGTGTGCTAGTTGGGACAGGGCCAAACTACACAACTTATGGTAGTATTCATAGTTTAGAATGCCATAGGCAGAAGGGTACATGAAAAATGTGGAGGGGTTTTATTGAAAATGCACTATGATGAAGGTCTTTAAGGGATTTAAACTAGTCTGTGTGCCAAATCATTGTGTATAGTGGACCAGTACCCTAGAACACACTTTCATTGAGGTTACTTTGGACAATTTGGTTATATTACATTTAAATGTAGCTTGTATTAGCTTTGCTATAGTACATGAAATAAATTAATGTTTTATGCGTAAATTCATTTAAAAATAATGGTGTAAAATAATCTTTCATTACAGGTAAAGATGTGGAAAAAACTACAACAGACAAGCTGTATTTAAAATAAACAACATTTTCATAATATTAAACTCTACTGAATGTTATCAATGGAACTTTAATTTGGATTGTGGAAAACTGTGCAGAATTAACTAAATTATTAATAATAAATAAGCAATAAATAAGATTAATTTACATGGCCTTGACAAACTTATACAAATATTCGCTTATGTAATTGTTGTGTTCCTTATATTAAGAAGTGTGCATACCCTACCTTTTATGTTTTCAAATACAATTTTTTATAAAGACAGTTGTTTAAATAAAAAACTGAATAAACAAAATTGCTACACCGATGTTAAGTAATATCACCAAGACCACCAGGATTGAGCCAGAGCCCTGTGAAAAAGAAAACAACATTTATTAGAAACATGTAAAGGTGAAGCTATCCTGTGTCAATTTTTCAGGCACAGAAAATAATTTTAGACTATCTATTATTTATTAGGAACAAACTCCTTAAATGTACACAACATGTAGGCAACATCAGTCGTGATGGAAAATAAGCGTATTGCCAACCCTTTCAGAGCTGATATCAGAATGAAAATACTACAAATCTTAAGCTATATCTGCAGTCAATTCATCCTGACATTTAGGGAAAAAAGAATTTATATTCTTTATATAAAAAGCTGTTATATTATTTATATATGTATTTTATTATGGTGAGTAGTAAAGTAAGTATTTGTGGTGTACCTGGCTGTAGTTGAACTAAAGTCTAATATTGTGGGCTATAATAAAATATTGTATATTACAATAGATATTGACAGTATCCACTGCTCAATGGAGATCCTATATGGGTTGCTCAGTCGAACAACTGGGTGATTTACACAACTCATAACACCACATTTTTCCTAAGGAATAATTGCGATTCTTGTTAGAAGTATTGGGTTAGGGTTACCCGGTAATAAGCCAGAAAATTTGTCCCATCTTCTTCAAAAGATGCTTGTCACTGACAATACTTTGTGAATCTACTGCTCTCGCATTTAAAAACTTATACCAGTTGATTCTTTACTTTTCTTTTCCAAGACAACACAATCACAAAATGTGTTCTTTCATTGATCAGGGATTATAAAGCTGTGTACTCACTGAGCTTTTCTTTACCAGGTTCAGATGCTCTCTTTCCTGATCCAGAAGTTCTTGAGAAGACGTTAAAGGGGGGGAGAGATTAATGTCCCTGTGTAAAGGCCATTCCTCCACATCAATTCCAACATTCAAAGTGTCAAGCATCTGCACAGAGTCCATGGATCCCTTCCTGACTACAGGACTCCACTCTTTACCTTCGTGGTTTCGTTGACGAAGTCTCTGAAAATTGTGCCCTTGAAGACCTGAGCATTTCATGCCAGTGTTCTGCTGTGAAAAAGACTCTTGGGGTTGAAACCTCATTTCAACCAGATAATCATTATCCCCTCCTTTCTCCTGAAGAGTTGAACGAGAAGAGATGGACTGTGAATTGTTTTCAGCAGTCCATTCTAGAGTGGAGTTGGCTCCATTGTGTAAAGTTTGGTGTGCATTTAAGTCATGCTCTAAAGTTGTGTAATTTTTAATGGAATTTCTTGGCTTATGGTTGGAGTGACCATGCTCATGTTTGTGATAGGAAGAAACTTGCTCCTGCGGGTTAAAATGGTATGAAACCTGTGGTTTGTCATTTGCAGAAATCAATTCCTTTGGTTTGTGATTAGAGGAAGAATGCTCATTGGTCTTGTGATTAGAGAAATAATGTCCAGTGGACCTTTGATTCACATATATGTGCATCTGGGGTTTGAACTTGGAAGAATCATTATCAGCGTATATGTGATTGGATAGATTATACTCTCGTTCTTGTTCTTTCAAAATGACACGTTTCTGATTTAAGGAAACATGCTTCCTAGACGTTTTATTGCTAGATGTGTGATCCCACTCTTTCTCAGAGGACGTATGCTCCATGGCCTTGTGATTAGAAGACCAATTCTTCCATGGGTGATGACCAGAAGAGCTGCCATGATCTTTAATGTGACCTATCTCCTCTTCCAGCAGGGATGGAGTTGTGGAGCGACTGCTTTCCCCTTTACTTCCTCTTCTGCAAGGATATAATTCTGTGGTCCAGCTGTTAGCTCCACTTCTAATGGTGTCCATGGTTCTGCCTTCCAAAATGACCTGAATCTCAGCCCCTCCTTGGTCATCCACAGCACTCTGTCGCATAAAACATGTATTCTTGCTACGATGAGTAGGTGGACTGCAAGGTTGTGAGGAGGGGACTGCATAGAATGGGGCTCAGGTTGGGCGTCTGGTCTGGGGGGGTTGTGTCAGGGGTCCAAAGTTCTGGACTGTCAGTTCCAGTAGAGACCACTTCCACATTTTTCTCTTTCTTGCCCTGATCCTTTGGTCTCTGGCATTCCAAATCTATTAAAAACACAAACATCAAAACAAAGTGATATAGCCCATGAGTCCATGGGCACAAGTAACTCCACACAGAAATGTGATACAGCTTGCAACCCTAAACCAGTATATAATATAGCATAATATGATCATGTTTTATCTTTCATATTCTTATGTTTAACATTCTGAACTAACAAAAATGTATCTAAGAGGTTGCTGGGCAACCAGTTAAAAGAGCCTTACAATAGTCCATTTTTGAGGTCACGGGAACATGAATTAATTGTTCTGCATTTACAATACACATCATGTTCTGTACTTTAGCAAAAATCCTTAGGTGAAGGAAACAATCGTAGTGACATAAAATATAACTCTTAAAAGTATGTTTAAACCTTATTAGCAACATAAGACATTATCTCAGTGACATATGGGAGTTTTTATCAACTAATTTACATTTGCTTTTGATTATCACCATCTTAACAGCAAAATTAGCCCAAGCTCCTATTGATGTCACCCATCATCTAGCTGCAAATTTGATCACATTTTTACATTGGTGGAGACATGTCACTAGGGGATGTTGGTGATTATTAAAAAGTTTCTGCTTTAAATTGGCTTTCAACAGATCCTGTATTCTACCAAAGAAGTTTAACTACTGAAAAGGTCATAATACAGAACACATTGTTTGGTTCAAACCTCATGTTAGAAAACATCAAGTTCAAGTATGTATGATTTAATGTTTAAGCTATGAAGCTGAAGAACTCTGCTATATAGTGACTTTGTATAACTACACCAAGCAGTTCTCGGTTATTCTGAGGCAATATACATTTTATTTTACTATTAACTGTTTACTTTTAAAAACATCCTACCATTCCCATACTGCTGAAAAGAGGGGGAAAGTTCTTTGGCCATATCCCTGGCTAGATGACACTCCTCCAAGGCTCTCTGTGCAACTTCTTCTGCAGCCTCTGCTTTCCCTCTGGCATGGCTCATCCTGCAAAAAAAAATATTTTTTAATCAAGTATTTTCTTGTCAAAATAGCCTTTTTCTTAGCAGTCACCAGCACCTTATTTAGGTTTTATATATTCATAATTTGGTTGGATATGTCTGTACAGTAATGTCAAAACAACTTTTTGGTAATTGTACTGTTTTTTGCAATTTCATGTTTCGTCATGGCATTTTAAGGCCTTATCAATCACATTAATTTGCTGTTTTATAATACAATTTATAACAACATACACTTTGGGCTCCATTCACTTAATTAATTTATTTATTTATTTTTACATTTTCTGCTCATTTGCCAACTCTCCCAAGACATTACACAGTTCTGAAAGATTTTGAAAAAGGTCTAACTATTCTATGTTTTATAGCAAAAGTAAGCCAATGTTCAGGTGCAGAGTGATGTCCCTGTGCATGTTGCAGCATTTGTTTAGAGTTTTGAGTTCAGTATTATTTTAGGTCCATTCTTTAATTTGATTCATTGCGTTCACTTGATGTATGATTTGACACCAATTTGATTAATATCTTGTCAACTTATTATATAATAACCACCATCTTAATGCTACTTCATGCACCATCTAGAATCTACTTCCCACAAGCCCTTGTCCAACAACTGTTGTGTTCCTAGAATGTTTCTGTATATGCTGCTTTGCACAGGACTTCTCTGAAAGAAAACCTATGTCATATACATACTGTTTTCTGCCACTGTACTTTTATCGAACAAGTATTTTACGTCATGGCTTCAACTTTTCCTGAATGATACATCAAAAAATGATTATATCACACCTTTGTAACTGACGACGCTAAAGAAAGATTACCTGATGCCTGGAATAAAATTTAACCTCAAAGGTGACATTATGATATAGTAAAAAAAATATTTTTTTCTATTCTTCCAACCACCCTTTGTGACAACATATAAAACAGTGATCAAAGGTCTCTCCATCCATTTGTCCAATTCGATTTGTCTTTCCACACTCTAAATTTTACTTTATTTCTGTTAATCACTACAGACAACACTTCTTTACAGTCCAGGCGCCCTCTTCAAGCTAGAAGCCTCACCTGGGTCTCTGCCGGGTCCTACTCCTCTAACTGGGTGTCTGCTTAGTCCAGAAATGCATCTCTAATCATCAAACTCAGCCAGGTCGTTAACTGATGCCGTAGCCTCTCGAAGGGAATTGGAGAATGTGCTGAATGCTAAAAAAAAGGAGTGTTCCTTTCTTGTCCGATGAAGAGATATTTCTTCATGTATATCACTCTCTCAAGATAACCAAATAACAGGAGTATGGGTTGAGAAGAATTTCTGATATTTCATAGATCATAATCAAAATGATGTTTATTGCCAAGTGTGTGTGCGCACACACACACAGAGAATTTCTTGTGGTACAGGGGTACTCTCCAATATTGTTACATTAAATGTCACTTTACATTAAATGACACAATAGCATTGAAAATTGCTAAACCTAAAAATAAAAAGGTGCATGCTGAGTGAAAAATATAAAGATTTTTTTTAACTCAATATTTATCCCAATTTTTCTAAAAACCACATTCATCATGTGGTGCATTTTTCTTTCCTTTTTTCTCTTTTTTATAATACAAATAAATATAACCCACAATAGTCATACATAAAAGTGATTCTGGGTTACAACACTTCACATGATTAAATTCCTGGATTCAATATCAATATTTTCTCACATGAGTACCGAAATGCACTCTAATAGTCAACTCTTCTTACCTGGACAATGCAATCTCAGCCTTCTGTTTGGCTATGTTTCTTGCTTTCTCTGCAGCTTCCACAGCATGATCTACCTTCTCTCTGGTTTTGCTGGTCCTGATTGGAATTAAGTTTTTTCGCTTGCCACTCACAAGACTGTTCTGCTTATATTTTCCCTCTTCTTTGGAACCATCTGGAAAGGTAGTGCAGCCATAACCATGCCTCTTGTTCCCAAACCATTCCCCTTCGTAGTGAAGCCCATCTGAGCGTTGACTTACACCCCAACCAGACCGCATATCATTCCTCCATTCTCCAGCAAATGTTTCAGTGACAGTCGCATCCACACTGCCCCCTGTCTCAGCTTCACCTAAGCTGATGCTGGAGTTGATGTCAGAGCCACCTGAGCTGACAGTGCTCATTCCATTTTCACTGCAGAAGGAACTCTGTTTGCTCAACTGGCTGGCCAGAGAGTTCTTGGACTCTGTCCTCCGCAGCTTTAAACCACTCAGAATGGACCTTCGGAAATGGCCTTTTCTCTTCCTGTGCCCTTCACTGTGAGCACATAACACAAAACCACTTCGGCCAATGGGACTACTAGAGACCCTGCTGATAGCACAGGTGTCTTCTGCAGTCGGGGCACTTTCACTGTGGTCAGAACGCAGGGAGTTTATGGAGATGCACATAGGAGAAAAGATGATGGCTGCCATGCCATAAGGCACACTCTGTCTCACTCCATAGCCATGACGCATACCATTGAGCCACTGGCCCTGGTATGTTCCTGTTAGAAAGATACAAATAGAATTAAATTTCAGTAATAAAAAAAGCTGAAGTGCATATTACTTCAGCTGAAGTTACATTAACAAAATAACCTGCATTAAATAAATCTTTATTTTTACAATTATTGTAGATGCTGTAAAACCTGTCACTGAACACGCTATACAATTTTATTATTTCTCTCTTGTTTAAACACTCTTGTTTAAAGGAAGGTAAATGTTTACCTTCCTTTAGCATGTCTAAAACTCCAACTTTTTGTATGCGGGTTAGCATCTTCCTCTGCGTGATAGCAGATTTGACAGAATGTTTTGTCAACATTGTGGGGTTTGTTGGGGAGAAAACATACAGAATAGCGCTTAAGAGTCACACTTCTTGTACTTCTTGTTAAACAAATTAACTATGTTCTTTTCAGTGCAGCGTGTAAAATTCAGACATTTCTTGCATCTTTTAGTATTGTTCCCTCAACAAAAACATGTCTCAGCCAATCTACTCTGTCACTTAAATCTGAGCAAAAT
The DNA here is from genome assembly GCA_900490495.1 of Danionella dracula. Lineage (NCBI taxonomy): Eukaryota > Metazoa > Chordata > Actinopteri > Cypriniformes > Danionidae > Danionella > Danionella dracula. Next base: position 455,461 of record UELW01000278.1, read on the forward strand.
GTTTACACTTGCTTGCACTCACAAGCACTATCACATCACTCCTGTTCTCTATTTCCTTCTCTGCATGCTCTCATTTTGCTTTACTTCCGTACATTTCAGAATTACATTTAATAGTCCCACCTGAAATGTATGCTCTTCTGATCAATTTCTTTGAGAGGTCCCCAGAGTAAGCAGTGTAGTGGTCATAGCTGTGCAGTGACTGGTTCCAAGCTTAGGAATTCTCTGCCTCCGGAGCTTTCGAGTCTCACACTGCTTAAAGATAAACTTAGGACCCACTTTTTAATGAGATGTTCTGTGTGAGTGTGTAACTCTGTTTTTCAGTTTTCTTTTTCTGCAAGATATCCCTCCATCCATCTTCATGCCGGCTTTGTCCCTTTCAAGGTCACCACAGCAGAATTAACCGCAAACTCATCTGGCATATGTTTTTTTGCAGCAGATGCCCTTCCAGCCGGAACGTTCTGCAAGATATTTCTCTCTCTGTTTTTTTATTGTTATTATAATTTAAAATATATATGATTATTACCTTTTTATAGTAAATAATAGCACTTAATAGTAAATTTTTTATAATTTTTTTAAGTTGGTATATAAAAATAATTGAAAGGTATTTTGCAGATGGTTTCTCAACTTACTGGGGTCATTCTCATATCTAGGTTTGTTGAAATGATCAGCGTAACAAAAACACTCATTTACAATAAACAGAAATCTCAAAAACTTCTGTTGAACTTTACTTAATCATTGAAAAAACACATTCGGCTTTATCTTCATTTCAATTATTCACATATCTAAATTCAATGGCATTAAAAAATACAGCAATTTGTTCAACTTTTAAAGATTACTGAACTTCCTATTATAAACTCACAAATTTTCCAAACAATAACTCCCCAGCAAACATTTAGACATGCAATGCCCTTGTTTCATTGTCATTTTGCGATGTGAAACAGTGGTGGAAAATAGGAAACTCTTGACGTCTTTTGCCGGTGAATCGCACGTCTATATAAGTCTTTATTGGACCGTTTCTTAACATGCACTGTAAAAAATTACTGTGATATTTACAGGAAAACAATGTAAAATTCCTACAAAAAATATACGTTTTTTGTTTAATTCACAGCAAAATTTTGTAAACTGTGAAACAGAATCATTTGTTATATTTACAACAACAATCTGTAATTTTAATCACATTTATAGTAATAGGCACTGTTCAATCCCAATCATTTGACCAACTGTAAAATTTTTTACTGAACTCCTAAACTTATCAAGTCAGTGGAAATCCCCTCCAAAATCCCCAGGGAGGGGGATTGCCAGTCCCAAGCAACCCCCAATAACTTAATGACAAATTTGATAATTAGTCTTTTTTAAACTTTAAAAATATAAGAAAAATAATCTTTTTTTCATAGGCAAAACAACAGTGATTCCTCTAATCAGTTCTTCTCATTGCTTTGCCAGAAATTGCCGATAACCGAGTCTCCAAGAATTGAATTTCATTGATTTGCACATAAGCTTGCCTCTAATTGGACGATGTTGTGAGGAGCGGGGGATGCTCACGTGCGTCTGACGTCAATAACGAACGAGCCAGAGGCGCCAAAACTGTCCCTGCACCTGAAGACACCTTCGCAACATTGGGATGTTTTACAAGTTTACATGGTAAGTTTCACCGTGTTTAGCCAACTGTTTTCGAAACCAAACGACAATGTGTGTTGAAAGCACATCGTGTAACAGTAATGTTAGCTAACGTTAGCTAGATAAATGTGAGATAACTTAATTCAGCAGAAAATAATAGGCAAACGCTTGAAATCACAAAAATTATCACATGTGTCGTTTGTAAAAAGAAATTGGATACTTTAAGACGTTATGTACTGCACTGCAAAGTGCATATGAATGAGCCCCGTTGTTTTTTTAAATGTGTTGGCGCCAAGTGTTGTCAAACATTTAGCACATACTCTACTTTCAAGGGCCATTTTTATCGTGTTCACAATGCACCGCAAGCTCCTCCTATAGCTGTTGTTGCGAATTTAAAATGTGCAGTTTCATTATGTGCCCGCCATTTTCACACGGTGAAAGAGCTTTTGACTCAAAGGTTTCTTCAAAAAGTTTCTTCAACGGTGAGTAAACATGGCTCACTCATTTCTCCCACCCGGGTCTCTGAGGCCTGCAGTCCAGCTCAGAGGCCCCCGGTGTAAATTCAGACTTTAGCTAAGGTCAACTGAAGGCTGAGAGTCAAACCCAAACCAGGAGTCGGACTCAATGACTGAGTCTTGTCAAGGCTCAGAATGATTTTTGTTTGTTTTGTTTCATTTATTATGCATGTCAAATGTCTGCAAACTTCTATTTTTATTATTTGAATTTAAATAAATAAAAGTACCCAAAAAACTGTTACATTATGAACTGTTATTAAAATAAATAATTTTAATAATTTCAAAGTGTATTTTATTCCTGTGATAAAGCTGAATTTTTAGAAGACTAATTAAATAGTCTTGTTTATAAAAAGAAACTACTTTCAAAAAATTTTTTTTATTCAAATCTGGTCAAGTAAAATATTCAAATGCTTTATATACTTTTGTTTTACATGTGCTTTTTCTCAATAAACCCCGAAAAAGGAACTTAAGTAGATAATAAAAACTCCAAGCGTCGCCTCAATGTGAACCCTGAAGTCCTCACCCTGATACAGGATCTCTCTGATCATGAGTGGCGTTAAGCCAAAATATGGACTCTTTCTGTAGACTCTTACTCCCTGTTTTTGAAAAGATGAGAAGAGATACTGTTTTTTGCTCTAAATACGCATTGTGTTTCAATAAACCTAATACACATTGTGCATTTAATCAGGTGAAAACTAACTATACCTTTTCTCAAACAGAGAAAAAGTCAGTCCACCTTTAAGATAAAAAAATCTAAGATGCAGAAACCTTTTCCCTGTTTAAGAAGAGGTATAGTTCGTTTTCACTTGGCTCACTCTACACTGCGTTATGTTTATTAAAGCCCCACATATGGAATGCAATCAGTGCATAAATGGCTTGCTAATGTAAATTAGGTTTTGTGTATTATAAAAAAAAACATTGTACAAAATAGCATTTGCACAAAAGTGTTTGTGCAGTTATTTATTGCACTGATTTTCCTTCTTTCGTGGAAAAAGTTTCACAAGCGCATCAGCTAATCACTCCATCAATGATGACTGACAGGAGCCAACTGCTAATCACGTTCCTCTGTGACGGATGACTGACATGAGCAACAGCCAATTGGTGATGGGCAAAGTCGTGCTAAACTCTAGTAGCTAACATCAATACGGCAGAAGAACTCTCTTCCTAACACATTGTTTATTTGTATATATATATGGATATTTATTGTTATAAACTGTGCATTAAAAATAAACACCTTTAGTTTTTTTAGCGTTTAGCTTAAGCACAACTTTGCCTATCACCGATTGACTGTTGCTCCTGTCAGTCATCCGTCACAGAGCACCGTGATTAGCTATTGGCTCCTGTCAGTCATCAGTGATGGAGGAATGTGATTGGCTGATGCAGGAGAATCAGTGTAAATAATATTTGCACAAACAGTAGCTGGTTTTGTAGTTGAAAATATCAACCACAAATATCAATAATTTTTTAAACTGTATTCAAATGTACTGCATGAAGACCTTTGTAGGTGCTATTTTGTACAATGTTTGTATTTTTTTTAGAAATCACAATACCTAATTTTCATTTGTAAACCATTTATGCACTTAATTCACTCCATAACTATGTATATATATATATATATATATATATATATATTCATTCATTCATCTTCATGTCGGCTTTATTCCCTTTCGGGGTCACCACAGCGTAATGAACCGCCAACTCTCTGGCATATGTTTTACGCAGCGGATGCCCTTCCCTGCCGCAACCCATCGCTGGGAAACATTCACACACACATTCACACTTAACACTATGGGCAATTGTTCTTATTCAATTCACTTATTCCGCATGTCTTTGGACTTGTGGGGAAACCGGAGCACCTGGAGAAAACCCACGCGATCACGGGGAGAACATGCAAACTCCACACAGAAATGCCACCTGCCCCAGCCGAGCCTAGAACCAGCGACCTTTTTGCTGTGAGACGACCGTGCTACCCACTGCGCCACCGTGACGCCTTATATATATATATAGTTATATATTTTTATATTCCTGCTATTTAAGTTGTTGTTTATTTTTAATGTTTCTCTATTAAACTATAAACTAACACGCAAGAGTCACGCAAAAGTTTAAAAAGTCTTTTAAGGACTTTATTTCAGCTCAACATTGACATTTGAATAAACCGAAAGGAAATGTGTCCTGTTTGGCTCTCTGTCACTGCAGCTGAGCTTCTCTGCACATGAAGTAGAATTTACAGTAACCTAAATTCTGATGGGGCACGGAATCAACTGCGACACTGGTTATGGCAAAAGTCGATGGCCACAGCTTTGTTTTACACTCGCTCTCTGCAGGAATTTCCAAAAATTGGTGTGACAGCTCTTTGTTATCTGTTAGCATAGTCAACGAGCTACAAATCTGTTGGAGCAGAAATACTTCTTCTTTAGAGATGACAGTTAACGGTTCCTCAGAGGGGCCAGAAGGGTTACACCCTCTCGGCCATCAATAGTTCCCTCCTGGGACCTTCTATTGTCCTGAAAGGTCATCCATTCGAACCACTTGACTCATTAGAGCTTAGTTCTGTCAACTAAAGCAGCACTCTTGATCGCGTTAGCCTTGATTAGAGGGTGGGGAATTTGCAGCAACCCTCCATCGGCGAGACCTGCTTACAGATCGAACCTGGTGATACTCATGTTACTCTTAAGCCCAGGCCTGGATATGTGCCCAAGATTCCTACCATCCCCTTCAAAAACTCAGGTAATTAACCTCCAAGCTCTGCCCGGAAGAGGCAGCACAAACCTCTGGTACCGAGTCTGAACACTGAGGATCTATGTTGAAGGATCCTGAATCTTAGACGTTCTGATCAGCTCTTTGTATGCTTGGAGGACAGCAGACGATAGGGAAGGCTGTCTCCAAACAGAGTTAGCCATAAAGCTGCATTCGTTTAGAGCTGTAAAACAAGATCTGGCAACCAGCAAGATTCTCCTGCTGCAGTGTTGGAGTCATTGAATGCACTAGGTTTCTATGCAATATTCGCTGCTTTCCAAATATCAAGCAAGTAAGCTTCTTTGTTTTTAAGTGTGAGCGTTGTTTCTGCCAGACACTGACCATGCAGACCATCTGGATTCAATAAATTGATAGCATTGACAAGCAGCCACAGGTACAGTCGCGAGCGTTTGGGGCGTAACGATTAGACTCTGAGGCTGGATTCAAGGGTTTGCAGTGTTATTGCACTGCTCGGGCCGGTAACGCATTAAGACCGAGACTGGCTTAATTTAGCCCACTAACGAGAGCGCCTGGGCTCCCGTTCACTAGAGCCTGTGAGTGCGAGTTTCTGGCATTCAGATGTCGAGCTAGGTTCTTCCTGCTCCCCAGTGCGTCCCCTATCTGCTCCAGTGAGATGTTGTTTGATGCATGATTACTTCTTTAGTAGACTCTCGTGAGCTTTGATGCTATTTCCATTGTTACATCAGAGAGAGACGACACATCACACTGAATGGCAGTTGGTGTTGCGGAGGAGATTCATGAGCTACTGCTCGGGCAATTAGAGAAATTGAAGGACCTGTGATTCGTGAGGCCCAGCTGCGACAATTCCCACAACTGCCCCTGTTGCTTTTGCCCTGGAAGTGTGGGGTTTTAAGTGACAGATAATATATGCATAATATATGCATATTGCTCAGGCAATTCTGCCACCTGGCGTAATCAGCCGAGACCCACCTCCCGACAGCTTTGCTTTTGGCTGGACCTGACTGTGGAAGCCTATCCAACCTAAGCGGCTAAGAGGAATCAGTCCTGGGGGAACAGTCCTTTTCAGGGGTCACCCAGTCATCATCAGTGGAAGAGGTGACCAACTGAAGGGAACGTCTATAGTTACTTGCGTAACCTCTGTTACCTAAATAGGGAATGGAGACGTATATCCCACGGCCACAATGAGTGTTGCCAACTTAGCAACTGTGTTGCTAGAATTAGCGACTTTTCAGATTGTCTAGCGACTTCTTTTTTATCCTTGCAACTAGCGACAAATCTAGTGACTTTTCCTGCTGTTCCTGGTGACTTTTAATTACTTGTTTTGTTCTGTTTTGGCTCTTCGGACGGAAGAACACTGCTGCAATGTTTGTGCTTTGCCTTTCCATATTTCATAACCAGTTTGTCATAGGCGATTGAAATTTGCTACGCATACGTAAAATACCAAGTTGCAACTTTTACTTATATAAACCCTGTTTCCAAAATAGACAGGAAGTCGGTTATTTCGCAACCTTTATAAATGGGTGTTTTTGCTCGTTCTACACTTTGATGAACTCTTCCAAAACATTTTATCCAAACATCTCAAAACTTCATCAGTATCATCATAAGGCATGTGAAATTGGGAAGCTTTTTTTGACTATAATAAAGTATGTGGTGGTGGCGGTGGGCCAATTTTCAAATTTCTATTTGAAACAGGAAGTTGTAATACCTCGGGAATAGAATATCTGATCCCGCTCAAACTTTTCATCATAGTCCAAGCCTGAAAACAGTCGTTTGACAACAAATATCATCCATTATAGCCGCCACCTAGTGGCGAGCATCGAAAGCCTGTTTTTTTAGTTTTACACTTCTATTTCAGGTAGTGTATTGCATTCACACTTAAAACTTGTCACAAGTGTGTAGGACACTAAGACCTACAAAAAAGTCCATTGGGCCGAGTTTCGAAACAGGACGAACAAACGGATATTGTAGGTTTTATGTAAAAAAATATAGACTTCATACATTGATGAACTCCTCCAAGGTGAAACGTCCAATCTAGCTGAAAATTTGTGTAGTTAGTCTTAAGGCATGAGGGAACAAACAGTTATCAGAAGCTAAGAAGTACGTCAAATGGTCTTGGGGTGGCGCTCTATAGCACCACCTAAAGCGGTTTTGCTGCTGTTGTGCAACCAGTTCGTCAAAGGTGAATGAAATTTACTACACATATGTCAATTACCAAGCTTTTCAACAAAAACAGCATGGCATTATTAGCCTTGTCAGGCTGAACAAAAGGATATCACTGTGTCTGTGCTATGAAGATTTTCTCTACAGCCCCCCCTTAAATATGACCAAAATCTTTGTTTTAGCTGTTTTGACCCTTTGAAGATGTTAGAAAGCCCACCAAAATTATTTTGTTCAATAAGTATAGTAATCTAACACTGTGACTGCAATTGTACCTTGGACAACAGTTCTGCAGTGCCCCCTTGAATGCGAAAAATGAAATGTTTTGCATTTTAATGAACTCCTCCTAGGATTTCCAGATCGAGCTGCATTTAGGTCTGGTGCCTCTTAAGGCATTAGGGATCAAAAGTTATCTAAAACTTAAAAGTTTGTCACACGGTCTTGCTGTGCCACTATAACTAATTTGACCTTATCTCCTGCATACTTTCTCCATTGTACATGAAAAAATGAAGCATGATAATCTTGTGACTCTCAACAGATTGATATGCTATTTTAATGCTAATCTTATGACACCAACTCTTGGTTTTATACAAGTTGTGTAATTTAGATAATCAATTTAGATCATCTTCACATTTAAAGCTTTGTATTGTTCAGTACTTTGTAAAGTGCCTTTTCACCTTGTTTCGATCACCATTGAAAAACCTTGAAAGGCCAGGAGGCTTTGCCTTTGGCTCCTGCGGACACATCATACGAGAGCCGGCCATCGCTGCTTGCAGCTTTAATTATCATTATTATTATTAATATTCTGCGTGATTCATCACAAAAACTACCCCTAGATAGCCGCGAAAAATTTTGATGCAAGGTCAAGCTTGCTAAAAATGGTGATCTGGCACCGTCAGCATGATTGTAGCATGAAAAACAGCTCTGCAGTAGCGTTTGTACACATATGCATCATCTCTATACAAGAACAAAAGACTCTTGAAAGTTTTCGCAAAAACATACAGTTCCGCTATTTTGAAAAAAAAAACAACTTTATTTTTTTAACATCACTTTGCACTTTAACAGACTCCTTCTAGGCGAAATGTCTGAACCACCTGAAAATTGGTGTGGTCACTCATATGGCATGAGGGAAAAAGTTATTAAAAGCTCAGAAGTACGTCAAATGGTCTTGGGGTGGCACCTCCACAAAGTTCACACTTCAAAAAAGGTAAAAAAAATGTTTTAGTCTATATCTCCGTTCAAGTTCATACAATGTCCACAAAAACACCCTGACATAATGAGCCTGGCAGGCTGAACAAAATTGTTTGCATTACCGTGACTGTGGTCAAAGATTGGGCTCTACATCATCCCCTTGAATGTTACAAAAAATTTTGTTTCAGCTGTTTTGACCCCACTGACCATGTTAGAAAGCCCATCACATTTTGCCCAAAGGCCATCCTTGATAAACATGGCAATGTTACATCGTTGCTGTGATCATAGCATGAAAATTGTGTCTGCAATGCCCCCTGTAAAAAATTTGATGCTAATGCCATTTCGGCCTAGAGACACAAAAATAAGTACACATGTGATGTTAAAAATCGCCATTTTAGCTGTTTTGACCCATTGACCATTTTAGAAAGCCCACCAAAATTTGTCCGAAGGTCATGTTCAATAAGTATAATAATCTAACACTGTCACTGAAATTGTATCTTGGACGACAGCTCTGCAGTGCCCCCTTCAATGCAAAAAAGCTTAACTCATTTTAACGAACTCTTCCTAAGAAAATTTCCAGATCTAGCTGAATTTTGGTCTGGTTACTCTTAAGGTATTAGGGACCAAAAGTTATCAAAAAAATAGATGTTCGTTGCTGTGGCACCTTAATGAATTTGACTTTTTTTTTTTTAAAGTAAGGGCTGAATGGAATTTTTACTGTAGCACTTACTTTATCCAAAAAGCACGAAAAAATTATGGAATGATGAGCCTACCATTCTGAACAAATTTCTATGCTTAAGTGATGATACACTTTTAGTGGCATCTGCTGCCTGTATATATTTAAGGTTGTATCTCCCACTTACTTCATCCAATGTACATGAAAACAATGAACCATGATAATCTTGTGATGCTGAATGTTATGTTATTCATATAGAAGCTCTCTCCAGACATAATCAGGAAAAAAACATTGTAACAATAAACATTTCAGAGGAAAAGTCACGTGAAGAATGGATGTGAATGTCCATGAATAGATGCAACAATCACAAGGTAATACATGAGGTCCTTTGCTCTAACAATAAGCAAAACTAAAGGGCAATTTTTTTTTACAAAGAATGGAAAATAAAATGAGCACAGTTGAAACAGACACCATTCCCAAAGATCTTTATATAGGTGTTTTCATCATATTCAGAAGCCGAAGAAGAGAAATAAATAGATCGATGTCTGAACCCACTATAAAAAAAGAGTTCAAAATGGACATCCTTGACTCCTTGCGGGAGTAAAAAAGGAGAGAACCAACACATGCTGGGCTGATTTTAGTTGTACAAAAGTATCTGTCAATCCCTGCTATCAGAGTCTTGTGAGAAGTTTTATTCTCAGGTAACATCCTCCAGAAGAAGAGACCTATACTATTTACAGATAATGTTAAACTAGTTCAACAACCAGCTGAATCAAATAAAGACTGACCTATTTTGTTTCTGTGCTCAAATGTTTAGGCACATATCTTTAAGAATAATTTTCTGTAAAATTTTTAGTTTAAAATTATTGCAATAATTTTTATATTTTATGCATAGTTCCTCCACCTGTTAGTATTTCGAGTCTTTTGTGCAATTGTGCGAACACATGTATAACATTTTCCACAGATTGATCATACTGTAAAATTAAATAAATAATTTTCTGTGTTTATTGTGCTATACTCTTATATATACACTTCCTGAGCAGGCATTGTAATATAATTAACAAAGGTGCTTAGATGTGGTGATATTTTTCTATAACATGTCTAAATTTAATATTTTAATCATGTTTAACAAAATAATACATATTTTATTACTCATAAAAACATACATGCATTTTTTGAATGCTGCATAATGTGCCAATGATTAAACACCAACATAAATGAGAGACTACCAATAAATGATTGTGTATTATGTATGTGAGTTAGACAGAAACAAAACAAAGCAAAAACAAACAAACAAAAAAAAAAACCCCGCTGTAACAACATAACTCCAATTTGTAAGGAATTTACAATTTATTAACTCATTTTGTGAATGTGACTGAATTAGGGGTAGGAGATTTTTTTTTTAAAGCTGTTTTTTTGTCAGTTCACCCCACCCCGCTCCAGTACATTAAGAAGTGACTGAACTATAATACCTCAACTGGCCGCAAGGAAGAGTGGGGTCAGAAGTGAGCAAATTCTCATTAACTCCTATGTTAAAAACACCCAACTTTAGAGCTGAAAAAAAAAACACTTTTACACCCCATGTTTTGACCTTCATGAACACTCTGAGGGGGTGAATTATTTTTTTATTTGTTTAAGATATATAAAATGTGAACATTCAGCCAAGTAGACGTCTGTGCTAGGCCTATGTCCTGCCTCCTGGACCCATCATTGGTTACCAGGAAGTGTCGCTCTTCCACGAAGGTGATAGTTGGCTACGCCCATTTTTAGCTAGTTTCACTGATCATACTAAATGCTGTGCATGATACTACCATGTTATATAGAGTCAATGGTTTATCCATGTTTGACCAAAAGTTCTCTATTTAATATTATTGGAGACGTTCCTACTTCACTTGACTTTGTATAAAAAAAAAATACAAGTCTCACCTCTGTCTGAATACGTCTCAGTGCCATATCCATCCTGTAAGCCATTACTCCAGGTTCCTTCATAACTGGAGCCACTGTTGATGCTTTCCAACTTTCCATACCTTCCTTTGAATCCCTGTGTCCATTCCCCCTTATACACCCATCTTCCCTTACTCTCCATCCCGATGCCATGCCTTTTGCCCTGAGCCCAGGTTCCTTTGTAACAGTTCCCACTGGGCCAAGTGTAAACTCCAAGAACTTCAAATCCATGGCTCCAGCCCCCAGCATATTCCCCCTGGCCTTGTGGGCCAGTACAGACCCCTCGGCCATGTGCCTTACCCTTTTCCCATCCTCCACAGTACGACCCCCCATCATCAAAGTCAAACCTGCCTCCAGTGGACATGCATGAAACAGGTTTAAGCAAATTGTCAGAATTAGAAATGGGTGCCTGGGGGAGGGGGTATTTCTGTTAAATACAGTTACAGCTTTTTCTTGTCAATGTTTTCTTATAAAGAACTTTTCAGTCCACGTGTTTTAAGGGGTTCTTCAGGCTAGTACTCTTGTGTTGTAGCTCTGGTATATTGTGGATGTCTTTTATAACGAATGCCTTTAATAAGGCACGCAGATTGTGAGCTTCTTTCTGTCTCTCTGCAGGGTCCCAACAGACTGAGGTGCACAATAATGCTCTGCAATCGTTGTTTGGCAATCAGTAGGCAAACAAGGCCTAATTTTTTCTACAGCCAAAGAGAGTCACACAGAAGCAGCATTGATACCCCCAAACCAACCGGATACAAAAGATCTAGGAGAACATCCAGATTCCATCGAATACTTAGATGATGCAAATACCTCCCATTGGCTGCTGAAATCTAAAACAAATCCACTGCATTTCCAGGCTTCTGTGTTAAAAAGCCCAATCTGAAACAGCATCCTTCCTAATGCTGCTCTCTTTTTCTCTTGGTCTCTCCTCCCCTTTGCGCTCCTGTTGTGATGTAAAGGTGAAGATTGTTAGCAGGAAGACTGGTGAAAAAGAGTCAAAAATAAGCTTTGTACTTCTCTCCACTCCTCTACTAATCCATGTTTATTAGCATATGTGAATTCACGATGGGCTGTAGCCATCTGATGCTGAGTGTTGCTATTGAATCTGTTCATTACAGGGCTGTTCCACCCCAGACAGCCCCTCCCCCACTCATGCTTTCCTTCTTCTTAAAGGGATAGAGTATTGGTATCTCAAATCATATACTGATTATATTACTATCTTGTAACTTACCTTTTTGGAACACCGTTTCTATTTCGAAATCCTCTGAAGCTATAACATGATTTATTTATCAGATTTTCATCAGTTTTGTGTAGAAATAGATCAAGTTCAAAACTAGGTGAGCTAAAGCAAATTGACATATTTCATATATTTACATTCAATGTTGCCCTCAGATGTGTCATTTTCTGGATGTGCATAGGCTGGGTTTCTGGATGCGTATAGGCTGGGTTTCTACATGAATGCAGCATTTTAGTAGGGATAAGCAGTCATTAAATATAATTAAAACATATATTAAAGACCCTCATCACATGGTCATATTCCCTCTTTACAACTCACGTAACAAAATAAACTAATATAGAAAGAGATTTCTATAATAAAACTCTTTCTATTGTATTACATTGTTTGTATTTAAATATGGTTTAAATTTACTCCATATAACACAAAAGTTTTGTTCTTTATTTACAGCATTTTCACACATAGCAATGATCAGAAAAGGTCATCCCACAACCCCAAAAAGGGCCAAAGCCGAAACGCACACACACACATATATTTATATTTACAAAACACAAACATGCATAAACATAAAGTTTAGTAAAGGTCTTGCTATTGTCTACAGACATTTTAGTGCACACACACACACATATATAAATATATATGTGTGTGTGTGTGCACTAAAATGTCTGTAGACAATAGCAAGACCTTTACTAAACTTTATGTTTATGCATGTTTGTGTTTTGTGCTTGACTTGGTTTGATTAGTTGTTATGAAGTATTTTGATACTACACATTAATTATATATATATATATATATATATATATATATACATATATATATATATATATATATATATATATATATATATATATATATATATATATATATATATATATACCTATATTCACATGTATATTTCAAATTTATTCTTATTAAACTTTAATTTTAACATACATTCTCTTGCTGCACTATGCAAAATAGTGTGGGTCTTATTTCAGAGGGGAAAAAAGTACAATAATAATTTTAACGAGCGGTTGGTTATTATATGAGAGTGTTCCCCGTCAGTTGGTCACTCAGACTTATTCCGGTTCCGACAATAGGAACTCCACTAGGAGTGCTATACTCTCTCCAAACTCTTATTAAAAAACCAATCAGCGGCTGTGACTACGCCACACATATATAGTAGGGGCAGGCTTGGCACTTCTGCTAACTCTGTCTGCTAATTGGACTCTAGGACACAGCCGACTGGGGAAAGATTTCACATTGGAGTAGGATTATATTCCCTTTTGTGGATAAAGAGATCTGGGGCCTCATGTATAAAACTTTGCGTAGCTGTAATCCTTAAAGTGTGCTTACGCACATAAGGCAGAATTTTCAGATTCATAAAACCGTACGTACGCCAGAACCTGCGCAAGGTTCGCTTTATAAATCAAAATTATCTGAATATTGTGCGCAGGTGCACGTGCGTATTGCTTACCCCAATTTCCTCCCGAAATAACCATATTTGGAGGTTAAGACCGCCCATTTTGAATATGTATGATCTCCCTGCATATTAATACCACCAATAATTCGGTTAACAAAAGCAAATTCATTCTCAAATGGTGCCTTTATTGCAACATGACTGCAGTCAATAGCACCGATTACATTGGGAAAACCGGCGATTGCTGCAAATTGCATTTTGATGTAACCGAAGGAACCGTAGCGAGAAAGCAGTGTATTGTCCACAGAAACAGCTGTGTTGCGTGTGGCCACTTGGTCAGGGAGCTCATCTGTGGCCAAATAAATATTGTTAGGGAACCGTTTTCTGGCCTCTTTATACATCTCGTTACCTTTATCCAAAACAAGGTCAAGATCTGCTCTGCTGATTTTTTTCATTCTCATGAACAAAAGCAAGAAATGTTAGTGAGTTGCAGGTACACTGCTGATTTCTAAAACTGCCATATTTTTTAGAAGCCTGGCTGCGGGATGCACACTCACTTGTTTCAGAAGGAAGATCAACTGGACTTGTTCTGTTTGCACAAGATTGTAGTACAGCACTTGTAGAATTCTTACTGCAACACATGCTATTCACAAAGTTAGGTATAGCAGACATACATTCAGTATTAGATGACAAAGACACTTTTACCTGAGCATCAACCTCGGGTCGTTCAGTTTTCTTAGTCGATAGACCACATTACAATTCTCTTTTTCTTTGCCAGCTCAGCTTTGCTGCTTTTGACTTCTTTCCCTTTTTTGGCATTGTTGGTGTAAATATCAAAGCCCAAAGTCTGTTTCTGTGTTATATTCAAACCCCAAAGCAAGTTGTAAGATATGATTTAAAAGCTGTGATTCTGAGTTCAGTTTTCCAAAACAGACAGAGTGGATAGAAGTGGATAGAAAGATAGAGTAGCCCAAATAAGACAGAGCGGGTAGATGGGACAGGAAAGATAGAATATGCGTTTATGATAGCGACAAGAGAGGTCTTGAACAGCTGGACACCTGTAACACACACAGAAATCTTCAGGAATGTTTCACATTAGGTCTTCCTAAATGACAGTGCTTTCCATAATTTGATACGAATATTAAAAATGGAAATATAATTTAGAAAAAAAAAGACGACTTATACTCTCACTTGATATGTAAAAATTTTGACATGCTCATTTGTCAGTAAATTTACCAGATTCTCTCTCTCACCATAGAGAAAACACACAGAACCAGACACACATACACATACGCACGCACACACACACAGGCTGTAATAAAATACGTTAAATCAAACAATGTTGAGTGTATTGTTTTTGAAGGTTGAAAACCCTTGGTTTAGCATATATTTACCAAAATTATTCCAGAACATTGTGGTGTAAATAGCAAAAATACAATAAATCATTTTCCTTCAGGAAGACAGTAATTAACAGATACTTAATAAAAAGTATTGTACAATGCATTACATTGGACAAAGCAATTAAAAAGGGACACATGAAGATCTGACATCTCAAGGCTTTTGAACTGTAGCTGGTTAGTAAAATAATTAAACGATTAACTTACAGTCACGGTAAGAGCTGAAGTCATCCACAGAATGGAACCTAGTGGAGTTCAGGAAAGTGTGGAAGACAGGAGAACGAGGTTTAACATCGACTTTACAAAATCAGAATAATGTGATTTTTTTATTTCTTTAAATAAATTGGTTTTGTGTCTTCATATGTAATTTGTAATATGTAATTACTTCTTTTGATTTAACTTTTGTATTACTGATAAAACCTGTGCCATGGCTCAAAAGCACTGCAACACCCAAACCACAAAAAGGCAACTCTCTGGTGTGCCTTTTAAAAGGCGAACACCTAAATGACAGTGAATTAATTTGGCTTCAGAACAACATATTGTTTAATTAAGATACACCTAAATACTCCATTCCTCAGTGACTACATTCTAACACTGACTCTGAAGCATAAATATCACATATGAAGGATGAGTGAATCATTGGTATACTTACATTGTCTTAATACAGATATTGTCTGAAAACCCATACACAAAAACTGGATAAAACGCATCAAAACTATTGACTAATGGATGGCTAGTTACCAATATTTCCAAACAAGTTTTTCATTTACATAAAAGTCATACATACATGCAATATTTGACCTCTACCCTTTGAATAATGTTTATTTAAATTAAATATTATCTCTGGCTC
Organism: Danionella dracula; assembly: GCA_900490495.1. Lineage (NCBI taxonomy): Eukaryota > Metazoa > Chordata > Actinopteri > Cypriniformes > Danionidae > Danionella > Danionella dracula. The sequence goes on from UELW01000278.1 coordinate 471,156, forward strand.
TGAGCAAATACCAAACCTAATGGTTACTGCAAGAATTTTAAATACTAAATAGCAGCACTTCTTTAGAGCAATCTAAATGTTTACTGCCATTCTAACGGGAGGGATAAAAAGTTCTATAAAGAACAAAAATAAAACAAACGTTTAACCTTAAGCCCATACTAAACCTGGGTTAGAGGATGTAAACAAAGTTCATAAATGAGTTTTGGTACAGATTTGATAGATAATCCCAACCACTCCGTCATTTACATCTCTTGGTTCATGACTGACTCATATCGACGTCGACTTACAATACTCCTAAATAACTAACTTATTGTTATAGCAGTTGGTAAAAACTATAAACTGTAAAAGCATTGTGGTGCGCATCGTACATGGTTAATTGTCTGCAGGTGTCGCATCCGATAAAGTGCCCCTCAGGAACGTCCGTTCCCTTTACGCAACAACAACAGAGATCGTGCGTGGTTGCTAAGCTACCGTAAGTACTTTCGGTTTGTGAATCTCTTAGAATACGCCAAAATCACAGCTGAATGGAGAGTCAGAAAGTTCAAAAAGGTTCGTGCTGTTAATAAAATCGCCAAAGCTTGAAAGTGTATTTTATTTTGTATTCGCCTTTTTATATATAATATTATTTATTTATTTACTTACATTCAAAATATGAATTGTTTTAAACGTTGACTTTCACATGATCAAAATGGGCTCAAGTCTTTTTAGAGCTGGTTTGTAAATAATGGTTTACTTATTTAATGTTAGCCATACTTATCGCATAAGCTATGTGTTTGTTCCAACATTTGTGCTCGTCACATCGTTTTTCTGAAGCAAAACATAATTTGAGATCTACTTGTAGAAAAGAAATGGTCGGCCGCTTAGCAGTAATGTTACAAGCAAAAACTCCACAAGATGTGGTGTCTCTTTGAAGTGGGTGAGGCAGTGTTTCACATGTTCAATGAGAAACAGCAATACCCTGCTTTCTCATCAATGGTTTTGATTTTTTATAACCACTTAACATTTATAAGTTAACGAACATAAACTGGCTTGCGCAGTTACGTATTTTAGCCCTATTATATTTAACGTTTTAATTGGAGACAAAAACAGGTATTTTGAAAATGTCCCTAACTTGCCTCTCTCATTAATAACGAATCATTTTCAGTTAGCAACACAACAAATCAGCATTTAAACAGTCTAAAACTTAATTTTTGCAAGCGTCATAAAATACAGTTTTACTCACTGAGGGCACGAAGAAGCAAAGGGGCGGGAAAACTGTGAACGCGCAAGTTCTCCTTAATTCGATTTCCGGGGTTGCCCAAAACTCATATGCTTCCAGTCATTTTTAAGGAATCGATTTACGGCAGCTAGAAAAATCCGTTAACGGAAGCTTGATTTTTATTTTTACCTGAATATTTTGTTGTTTATTAGTAAATGTTTGAGCGTTTTTAAAATGACTATTATTTAAAAAGAAATTTACGTATAACACTTTAAAATGCACCAAAGATATAATGAACATGAAAATAATGTTTTGGAATATTGTTTTTACTTCACAAAATTCATTGATTAATTCTTTATTTTAACCCGCCACAGTCTTATCTCACAATGACATACAGATACTGTACGTGGTGGTAGATGAGCCTGTCTAACTATACAAAATTTGGTTTAGAATCCATATTACTAATTAAGTAAATCACTAATAAGTGGAGAAGCTGAAATATCGAAGTGAACAGAAGTCAGTTTTAACAGCGGCACAGAGCAGGTATTTCAAATGTGCACTGCAGACAGCTTGTAACATCAACCCTTAAGGTGTGCAAATCAATAGATATTTATACGTTGTTCATGCAAACATTTTTTATTCATCACAACACAGTTATTAAAATACTTATTATTATTATTATTATTAAACAATAATTAAAATCGAACCAATTAACAATTAATAAATAAATTCTTAAATAAAAAAAATAAAAAAATTCAACTGGTGGCTGGTTCAAGACAAACTACAGTAGTCCCTGAGACTTGCAAATTTAACCTAACTTGGTCCGTTTGCAGCTTTTCCTCAAATGGTTTCCAAAGCTCCTTTCAACATTGACGATTTGGTCATTTTCCAAAAGTAGTTTAATCGTTCCTGGGTTGACATCGTCATCCAAGACCCCCAAAACGATGACCCCACTGTAATTCTGGTTACACTGTGGCTGTTGGCAGGGAGATCATATTTAGTATAATACTTTTTTATTAAATGTTTCTCAACATTATGAACTCATCTCTCACGTGAGCAACTTTATTAAGCTGCTCAACATAATTTTTGTCTCTTTATAAATAAATGGTTAATTAAAATTGGTTACCATTTGTTTTGTCTCGTGTCTAACTGCATGCCAATATGTGAGTACTAGAAATGATGCAGATAGTAGGATCTGCGCACAGAGTTAATATTATTTTTATCTGTAATCACCACAAATGTAGTGTAACCAGTTGACTGCAATTGCAGACCATGCTCACTTTTCCCACATTTGAAGTGGGAAAATTTCCAGAAAGACTCTGGCTTCAGGTCCACAGCCACAGCTGCCTCTCGCCAAAGGCAAACGGATGCTTGTGTTGTGTCCTGCAGAAGTATAATAGACAGTAATATATTTGGGGGCAAAAGGAGAGAGACATAAATCTGTTATTTGTTAAATAAACTTAAAAAGTATATTTTATAAAAACATTTTATAAACTTCTGATCTGAAAAAAAACAAAGCAGAATATGTAATATAAATGCACATAATTGTTTTTGTATTACATTTTGTATTTAAATTATCCTTCTGGATTTTTGGGTTTAAGTCTTACAAAAATGTTCAGTGATAATGAGCAAGTGTACCAGAAATCATTAACAGTTTACATTTTGACATAATCATTAAAGCATCCAGGTTAACTATACTAAAATTGAATACTGAAATGATTCAAATACATTAACATTGACACTTCATGAATGTCTTGATTTTCTTCACTGTGGGTTTACTACGTCAACAAACTGTTTATCTTTGCATCTTTGAAAGTGAAAAAAAGAATGAGGCCATGGGTGATCTGCTACTATTGATGCAAGTTGATGCAAACTCTTGCGCAACAGACTGCATTTCAGTCTAGTGACAATTCTAGCCTCACCTTGTCTCAACAGGACATTATGCTATGTTGATGGCTGTAAAAAAATGTTTTGTAAAAACAACAAAAATCTAAGCAGTTGGAGTTCTGAGTGTTGTTTTATTGTTGGTTGTTTTTTTTAGTTGGTTGAGCTGTTGTATGAAAAAAATATCAGGAAAATTTGAGTTCTTTACTTCACCAACACTTAAAGGAAAAACTGAAAAGTCTAAATTAGGAATTATTTGTATATAAGCTATGCAATATAATATAGGCAGAACATTGGGAAACCACAAACATGTAATGAACATTAAATTAAACAAAACTGGGATAAACAATGACACAAAGAGCACACACTAGGTGAATGTGAACTGACTGAAAACACATTGAAAATGCTAAATAGTTTGACACCTACCTGTTTCAAAACAATTTTTTTGCAGAGGAAAGGACTCTTTATCTTTTCAATTTTTTGAATTCTTGACACCTGAGCATAGAGAAAATGTAGTCATTAACATTTATATATATATATATATATATATATATATATATATATATATATATATATAAGCAAAACTGTTGTCGTTTCCCAAAATATTTAGATACATAATGTCTTTTATCAATAGTAATGAATAAATTTCAATATCAATAAATATAACACCTTCACACCTGAAATATACAATACGCTAATAAGGAACTTTTCAGAATAAACAGATAACTTAACACTTCAATGAATAAAAGCAATAAGACTTTTAAACAGGTCATTACCTCTACAACCAACCCTTCCACTGACAAAAAGCTTACCACATCTCTACACTCTCTTAGGTGCCTGAGAGGGGAGAATGCGTGGAGTAAGGCCATCCCTTCTGCCTTCAATGTGTCTGGGACCAACTTGCGTGTAAGGAAAACGGATGTATCGGGGTGCCATCCCCACTATGGCGTCCCATACATATGGCATGACACGGCTCAGGGATGACTGCGACATACCCGATCGGTCTGCCAACTCTCGCTGGAAAGTACCAGTGGCCGAGTGGCCTAATGTGGTCAATACTTGCACAGGAACACACAGCGCATGGTTTCTCCGCGAGGGTCTTTCCAATACTGGCCGTAGTTCAGAACACAATTCCAAGAGGTTGTCTCTTGGAAATCGAAATCGGCTCATGAGCCAATCATCATCATGAGCAAGGAAATCTTCACGGTCTCTGAAAACACGCTCCCTCCGTAGAGGGTCATTAGCAAGGTCTTCTAACAGCGCTAGAGCATCCATTATGATGATATTTTATATAGGCACATACCTTTTTATAGCCCATTCATTAAAACAAATGAGTAAATTCGAAGTATTTACACCTGGTTAAGAATGCTAATAATGATAATTCAGGTTGATACAATTTGATTTATTGGGTGATGTAATAGGATAATTTAGAAGTTTTTCATTTTAAATAGCTATTGCTATTTGGGACAGTTGGTGTCGCCAAAACACATACTCTTCTAAAAGAGTGCGTACGCACGGTCAAGAGCATCCGTACGGTGCGCACTTATTTACGCCAAGTTTATTCTTTATAAATCCCGATATGTGTGTGGATATTTCTATGCCATTTTGTACGTACGCAACGTTTATACATGAGGCCCCAGGGTACGCATTTTTCCACGCTTTAGAAGTTCTGATCAGAACTTTGTATGCTTTGGAGGACAGCAGCCTTTAGGGAAGTCTGTCTTCAAACAAAGGTTGGTCCAGGGGCTTGTGGAGGTCATCTCTACTGCATACACAGTGTCTGATGTCCCTTGCCTCCTGCAGTTGAGAGCCCACTCTATCAGGGGTGTCGCAGCCTCCTGGCCGTTATCTAGAGGACTCCGCTAATAGAGATCTGTAAGACCGTGGGTTGGTCGACACCCAACACCTTCATCCTGTACTATAACCTGACCGTTGAATCTGTCTTTTCAGCCATGCTAGGTGGTGGCAACTGTATGAAGGGGTGTCCAGGTTGGCATGCGCCATTCCTTGGAGATGTGTGCGCTATTTTTGCCCCAAAAGGCGTAGTAGAGTAAGCGGCGTAATCCTACATACGGGTCACATGTGTGTCCTCTATGAGAGACTACTGGCAGAATCTTCGAAAAGTTTTGCTCCAGCTAGTTCCATCTATGCCATCTTCCCTCTGGAAGACTTTTCCCCAGTGGTTCAAGGCACATTTTTCTGTAGGTCCCTCAATGATACCTTACATGTATTAAACTGCCAGAAGTTCTAAGTCCAGCCTTCGAGGTGGCGAGTAGGGCCTCTGCTTGTTTCCTTTCAGCTCTGAGATTTATGGTCCCTCCTCTGTCATCAGGGGGGAACGACAGATAGAGCTGACGACACTCAACTCTATCTGTCATTCCCCCCTGATGACCTGTCAGTTACTACCCGCATAACTGACTGCCTGAACGACATCTCTACTTGGATGAAGAACCATCACCTACAGCTCAACATGGCCAAGACAGAACTTTTGGTAATCCCAGCTCATCCCTCTGTGCATCACGACCTCACCATCCAGCTGCAATCCTCTACAGTCTCCCCTTCTCTACAGTCAGAATCTTGGAGTGATTTTGGATGAACAGCTGTCCTTCAAAGACCACATCACAAAGACATCTCGAGCGTGTAGATTTGCACTGCACAACATTCGAAAGATCAGGCCCTTCTTAACTGAGCATGCAACTCATCTCCTGGTTCAGGCTCTGGTCCTCTCACGTCTAGACTACTGCAACGCTCTTCTAGCAGGACTTCCATTAAATACGCTCAAACCTCTGCAGATGATCCCGAACTCTGCAGCTCGTCTTATCTTCAAGGAACCGAAACGAGCTCATGTTACTGAGCTAACGCTGGCATACAAAACTATCTCCAGAACAGCCCCTGGCTACCTCCATGAGCTCATATGCTCCTACATGCCTTCCAGAAGCCTGCGCTCAGAGAAGGAACAGCGACTTGTGGTTCCATCCCACAAGGGCAGAAGATCTCTCAGCAGAACCTTCTCTTTCACTGTCCCTGGATGGTGGAACAAACTCCCTGATTCAGTCAGGAAAGCAGCAACACTAACAGCTTTCAAAAAGCAACTGAAAACTCTTCTCTTCAGAGAACACCTACTATAAAAAAATAAATAAAAAAAAACTACTACCTTCTTTTTTCCCTCCTCTGTCTTTATCTTCTTCCTCTACTTCCTCACTGCTTTGGTTTATTGATCAGTTGATACAATTTCTATTATGAGAAGCTGAGATAGACTTTGACGGTGTAACAGATTGCATATTGTCTCTCCCCTAATGTAAGTCACTTTGGACAAAAGCGTCTGCCAAATGCATAAATGTAAATGTAATACGAGTCTGTATGAGAGAGATTATTGTCCGACGGTAGTCCTTTTTGAAGTGCAGTATAGAACACAAGTGTGATGACATATTTGATCAATTAGTGGCCCGTATGATTTCACATGGCTTTGTAATCTCTCTGTTCAGCTAGGGCGTATCAGAGCTTCTAGTGTGATGTGAATGAGGACTAAAACAGAAGACTATTTCAACAGTGAATAAACTGTTTCTCTTGGTCCGCACTAAATTAACCCTTTTACACTAGAGCTGTTGCCGGGGACAGTATAGCGACTTGCGCACTTCAAACTACAGTAGCTCTGGTTATTTAAAAAAAAAAAATCAACAGATTCCGAAAGCTGAGAAACGGTTATTTCGAATGATATTACATTTATTACGATAATGAGAACATTGCTTGTGTTCCAGGGCCGGGAAGTTAGTGGAGCGTAGGAGAGCAGTGGCAGATGAGTGATTAATTATGTGTGAATGATTTTGGCAATACTTTAGTGGTGTTTTAGAGGGGATTTCATTTTAAATATTATATTTTTATTGTATATGATAGTATAGGCATTGTTTTTATTGTAATTATGGGTTTATTCACGTTACATTGTACTGTTTTTTTATATCATGTTTGCATCTGTGATTCTGCCACATTTGCGACAAAGTGCGTCTTTTCTTCCTATGTTCCTCGTCTTCTTCCGTAATTTTTTTGGCACACTTGATGTTAGATTTTGTCGGTGTTTTAACCATGCATTCTCAGAAGACACTAAGAAAGAAAGACCAGACAAAAAATTTCAATCTAGCTTCTTTTACTCGTGGATCTAAAGGAGCATAAAAACCATAAATCTTGTGACAACTGAGAGCAGTTATACAGGGGTGATATCAATGTGCAATACGTGTGATAAGCAAATCATGCAGAGTCAGACCACGTTTGCAAGATTGCCGCGCAGTACGCAAGTGATTTGCTGTCAATCTTGAAGGCCAGGTACAAAAACTTTTTTAGATAAAGGACTGTTCTTAGGAACCAGTCTGATATTTTCATAGAATTAAATCCAAGTTATGAATTATGTTAGTGCCAAAACATTTGTAAATAGCAGAGAAAGATTTTAAGACGATCTTGACATCAAAGGTCCTTTTTTCGTGAGCTTTCGTGAGGAAGATAGCTTCTGGGAGATTTGTGGAAGAGGATGGACAGCAGCAGCAGGCAGGCGTGTGTCACCACCTCAACCATAGTAAGTTTTACAGTTTTTATACACAGGGTTTATTCACAGCTTTATAACATTAATGTTTTCCAATTCATTCATTCATTCATCTTCATGTCGGTTTTCTTCCCTTTTGGGGTCGCCACAGCGGAATGAACCGCCAACTCTCTGGCATATGTTTTTACGCAGCGAATGCCCTTCCGTGCCGCAACCCATCGCTGGGAAAATGTTTTCCAATATATAATGTAATTTTTCTAATTGGTATTAGTTAATATTGCGTCATTACTGCTCATGAATTAAACACCATATTTCGTTATTCACTATTTTTATTTGATCTAATCATTATATTTTTGTATTTTGTCTTTTACTAGTTTTTTTTTTCTACAAATCTTATCTAATCTTTTGTAATGTCTATATATTTACATCGATTCTTCTGATGAAGGGGAATTCTCCTATGGGGTGGAGATGATGGCTGTGGCAGAGGCCCGAAGCATTAGTGATAGAAAAAAAACTGTTTATTTGTAAAGAAACCTGTATATATGTAAATAAAATAACTTGTGAAATGGACACTGAAAGCCTTATTCAAACTAAACTGTTTGAGTTGATGTAAAATAGTGTGAGGTTCATATTTGTAATCTCAAAAGTCATGTTGCTCTACATTTATAGTTGTTTACAAAGAGAAATTTTTTAATAAAAATTAAAATCTGTTTTTTATTTACTTTTCTTTGTACCACACAATTCTGGGCCTTTATAAAATATTAACAGTAGATATTTCCCAGATTTTGAAAATTTTATTTAATCTGAAAGAAAAACTGGAAAAAAATTATAATTAAAAACAACATTTTCTGACACAATGATTAAAAACAAGACAAAAATACCAGGCAAACTGTTATAACTACAGTATAATTATTGAGGTAAAAGGCTTAATGGGTGTCATGCTGTACATTGTTTTGTGAGGTTATTTGTTGTATTTTGTGTGTTCTTGTTAACTTTTATGGAAAATTCTCTGTCTCTTCCCACCTAAGTCTGTGTCCTGTCATTGAGTTCAGGTGCTGCTCGTTACCGCCTCTCTGATTGGTCCCTATATAATGAGTGCTCTGGAAACACTCTGTGCGAGGTGTTCTTGTGTGCAGATGTGCTTCTGATCTTCCCAGTCCTGCAAACAACACTGATCCGGTCTCGCTTGCCCTCAGTCTGCTTGGAGTCTCTGGCACTTTAGCTGAGTTTTTAAGTTTGTTGCTGAAAGAGTGAGCACAGTTTGGACGAGTGCTTCTGTTTATGTTTTCTGACTTCTGTTTGGAGCCTGTGTTCTAAAACAATAAAATCTTCATCTCTCGCATCTGGATCGGCAGTCTGGTTCTTGTGACAGAACACCTCGCCACGAAATGGATCCAGCGAGGGATAGTCCAATCCGAAGCGCTGTGGAGTGCCAAGGAGCCATGCTGGGCCGCCATGAGGATGAGCTTCGAGACAGGTTGTTGAGTCTCTTTCTGCTCAAGTGGCAGAGCTTTCCCAAAAACTGGAAGCTGTCCACCTTAGCGCCACACACCGATTTGGCTCAAGCCACGCAGTCCACGAGCCGAAGATCAATAATCCGCCCGTATATGCGGGGGAACCCACCCAGTGGCGGGCGTTTCTCACCCAATGCGAGGTCACCTTCTCACTCCAGCCCCATACCTATGCAAAGGAGAGGTCCCGGGTTGCATTCGTCATCTCTCTCCTAACCGGAAGGGCTCGCAGCTGGGGAACGGCCATGTGGGAGGCTAACGCTTCCTGCTGTGATCAATACACAGAGTTTCGAAGGGAGATGATTAAAGTCTTTGATCACTCTCACGTTGGAAGAGAGGCGTCTCATCAGCTGGCTGCTATCCATCAAGTTAACCTGTCAGTTTCGGACTATAGCATTGAATTCTGTACCTTGGCAGCTACAAGTGGTTGGAATGAGACCGCCCTTTTCTCTCGTTTCCTGGAGGGGCTCGGACCCGAGATCAAGGAGGAACTCTACGCCAGAGAATTACCGCAGGGATTGGATCAGCTCATTGAGTTAGCCTCCCGCATTGACAAATATCGTTCTCAACACCACCGCCCTAGTTCCAGAATGCCCCTGGCACCCCCTCTTGAGGCAGGCAGGGCTCAGACAGGAGCTGCAGGAGAGCCAATGCAGCTGGGTCGTCTCCATATTACCCCTGCCGAGTGGGAGCGTCGCATTTGTCAGGGACTCTGTCTATACTGTGGGGGACAGGGTCATTTCTCCCTGCGGTGTCCGGTAAAAGGGAGAGTTCAGCAGAAGTAAGGGGATGTCTGCTGAGCGCCGTCACCTGTTCCCCAGGAGTCTCTAGTCACACGGTGCTGGATGTTCAACTGAAGTTGTTGGCTAGATCTATCCAGTGCCAGGCCTTAGTGGATTCGGGAGCTGAAGGAAATTTTATGGCATGGGACTTCATGAAGAAGAACAATATTCCTCACTCCCCTGTGGCAAATTCTCCTTCAATCTTCTCCTTGGATGGGAGGGAACTGGCAAAGATTCGACTCATCTCGCAGCCGGTGAGGCTTTCTGTTTCTGGAAATCACCGTGAATTTATTTCATTTTTTATTTTTGAGTCTCCTAAGTTTCCTCTGGTGCTAGGTCACCCCTGGCTAGTCCAACACAACCCACAGTTTGATTGGACAAGGGGAACTATTAGATCCTGGAATATTGACTGTCATAAGTCTTGTCTTGAATCTGCAGAATCTGGTGTTTCTCCTACTTCTGTGTTACAGGTCGAACCTAGTGATCTGGTGGGGGTTCCCGAGGAGTATCACGATCTGGGGTTGGTCTTCAGCAAGTCACGGGCCACCACTCTACCTCCCTCACGACCGTATGATTGCTCTATTGAAATTCTTCCTGGCTCCACCCCCCCTAGGGGGCGCATTTACTCATTGTCTGCGCCTGAAAGGGATGCCCTTAAGGAGTATCTCTCTGAGGCCCTAGCTGTAGGGACCATTGTTCCCTCCACTTCTCCTGCTGGTGCAGGATTTTTCTTTGTAGAAAAGAAGGATGGCTCGTTAAGTCCCTGCATTGATTATAGGGGTCTTAATAATATTACTATTAAGAATAAGTATCCCCTACCCCTTATGTCATCAGCATTTGACATGTTGCAAGGGGCTAAAATTTTTACAAAGTTAGATCTGCGCAATGCCTATCACTTGATCAGGATGAAGGAGGAGAGCCAATGGTTAACTGCGTTTAACACTCCCCTCGGGCATTTTGAATATAGGGTTCTTCCGTTCGGGCTGGCTAATGCTCCTGCAATCTTTCAGGCCTTAATAAATGATGTTTTGCGGGACATGATCAATGTATTCGTTTATGTCTACTTAGATGATATCTTGGTTTTTTCCCCTGATGAACAGACTCATTTGCTTCATGTCCGCCGTGTACTGCAGCGGCTGTAAGAAAATCGTTAGTATGTAAAGTCGGAGAAAATCCTTTTTCATGCCCGTTCGGTTCCTTTTCTGGGGTACATTATTTCGGCGGAGGGGATCAGCATGGACCAGTCTAAAGTTCGAGCTGTGCTGGAGTGGCCTGTGCCTCAAACTCGAGTTGCCCTCCAACGTTTTTTAGGGTTTGCCAACTTTTACAGACGGTTTATCCGTGGCTACAGTCAAGTAGCTTCCCCGCTTACGGCCCTCACCTCATCTAAGGTTCCCTTTTTTTGGTCCAGTGAGGCCCAAACAGCTTTTGACCGTCTTAAGCTACTTTTCACATCCGCTCCCATCCTTATCACTCCCGATCCTTCTCTCCAATTTATTGTTGAGGTGGATCCCTCGGAGACCGGGGTAGGAGCTGTGTTATCCCAACGTTCGCTAAAGGATAGTAAGGTTCACCTCTGTGCCTTTTTTTCACGTCGGTTATCGCCGGCCGAGCGGAACTACGACGTCGGGAACCGGGAACTTCTTGCTATCCGCTTAGCACTCGAAGAATGGCGTCATTGGCTTGAAGGGGCCATTATTCCATTCATTGTCTGGACCGACCATCGGAACCTTGAATATATCCGATCAGCCAAGCGTCTCGGTGCACGTCAAGCACGATGGTCTCTATTTTTTGGGAGATTTAATTTTTCTATCTCATATCGACCTGGGTCCAAGAACACTAAGCCGGACGCGCTATCTTTTGTTTAAGTGGTCCCTGTTCTAATCCTGAACCCATTGTGCCTGAGAGGTTCGTTGTAGGTCACGTCACTTGGGGAATTGAACGCTCGGTTCGGGAGTCCTTAGTAGGTGTGCCCAGTCCCGCCAATTGCCCCACTAATCGCTTGTTTGTTGTTGAGTTACTATGCCCTGCCGTGATGCGCTGGGCCCACGCCTCTAAGATCTCGGCACATCCTGGGGTCAGGAGAACTCGAGCGTTAATCAGCCAGAGGTTTTGGTGGCCTCAATTGGATCGAGACGTTCGGGTTTTTGTTAGATGTTGTCCAGTTTGCGCTCAGAATAAATCCTCAAACTCTCCTCCGACGGGGTTGCTTCACCCGCTACCGACGCCCTCTCGTCCCTGGTCACATATAGCCCTTGATTTTGTTACAGGGCTACCTGAGTCCAAGGGTAAGACGGTAATCCTCACTGTAATAGACCGTTTTTCGAAAGCCGCTCACTTCATTCCCCTCAAGGGCCTTCCATCCGCTCGTGAGACGGCCCAAGCTTTGGTTGAAAACGTTTTCAAATTGCACGGGATGCCCCGTGATATTGTTTCTGACAGAGGTTCGCAATTCACCTCCCAGTTTTGGCGTGAGTTCTGTCGGTTGATTGGATCCTCTGTCAGTCTCTCATCCGGGTTTCATCCACAAACTAACGGACAAGCAGAAAGAGCCAACCAGGAGTTGGGAAGATTATTGCGTGTTTTAACCAGTAAGAATCCCTCTGCTTGGTGTGACCAATTACCTTGGGCCGAGTTTGCCCATAACTCACAACTTTCTTCCTCTACTGGTGTCACCCCTTTTGAAGCGTGTTTAGGGTATCAACCACCTTTATTCCCCTCTTTAGAGAAGGAGGTAGCAGTGCCCTCTGTGCTGGAATTCATGAAACGTGCGCAGCACACTTGGGAGAGAGTTAAGGCCGCACTGTCCAAGGCAGGAGATCACATCAGTCGGTCCGCTAATAAGCGTAGGAGGCCAGCACCACGATACATTTGTGGGCAAAAGGTCTGGTTATCCACTTTAAATCTCCCTCTTAAGTATCCTGCGCGCAAGTTAGCCCCCTGTTTTATCGGGCCATTACTAACATTACTAAAGTTGTTAATCCTGTTACAGTGCGTCTACGTCTTCCTAACTACCTGTCTCGTGTCCACCCCGTCTTTCATGTTTCCTGTGTTAAACCTGCGCTCCTTACCTCTGTCTCGACACCCAGGGCTCCGCCTCCACTTATCATTGATGGGACCCCTTGTTACAAAGTTAAGAAATTATTGGATGTCAGAAATAGAGGTAGGGTAGGTTTTTGGTAGATTGGGAGGGGTACGGTCCTGAGGAGAGGAGTTGGATTCCGGCCCGTGATGTTTTGGACCAGTCCCTGATTGATGATTTTTTCAGCTCCCGGAGAAACAGCATTAATTCAGCGCCTTGAGGCGCTTCTTGGAGGGGGGGCTCTGTCATGCTGTACATTGTTTTGTGAGGTTATTTGTTGTATTTTGTGTGTTCTTGTTAACTTTTATGGAAAATTCTCTGTCTCTTCCCACCTAAGTCTGTGTCCTGTCATTGAGTTCAGGTGCTGCTCGTTACCGCCTCTCTGATTGGTCCCTATATAATGAGTGCTCTGGAAACACTCTGTGTGAGGTGTTCTTGTGTGCAGACGTGCTTCTGATCTTCCCAGTCCTGCAAACAACTCTGATCCGGTCTCGCTAGCCCTCAGTCTGCTTGGAGTCTCTGGCACTTTAGCTGAGTTTTTAAGTTTGTTGCTGAAAGAGTGAGCACAGTTTGGACGAGTGCTTCTGTTTATGTTTTCTGACTTCTGTTTGGAGCCTGTGTTCTAAAACAATAAAATCTTCATCTCTCGCATCTGGATCGGCAGTTTGATTCTTGTGACAATGGGCTAATTCCACAATTGCTATCGCGTTCTGTCTAGTACAGCGCAGTTCTTTCCAGTTATAGCAAAGACAATGGCCCTAGCTTTGTTTTGCAGTTGCTCTTTGCAGAAATTTCCATAATTTAGTGTGAACGAAGTACGTTGTTTATGCAAAAAAAAAAAGCTAGAGTGACTCCCAGCAGTGAAGCAGAAAACTGATTTTTTTACCTAAAGTTGTACACTGATACAAAGATGTGCTTTTCCCGGCTCAATAACTTGAGGGATAAATGATACTAATAAACATGTGTGAGCTTTTTTGTGATTTGTGTAACTTGTTTTTAGCCAACAAGCTAAAAAGCTGTTTGAGCAGAAATAATCCTTCTTTAGAGATCACAGAAATGTGTTTTTTTGGGTCGGCTCTTTGCAGGCGCTCCCTCAGCCATCTCCCTGACTCCCCTCAGCTGCTTCTGCATTGACAGCAATATATTTCTGGGATTTCTAAAGAACGATTATTTCTGCTCAAACTGCTTTGTAGCTCGTTACGACGATCACGACGAGCTCTCATTTGTTTACTATCAGGGCTTCTACCTTGTCACATGTAATGTTGCTTGTTTTTAATCATGAAATTAACTGTACCTGTTGCGCGATAGTTTGTTGTATTCTAGATCAGTGGTTCTCAAACTTTTACTAGTACCACCTCAGAAAAAATGGACTATTGTATCTTTCAGTTGGGAAATCACAATGGATCTCTGTCCTGCCCATCGGGCTACCTTACACGGTGGAACAATATTCACTGGTACCTTGAGATACGAATGCTTCGTTATAAAAAATTCAGGATTTGAAAGGCCACTCAAATAAAAAATTGTTCCAAGATATGAAAAAATTCCAATATACGAAAAACGTGCTCAAGAAATGCATATACGACATTTGAAATTCAGGAAGAAGACAACACTGGGTATCACGTGACTGCTTTCAACTCACCTGCTCTCCTATTGGTCAGTTCCAATAAGGGTTATTATTTTCATATATTTTATTCTGTTTTAATTTTCTATTCAGACTTTTATTATTATTCATTAGTCGTAAAATGTGTACTTTTAAGAATCCTACTTTTACTTTTAGTACTTTTAGTCGAAGCTGGGCTGAATGCGAGATTTCCATCCCGCGTGCTGGGCGCTCCGACGGTGGATTTGCTATCTGCCACAGAGAGTTATCAGAACATGGGCTGCTGGCATCTTCTGACGACTTCTGTGTGCTTGATAATGCAATCCCCACTGCTGCATCGAAGACAGCCGGTGCATCTCCCGAAGGATACAGTATATTGCTCTTCCAATCTGGCTGGTTATGCAGCGGAGGAGATAGTCGAATTGCTTACCTTGGCTGCCGGAGAAGTTTGGTTACAGGTGTCACTGCCCCTCATATCTGATATCTCCAGGCTGGATGTGTGGGTTATGGAGTCACATGGTGTTCATAAACCGCTGCCGCTCAGATCCTGTATTGCCCGGAATGGAGCTGACCAGAACTTGAAAGGCACGTCTTACTTAATAAAAGAGGGTTGTCAGTCTCCACTCTCACGCTCCTCTTGATGGCGTTGTAGCTAGAGGGTACGATGCAATTCCCCAGGTAGAGAAGGCTCTGGCGGTGCATTATGCCCTTGTAACCCTGCCGCCTGGCATGATCAGCCGAGGCCCCATCTTGCTAGGTAAGCTGTCGTTGGACCTGACTTTGAGAGCTTACACTAACACGGGTCAAGCTGCTGCTGCACTGCATGCCATGGCAACCGTTGAAGTATTCCAAGCCTCGGCCTGAAAGATTTTCAGGAGGGGTGTTGTCGCCCAGGTCCTGAGAGGCCGTAGAGGACTTCACATCGCGGGTCTCTACGGTCAGGAAGAAGGTGGAGGGTCTGTGAGAACCCATGACGCCGCATAGGTGGAGATCCCCTTCTAAGTCAGCTGCCCCACCATCTGCTTGATGCAGGAGAAATGTTCTCAGTCCTTCTCGGATCATCAGCCCCGTGCCAGAGACAACGAACTATAGTGGCTATGAGGAGTTGACGCAGGAGCAGTATTGTACGGGGGCCATCCCCCCAACATCATCAGGGGAAGAGGAAATTGTAAGCAGTCCAAGAACTCAAGGAGTCCAGCTGCCATGTGGGCTTTGCCCCCAGCCCGCCCCCCCTGGGAGGTAGGGGATGCCATCGCCATCAGGCAGTGGGCCCACAGGTCAGATCTTAGTTTCATTCAAATTTAACTTTCGAATGCAACTCTCATTTCAGAGAATCAAGGGCGTAGCGTCTGATACAGTGCAGCTTTAAGTGAGCTTTGAGTGAGACCTCCTTGGTTGGAACCAGTATCCGCTAGTTTGTGGCCCCGCTTGGGAACTATCTGCAAAGTATGTATGGCGCCATTAGTGAAGTTAGGAAACTTGGTGGGAGCTTCCCATTATGTCCCTTGGCTCATACACATTTTCCGGCGCTTTTCTAGTTCCCTAACCCACATGCGGGTTGCGTCCAATCCTCAACCTGCGTATTCGGAAGGCTTATCTGAGACTTGGGTTCATTTAGTTCGTCACACGTGATCTAATGGATGCATACTTCACATGAGTATACTGCCTCGGCACAGACCTCTTCGATTGACCTTAAAGGTCGAGTGGATCAGTACTGCGTCCTCCCCTCAGCTTGTCTCTGTATCCTCACTGCTTCTCAAAGGTGTTTTAGGTGGCTTAGTCCCGTTATACAGGAAAGGGTTTGAATCCTGATGTACTGGAAGACTGGCTGATAGTGGCCTTGTCGAGCTCTAAGTTGATTTGTCACAGAGACAGGGTTTAATGTCACCTCAGCCGTTGGGCTTCGGATCAACCCAGAAAGGAGCCATCTAACCCCTGGCCTGAGCATATCCTTCTGGGTTCTCAGCGCATCTGAACTCTCCTTTCTTCTCCGTTCCACTAAAACTCCTCCTTGGCAACGAAAGTTGAGTAGCCTTTGCCCAAAGCTATGTCATGTGCTAAACATGAAGTTAGAGTGTTTGTGTTTGCGTGAACGGGTGAAAGGCGTATTGAAGCGAGTGCATCGATCAGGTGTGTTTGAGCACGTGTTTCGAAGGACCAAAAGTCATTGGTTGTGAAAGGGGGAGCGATGTGTGTGGGAGATTTAGTTAGAGCGCATCTCTCCACTCACAGTAGCAAATCTGTTTAGTCATTAGGTAGGTGGTTAGGTTGTATTTAATTTAACTTGACTAGGTTTTCTCTTGTTTTTGTGATTCTGGTTAATTCATCAATTTATTCTTTTTTTTTCCCCTTTCCTTTAGTGATTGCCCAATTTGTTAAAGTATAGTATCAGCTTCACAAACAGAAAGAGTGCCAGCACTGAATTTCAACTAATTTTGACAATTAAACTCAAACACCTTTCAACATAGATCTACAGCAGTGGTTCTCAAACATTTTTCACCAAGGACCACCTCCAAAATTTTTTATTTTACATTAAAATACACGAGTACAGTATATCCCCAGCATATAGGCCTTCCTGTTCAGCTACAGTTAAGTACAGTTCAATTAAAAGGCAATATTGTTGATAATCAAATATGTATTCATTTTAGCAGCTATATACAGCCTGAACTTTAAGAATGTAATGATTACAATTCCTTTTCTCTTTCATTCTCGCTATCCCCCTTTCTCTCCCTCATTCTCGCTCTCTCCCTCCTCTTCTCTCACTCTCTACATCCACTTTTCTCTTGCTCCTCTCTCTTTCCCTCCCTTTCTCTCTACTTGTTCTCTATCTCTCGCTCCTCTTCTCTCTCTTCCTCCTCTATCTGTCTTGGCTCTTTCTCTCACTCCCTCTCTTTCTGTAAATTATGTAAATGTTATTAGCTCTGCTTTCAAGTGCTTTCAATTTAATCATGAGATTATATTACACTTTCAATAGTTGTAATATTGTTCTAAATTTACATTTATGCATTTGGCAGACTCTTTTGTCCAAAGTGACATACAATAGGGGAGAGACAATATGCAATCTGTTACACCGTCAAAGTCTATCTCCGCTTGTCATAATAGCCAAACCAGTGAGGGAGTTGAGGAAGAAGATAAAGACAGAGGAGGAAACAAAGAAAGTTGTTTTTATTTTTTACAGTAGGTGTTTCCTGAAGAGAAGAGTTTTCAGTTGCTTTTTGAAAGCTGTTAGTGTTGCTGCTTTCCTGACTGGATCAGGGAGTTTGTTCCAGCAGCCAGGGACAGTGAAAGATAAGATTCTGCTGAGAGATCTTCTGCCCTTGTGGGACGGAACCACGAGTCGCTGTTCCTTCTCTGAGCGCAGGCTTCTGGAAGGCATGTAGGAGCATATGAGCTCATGGAGGTAGACAGGGGCTGATCTGGAGATAGTTTTGTATGCCAGCGTTAGCGATTTGAATTTAACCCGAGCTGCAATGGGGAGCCAATGAAGAGGGGAGTCACATGAGCTCGTTTCGGTTCCTTGAAGATAAGACGAGCTGCAGAGTTCTGGATCATCTGCAGAGGTTTAAGCGCATTTGCTGGAAGTCCTGCTAGGAGAACGTTGCAATAGTCCAGACGTGAGAAGACCAGAGCCTGAACCAGGAGTTGAGTTGAGGAGTGGAGTTGAACCAGCATGCTCAGTTAAGAAGGGCCTGATCTTTCAAATGTTGTGCAGTGCAAATCTACACGCTCGAGTTGTCTTTGTGATGTGGTCTTTGAAGGACAGCTGTTCATCCAAAATCACTCCAAGATTTCGGACTGTAGGAGAAGGGGTGACTGTAGAGGATTGCAGCTGGATGTTGAGGTCGTGATGCACAGAGGGATGAGCTGGGATTACCAGAAGTTCTGATTTAATGTCAGCTTCTTCCCCTGACTTGATGTCGTTCAGACAGTCAGTTATGCTGTTAGTTACTGACAGGTCATCAGGGGGGAACGACAGATAGAGTTGAGTGTCGTCAGCGTAGCAGTGGTAGGAGAAGGTCTGAGGATTGACGTGTCTGAGGATGATAGGGCCCAGGGAGGTGAAAGGGGCCGAGTAGTTTATGAGTGTTTGGAAATGATCAGCGAAGTCATCTGCAGTGATCAGATGTAGACAGAAGAGTCCAATAAATCAACATTTGTTTTGTGATGTTATGATTTGTTTTATCGTTAATCAGAGTGAGGTATTTGGTTTCGTTGCAAGCTCTAATGTGAGTGATCTAACGTAATGAACGCAATGTTGTTTCAATAAAGTTTCTTTTAACGTTATTGAAGTGTTGTGTGGTAAACATTTGTGTTCAAACCTTTTGTTGTTCATACTGAAAGTAAAACAAATCTGTTGATTTTGTTGTTTTGCTAAATAAGTATCTAGTTTCAAGTCATAGTGCACTGAAAAGTGATTTTGGAGAATGGTAAATATAATCTGTGGAAACCATATAAAATGTACATGATTATTGCAGCCAGCCAACGAATTCTAAAGTAATGGGTAAATTCTTCATATGCTACCCATTCGTCAACAGTAAGAACCATCACATAGAAAAATGCAGTAACATATACCCCCTTTTTTCTCTTTCAAGCATACGTTTCGGTGTCTCACTATGGGATACGCCCCTTCCGCGTATTCCTCAGAAGCACTATTTCATTACGCCAGCCCGTATTGGCTGGCAGACATGACGCTTAGTCATGGGAGGTGCTCCCTCACCCTCTATAAAAGTAGGGACACTGCCTCATGAGAATATACTGGCTTGCGAGGGAGGGCGAAGCGTACCGTCTTTGCTTGTGCGGGAACAGGATCCCGACTAAAGACACACACCAGGTCTGCCCCGCATTTCTCGGGCTGAAACATGCCCAGGCAGCGATAGAGAATCCAGACGCCTGCGAGCATTGTGCCCGGTACACGATCAAGAGCCTCCGTCGAAGGCTAGCGCGCCAAGCTAGCACGAAATGGCGAAGATGTGTTTCCAACCACTTATGTCATAGGCACCTGTTACATACGAAACTCAATAAAGTTTTCACTGTGTCCTCAAATGTTGCAAAACATCACAGAACACACAATCAATCTCAGTGAGTTTTCGCTACATCAGAGATAGCGACTCACACTCAACCCATCGACGCGCTGGGCCATCGCGCATGCGCTGTGTCGAAGATAAATGGGTCCCTAGGGCAACCACAAGAGTGCGCCATAACATTAAAAGAGAGTTATTGGCGCACGTGTATACGGTCCCGGTGGGTGCTGAGACCTATTCAGCTGGGTTACAGGCTGCAGTTTGCAACCTCCCCACCCCAATTCAGAGGGATAATTCCCTCTTGTGTACGGGGAGAATTAGTTCACCTTCTCCAGGAGGAAATTACCTCGCTGTGGGCGATAAGGGTTATTCCACCCGAGGAGAGAAACAGCGGGTTTTACTCGAGATACTTTCTTGTTCCAAAAAAGGGTACTCGAGCTCTCCGCCCCATATTAGACCTGCGGACACTGAACAAATACCTGAAAAGATTCAAATTCAGAATGCTTACGCACTCCACCCTGCTGAAACTAGTGGGTCCAGGCGATTAATTTACATCAATCGATCTGAAGGATGCATATTTTCACATAAAAACAAATCCGTATAAAAACACCACAGGAAATATCTGAGATTTTATTTCCAAGGCGTGGCATACGAGTACCTAGTCCTCCCGTTCGGTCTGTCCCTCAGCCCAAGAGTGTTTGTGATATGTACAGAACTCTTGACTCCTCTCAGAGAGAGGGGCATCCGTCTCGTTACATACATACACTCTCAGAAAAAAAGGTAAACGGTGGTACAAATAAAGTACCTCAAAGAACACATCTGTACCTTTTCATTAGCCGTACCTTTATAGGTACATATTACGCCTGTAATGGTACTGTTTAGCTCCTTTTAAGGTACGACTGACAAAAAGGTACAAATTTGTTCCTACAGTACATAATGAAGGTTCCTTAATTGGTTGCTGTGTTAGTGACAATCCACAGCAACAGTGTTATGATTGGTTGAACTGGTTAAATATAATTCAAAGGCGCGAGTTTCGGTCACTGAAGAATTCACATATGAGTTTGGGTTAGCTTTCAAGAACCGTGACCGCGGGACAAATATTTATGATGAAAACCACTAAAGGTTACTTAAAGGCGACAAAGTGAGTTGTTTTTACTATTTACGAACGTTTTAAAGTGTTTTATTAGGGAATTCGGTTTCAACGTTAGACAAACGACGCTGTTCACAAGTTTTTATTACGTTATGGTCCAGATTTGCACTCTATTATGTAATATTAATAATGAAAATAAACATAATTGGGTAATTATTTTGTTGTAATGAACAGTTCGTCGATAAATTTTGTTGTTGTTTTCAGGTGGAACTGTCCACAGACTGCGGCCGAGAAAACGGAGAGCGGGAAACACAGTGGAATTTTCCTGAGGCTGAGATCGAGCGGCAACATATTCAGCATGGCCTTAGAGACCTTAACCTCTGAGGAACTGGTGGCCAAACTGACGGAGATGGGATTGGATTTCACAGATGTAGAGAAAAGCAAATTTAAAGGTAAGGCCAACATGACGTTTATGTTTGTTATGCTAAAGTTTTGTGTAACGTTAGCTGTCGTGGGTGTAACGTAGACTCACGGTGCCTAATGGTGTTCGGAACACTCGACTTTAATGTCAATTCTAGAAATAAATGGTAAAAGTATTTTCGGGGTTCTTTCGTTTGTGCTCTTTCATTCACGACCATCAGAGAGGCATTTCATTCAGTCATTCGAAAGATATCCGAGTCAGTTTACGGAGAGTGCCCCCTCGAGGTAGCTGCTGGGGTGAGAAAGACTCGATTCCGCAAAATGCTGATTTTTTAATCCGGACACTGTGTGTGTAGGTGTTTTTTCTTATTTTCTTCCAAATTAGTTGTCCAAAACACACCAATTAAGCTTTAAAGTTCGTAAGACCCTCCCCTGGCGATCTGAAGCACAATCAGGTCTTTGTTCCACAAGAGCGCTATATGCTAAATAAACTTCTCCAAGTGTCCGAAATACCCTGAGTTTACATTAACATTAAGTTAACATTACATGTTCGGTGCATAATAAAATCACTGAAGGTTTCAGAAAATGTGTTTGACTGCTTGAACCATTTTCCAAAACTACCTCTGGAAGTGGTTTTATTAAAGGTTGATGTAAACAAAAGAATAGCAGCAAAAACTGTGAAGCCCAGTGTTTCTGGAAATGTCATACAGACGCTAGTTTGTAAAGGCCCTAAGCGATATGTGATTGCTTCTTGCTTTAATTCATGAAATAAAATATCAGTGACTAACGTTTATTTTTGTAACTACTTATTTGTCTTTTTTTTTTTTTTTTAGATTTTGAAGTTGATGGTGAAACAGTCAGTACTGGGCTCACAGATCACATGATTGGGCAGCTTTTTGAGACGTCTATTAAGAAGCAGGTTAAATTCATCAAACTTGTTAATCATTTGAAAGAGAAACAAGGCAAAGAAATATCTCCTTGCTCAACTACACTCTCAGAATCTTCAGCAGTGAGGTAATGTTTAGTCCAGACTAAGTAATCAGTGATTAGCAAAGCTGTGCTTGACTTTGATTAACAGCATCTTCGATTATCCCCTTTACAAATGTGTTCATGTTAAATGTAAATTCTCAATTTTTTCTCATAAATTTAGATCTCACCATGTGTGATACATCTGACAGAACAAATATTTTGTGTAATATTATGTAATGTATTTCTAGAAATATATATATTTTTAGAATCATTTTGGGATATTTTAGCTCCATCTGTATTCTTTGTTTTTAACAGTCAAAAAAAACCGGCCAGACTCGTTTCCTGGTGTATTTGTGCTACCAAGATTTCCAATTGATGTTCAAACTAAACTGGATAACAAAGAGCTAGTACAAATGAACAACTTGTTTCGACAAAAATTTTTTCGAGTGAAGGTTCTTGTCTCAAAATACCCCTTTCTCAGGGATGCAGAAAGGAATGGATATGTAAGTCTCCATCAAAATCATTTTGAGTTTTAAGAAACACTAAACTTTTTAAACAAATGCTCATTGTCCAATTGCATTGTCGGGAGAAATGAGCATATACAAAAAGTAAAGTGTTCAATCAATGTTTAGGTATTTTACCATTAAAGGACTCTGTAAATAATTTTTTTTTTGTTTTGTTTTTTAGTCAAAAACATTTTTTTTAGATATTTAATTTGTATTTAAACTTTCTCTTGTCATAACAGCATACCTGGCACATGTCACTCAAAAGAAAATTTAAGACGGAAAGGTCCCCACTTGTTCATGAAGAGGAGGTCAAGAAGATAAAGCAGAAATATGGCCACAATGTGAGGAAAAGTCAAGATGATCCAACTAACTGTGAACGAACAAGCAGATCTCTGGTAAGTAAAGTAATAATAAATGTAGTTGATGCTTATTGTATTATTAGAATTAATTGTAAGCTAATGACTATAAAATGTTTTTTTTTTGTAGTATTTTTTTTCATAGGTTGACCATGAGTCGTCTGTTGGTGAGGATGCTATTAGTTCCCATGTAAAGACATTACAGGACCAGATCAAAAAGACCCAACCCGACTCAACAGTTGTCGATGAAAAAAGGAGACTTACATGTTCTTGGAGGAGGAGAGAAACAACAGATGGCGTTCCTGTTGCTGAAATTTTGCAAAAATATCCTTTTCTCAGGACAACTTCAGCTGTGAGTTTTTTTATTCATCCATAAAAAAAATATGCCTTGAATTTGTGTTTGTTTATTTTAAGACATTTCATTGCATTTGTAATAAAATCATAGATTGAAATACAATGATGTCTCATTTACACTGCAGGCCTTAATGCTCAATTAGGATTTGATGACTACACCTGTTTTTTCTTCTGTTTACATTTTAAACATTTTTAACCCATTTCTGGTTCACATGTTTACACTTGCCAAAGCAACATGCACAAGACACATACTTTCCAATTACGATGCGATGTCATTCAACCACTGTAAATCTCATACTGAATTGTCTCAATTAAATGATGTTGAGTTTGAAGTGCATCAGAAAATGAAGTTTGACCTGTTTACAGATTGTCTCAGATCTGATTTATTTCTACATATGTATGAGGCCTGAACCCCTCAAAATACCTTCATGCATGTGCTGTATCAAAAATCAAATCCAATCTTTCACATATGGTCAAGTGAATCTAAATCTATATTGGGTCACATTTGACTGTCAGTGCAAATGGAGGTTTGATTGCACTTATTGTAGTTGCTAAAGAAATCTTGCAATTACTATAACATATATTTCTGGTTTATAGAATAGAACATAAAACATTAGTCTACTGTTTTATTCAACAATGTTATATAATTTTTTTGTATTTGCTTTTCAGTTGTTCCATGAAATGGGACGCATGAATGCCATTGCTGATTTAAGTCGCCGTTTTCAGGATTCATTTAGCCACATTGTGTCGGGTGTTTTGAGGTTGACCAAGGGGAAATCGGTTATAGAAGCGGATTACATGGTTGCCAGAAATGAAGCCCTTTTGGAGAGCCTTTCTGGTACGTCTTTTTTTGTAATGAATGTTAGTTACAGGTGTGGTCTGTGATCTTTGGTTGAATTCTCAAAAAGCAACTTAAAGGTGTTTTGTTTTTTGCTTTTGTTGCAACACATTTTGAAAAACATGAATGGCCAGGGGATTCTATACAGACCCAAAATAACCAGTCAAGGAATGAGCATTTATTAAAAGACTATATTGATGGGCATTTTTTAAAGAACATCCTTTTTGTACCAAACATCCTAAATCTTTAAGTTTGCACTTTTATGAAGATGAATTTGAGGTAGTAAATCCTTTAGGGTCAAAAAGAACTAAGCATAAACTCTGTGCTATCTATTACATGGTTGGTAAAGTTGACTTAAAATATAGATCACAACTCAAACATATTCCTCTTGCCTTACTCGTCAAACATTCTTTGTTTAGGCAGCATATGGATTTGATTCTTGAGCCTTTGCTTGATGATTTAAAATTACTTTCAACTGATGGATTTCCTCTTTTCATAAATGGTAAGCTCCTAAATGTTTACGCTGCTCTTTCTTCTATCTCAGGAGATAATTTATCTGCACATATGATGAGTGGATTTAGCATGTCCTTTAACTCTGGACATATCTGTAGATATTGTATGGCTACTCATGCAAGTACAAATACTTTTTTTGTGTGGAGAAAATCATAATTAGAACCTCAGACGTTCACCGCCATCATTTAACTGCTGTACATGAAAACCCAGCCAATGCTGCATTATATGGTGTTGAGAGAACCTGTCCCTTTGATTCACTTGATTACTTTGATGTTACAAAGGGGTTGCCACCAGATATAATGCATGATGTTTTAGAAGGAATAATTCCTTTAGTACTCAAATTAGTTATATGTAAGGCTCATAGAGAAAAGCATGTTACCAGGAACCTTTCAGGAACTGTGATAAAATGGTTCAGATCATACTTAGACGGAAGAGGTTTCTATGTAAACATAGGTGATTACATGTCGAAGTGGACTGCCGTGTCGTGTGGTTCAATCCTTGCTCCTTTACTACTTAACCTGTACATGCTTCCACTGGGCCAAATTATGAGAAGAAACCAGATATCATACCATAGTTATGCTGATTATACACAAATTTATCTAGCTATCTCCCCAAATGACTACAACCCCATAAACTCTCTGGCAATGTCTTGATGAGACTGGATGGAAAACTTTCTTCAATTAAACAAGGACAAAACTGAAGTCATTTCATTTGGAAGCAAAAGCGAGGTTGTTAAGGTTAACATGTATCTCAATGCCAAGGGCCTAACAACTACAAATCAGGTCAGGAATCTTGGGGTGATACTGGACTCTGATCTTAGTCTAAATAGCCACGTAAAATCAATGACAAAATCCACTTATTACCATCTTAGAAACATCACAAGAATCAGATGCTTTGTTTCCAGACGAGATTTAGAGAAACTGATTCATGCTTTCATCTCCAGCAGGCTGGACTACTGTAACTGCCTCTTAACCGGTCTTCCCAAAAACACCATTAAACAGCTACAGCTCGTTCAGAATGCAGTGGCTCGAATTCTAACCAAAACTAGAAAGTCAGAACACATTTCTCCAGTTCTTAAGTCTCTACACTGGCTGCCAGTCTCCTTCAGAAAAGATTTTAAAGTTCTGCTGCTCGTATATAAGTCCAAACATAACTTAGCACCTACCTAAATAACAGACATGATCAGTGAATACACACCAAACAGAGAGCTGAGATCCCACAGATCTAATAAATTAAATCTCCCCCGGGTAAATTCCAAACAGGGAAAATACTCCTTTAGTTACTATGTGGCCCACTGATGGAACCAGCTTCCAGAGGAGATCAAAGGTGCCAACACTTTAGTCACGTTTAAATCCAGGCTAAAGACTCTCCTGTTTAGTTGCGCTTTTGTCGACTGAGCACCAATGTCCGAACAACTATTTTACCTCTGTACTTCAAATCTTAATCTTTGTTTTAATTGATGTTTTAAATTTCAGTGTTTTTAATCAGTTTGATTTTATATGACTTTTTTATGTTTGATTTTAATATATGTACTTTCTTTTTACTCTTTATTTCCAATGTAAAGCACTTTGAATTACCCTGTGTACGAAATGTGCTATACTAATAAACTTGCCTTGCCTTGCCTACCATACAAGAAATAAATGCTGAATTAAGTACTTTCTGTTTAGGTCAAAATGATAAAGCAAATAAACCATCACTGCTGTCTGAGAAAATGTTGCCCAGTTCTAACATTTCAGGATCAGCATCACAAAAATGGTGCTTATTTAGACTTTTACCCTTTTTGATTGCACACCACATTCCACCAAATTCAAATGGAATGTCTATCTTCTGTCTCGAGAAATAATCGATTTTGTTATGGCCCCTTCTATAAAAACAGAAACCTTACCTCTTCTTAATGTAAAACTACAAGAGTTTTTGAAAGAGTTAAAGGATGAATTTGATATTATCACACCAAAATGTCACTATCTCATACATTATGTGAGACTTATTTTGTCTTTTGGTCCTTTGCGTCCTCTATGGTGTATGCGTTTTGAGAGTAAGCATCAATACTTTAAGAATGTGTCTAGTACATGTAAAAACTTCATTAACATTACAACAACATTAAGCAAAAGGTACCAATACAAACAGTGCTGGGAGTTTTCCACAAGAAATATGTTGAGTGATTTTGAAAAAGTAGTTGATACAAGTGTAAAAACTCCTTTCACCTCTTTACCAAAAGAACTTCAGTGTACTCTTAAATGCAAAAATGTCAAGCAATTCACTTCCACAGTAACAAGCCTTTGTACCTTTAAAGGTACAGATTGGTATAGTTTTTTCTGAGAGTGTAGACGACTGGCTAATCACAGCTCAGTCAGAACACAAAGCAAGAGAGCACACAGCATCTCTCCTGGAACACCTACAAAAACTGGGACTCAACTTGAACACAGAAAAAAGTGTGTTAATTCCCAGGCAGCCCATTATTTATCTGGGGCTGTCACTGAACTCCGTGGCATTCATGGCACGTCTCTCGGAGGAGAGAGTGAACAAGTTCATTCAGTGCCTAGCTGCATTTCGAAGGAAAAGCACAATAACCTATCACACATAGCCTCGGGCTCTTAGGTCTAATGGCCTCGGCCCTGATTGTCATCCCTCTTGGAAGACTGTTCATGAGGGACTTCCAACGCTGGGTAGCCTCTTTAAGGCTGGACCCATCGAGACACCCACGAAGTAGAGTGAAAGTGACATCAGAAGCTATGATGTCTCTATGCCATTGGAGACACCCATCCTTTCTGACTTGCGGGGTACCCATGGGTATCATTCAGGCCAGAAAAGTTATAACGACAGACGCGCCGTTGTACGGGTGGGGGGGGGACTCACGAGGGCATGACTGTGAACGGAAGATGGGGTCATCAGCTGACCAATCTTCATATAAACTCTTTGGAAATGCTAGCGGTTTTCCTGACGCTAAAGCATTTTCTCCTCTTTCTGAAAGGACAACATGTTCTAGTGAGAACAGACAATACCACTGTTGTGGCATATATAAACCGCCAAGGGGGACTCAGATCACACCGTTTGCACATGCTGGCACACAAACTGATTTTATGGAGCAGTGTAAATCTCTCATCCCTGAGAGCAACGCACGTTCCGGGTATATTAAACCGGGGTGCGGATCTGCTGTCCAGACGGAATCCACTCTACAGCGAATGGAAACTGAACAGGGAAGTGGCCGAACAAATCTGGAGCATGTATGGCAGAGCCACTGTGGACCTTTTCACGTCCAAGGAAAATGCTCAATGCCCTCTATA
Organism: Danionella dracula; assembly: GCA_900490495.1. Taxonomy (NCBI): domain Eukaryota; kingdom Metazoa; phylum Chordata; class Actinopteri; order Cypriniformes; family Danionidae; genus Danionella; species Danionella dracula. Next base: position 499,095 of record UELW01000278.1, read on the forward strand.
TTTCTCTCTGAAAGATTCGAGCGCGCCACTGGGGATAGATGTGCTGGCACACAAGTGGCCCCGCGCTCTCCTTTAAGCGTTTCCTCCGATCGCGCTGATTGATTGATTGATTAGTTTGACAAATAAAAAAAGGTCAATCAAGGACTGAGACTCATACTGATAGCTCCGCGATGGCCAGGCAAACACTGGTTAGCAGAGATCATACTTATGCTCTTCAAGGAGCCATGGCCGTTCCCGTTACGCAGAGACAGGCAGAGGGGGAAATTTATCAACCTCACCCCCTATGGGCATGGCCAATGAGTGAATTAGTCTAACCTCGGCTGATTTGCGCATTAGTGTCATCAAAACAATACAAAATGCCAGAGCCACGTCCACGAGATATCTTTACGAATGTAAATGGAGTGTTTTTGAACGGTGGTGCACGAACAGACAGGTAATTTTTGTTCACTGGTTGCAATTCTATCATTTCTCCAGGAACTGATAGAGCAAAGAAAAGTGTTTTCAACAATCAAGGTTTATCTGGCTGCTATTTCAGCTTGCCACATAGGTTTTGACAGCAAAATGGTGGGGCAGCACCCTTTACTGCGCAGGTTCATGAAAGGCGCGCTCTACCAGTTTCTAAACCAATCTGTCCCTCATGGGATTTGGTACTTCACACATTTTTATAAACTGGATGTTACATCTCAAAACTTGGGTCACGCGGTTTTGAGTGATCCAGGGATTAGATGGTTGGCAGAAGACTTTGAAACAGGCTATCTGGGCAATACGGGAGTCGTCTATATCCCATAGTGAGACACCGAAACGTACGCTTGAATGACAACAATAGGCTACATGCGTAACCCCAGTTCTCTGATAGTATTAAGTGAGGTGTCTCACCAGAACACCCTCCTTGCATGAGAAGCGAGGAAGAGGTGTGCTTGTTTTGAATGTCGTCATGACGCAGTGTCCCCTCTTTTATAGAGGGTGAGGGAGCACCTCCCATGACTAAGCGTCATGTCTGCCAGCCAATACGGGCTGGCGTAATGAAATAGTGCTTCTGAGGAATACGCGGAAGGGGCGTATGCCATAGTGAGACACCTCACTTAATGCTATCAGAGAACCGGAGTTACGCAAGTAACCTATTGTTTTTTTTTGCTTTAAATTGCACATGCGTCAGCCGCGTTTTTGAATGAGTGAGGGCGACGCTGGATCCTCTGGCTGCCATCGAACAGCAGAAGTCAAGGTAAGCTATTTACATAGGAGCGCTGTATATATATATATATTTTTTTTTATTATGAGATATCACACTTAACTTGTATTCGGCGTTCATTTGTTTAACCATTACTTGAAATTAAAGTTTGAATTTGTCGCTGGCGTCACAATGGCCCGGGACACATCAAGCCGACGATCGGCCTTGGGCAATGTCGGACCGTCAGTCAGGCAACTTAGTTTATTGTGTTCCACGCGTCAGTTTGATGTGTTCAAATAAACAAATTAACCCCAGGCCAACGCAAGGCAACGGCACGTCTGCTTTCGTCGCTGCTAGTTTTTTGCCATCGGTTTGTTGTGTCCAGGGCATTCACCGTCTGCACAACTGCCGGTTATTTGAAATGCCGTCGTGGTGTGCTTTTTACAATATTAGTCAGCATGCATGACTATGTCTTACCGCTGGTTTTAAGCAGGCCCGTCGCGACAAGGCAGGCAAACCAAGCAATTGCTTGGGGCCCCGAGCTGGCCTGGGGCCCCAAGACAATGACTGGTCAAGAATAAAATGCAGCGACAAACTGTGTGAGCGACCCATTGATAGTGAATGCAGTAAAGTGCAATGACACTGTTATCGGGATCCCCCTTAAGGGGGCCCCCTCGCTGACAGTAGCCAGCCAACTACGCGATCTCTGCTGCCGGCAAAATACAAAACTTACTCGGCAGTCATGAAGCGAAATTATCCTTCAGGAAGCCAAAAAAGAAAGAAGAGAAAGGAAGAGGAGGGTAAGAAAAAACAAGGCAGTGGTAAGTGATACACATAAAATAGCTCTACTTGTCTTGTACAAATGGTGCAATTTTGCAGCAGGTAGGCTAGCAGAAATATGTTTATGTATGTTAGCTAAGCTACCTGCCTGACAGCAAATGCTGCATGTAAAGAACAGTTAGAGCAACTTTTTTTTTTTGAACGGACGGAATATGGTTACATACTGTAATATGTTTTTTAATGGGATAAGAAAGATGCAGATCTGTTCCAGAATCGCTGTTTATCATATTTAATGACATGACATTCCTATAGCTTTGTAATAGGTTTTGATGAAAGTGGCATAGCATGCTATACTAACTATTCCACTGTAATAATCTATTTAAGAATACCACACATTAAATTTTGTGCATCGAACATTAGCTTGTGATGTTTTTAAGCATTGGTAGTCGACTCACAGCACTACTAATAATTAGTAAACATTTAATTATAATTTCATTGTTTGTTAACAGTAAAAATTGTATTTATATAGCGTGCGGGGGGCCTCCATGTCCATTTTACTTGGGGCCACCAAATTCCTTTGAACGGCCCTGGTTTTAAGGTTAGAAACTAGTCAACGCCAGCTTTTTCTAATATATTGAATGGGTGCAGGATTAAAAATAAAAGCATAGGAACGTTACCATAGTATCCCACGAGTGTGTGTGAAAACACCAACTGTTGCTGCACCTAAGTTTTTTAAAGAAATTGTGGGAGTGCATAAAACATTTTAGAATTGATTTTATATAATATTTGTTATTGTTACAACATCAGTGCTTAATAAATGTATTCATAATTTTGTTATATGTTCTATGACATTATGACATTACATCTATGAAGCTAATTATATGAAGCATGAATATTAATATATGCAGTTGCAATTCTTTTATTTAAGTGAGTACACAGTTTGTTATTTCTGCATGACCGCCCCTTGTCAGACAGATACACTGCAAAAAATGCACTTTTGGAACAAGAAAAAAAAACTCAAATAAAGTTAAACTCTTCCTATATCAAGCAAAAAAATCTGCCAATGGGGTAAGCAAATATAACTTGGCAAGATTTCTTAAAATTAGAAAATAATTCTTGCTGATAAATAGACATAAACTCTCAAAACTGCACTGAAACTAGAATATTTCAACTTGTATCTAGTCTCTAGTGGTCTTAAAACTAGACAATCTGTCTTAAAACTAGGATGTTTTCTCGTTTATTTAAGACTAACATAGAAAATTTTGTATTAAAATAAGTATATACGACCTTAAATTTAGAAAGTTTATGCTTAATTTTAGTTCTTAAAGTAGAATATGGGTTCTTAAAACTAGAAATTCTAGCTTACAATTTTAAATAATTATATTATATATTATTTAGACCTATTCATGCACTTTGAGATAGAACAGTTCTGATAGGAGAGAGGAAGAACTCCTAGTAGAGATCAGGGGAGAAGTTTGGCAAAGGACCAGAGCTGGATTTGAACCTCCGTCACCAGAGGGGGTCACCAGAGTTAAGTTGTTTCTGATAAGCTATATAAAACTAAAAGAGAAAACATTCTAGTTTTAAGACAGATTATCTAGTTTTAAGACCACTAGTGACTAGATACAAGTTAGAATATTCTAGTTTCAATGCATTTTTACAGCTTGGAAAGACTTGTTTTGAGAGTTTTTGTATTGTTTATGTTACAGCTTATGTTACCAGCTAGAAAATTTAGCTAATTTTAAGATTTCTTGCCAACTCAAATTTACCCCATTAGGTAATCTATATTTATCTATATTTGAGTTTTTTTTCTTGTTTCAAGAGTGCTTTTTTGAAGTACAGATCTCTTCTATCAAAGTTAGTTCACAACTGGATGGATATTAAAATTTGGGGTACTGATGATTTATTTATGGTGTAGATTCTTTTTCTTATTTTCTTTTCACAAACATTTGAGTCTTATTTCAAGAAATCAAATGTTCTTACCTTTACTTGATCTAGACTAGAACTAGATTTAAGATTTTTTTTCTTGTTCCAAGATGCATGTTTTTAACCGATATTTAATATTGATTTCTTAAAATAAAATATCAATAACATTCTTGATATAAGAATATGTTGAGTCAAAAGTTCTTGTTTTAAGATTGTTTTAAGATCAGTGGCAAAATCGGCAACTTGTTTCACATAATTTCTTAATTCAAGAAAATAAATGACCAGAATAAGATTTTTTTTCTCCTCAAGAAAATATAAGTGCTATTTTCTCAAAATAAGCTAAGTAATCTATACCCAAAAGGTTTAAATTAGAAAATTCTTCCTAAAATAAGAAAATCAAGATTTTAAGCATTTTCAGCTTTGCTTAAAATTCATTTTTTGCAGTGGACAGACTGCCTAGATCAGAGGAGCACTGATAAACTACCATTTTTCCAAAATTAATTGCTGTCTGCAAATAGCCATCTTTTAAACGTCTGGGGTTATAATCCCTTGTGAGTATTAAACACCCACCCGAAAAACCAAAGGGGGTGATTATTTGCATTATATTGAGGTAAACCCAAAATCTATATACCAATGTGTATGCGTCAGAGAATCACCTGGCTCCTCCCACGATCAAGCAACACCACGTGCACCATCACCCGAATACTGATCACCATCACCTGTGCCTCATCACCCGTACCATATATAAACAGTCACTCACCTTCACTCCTTGTCCGGTCTTGTTTGCTACCACAGCACTTACACTGTCCAGGACTCTGTTACGGTCCCTTCATGAAGCTACCCCCAAGAAAGACGAGGAAAGTACTTCTATATTCAGTGACTGTTCTCTGTGTGTGTTTCCTTCCCGTTATTCATATCATCAGTCATCTTTGTTTTATATAAACTCTGTATGATCACTTTACCTCCACTTGTCCTGGTCATTCCTTAACAGTATGTATATACCAATCCTCCCATTATTATCTCAACTTGTGAACAATAGCCACATTCAAAACACAATATTACAAAACAAAAAGCCATCTGATGCCTCTTCTGGATATAAATCGTTTAATGATGGATCTTTACTAAGAGAAAACAGCTTTTTATGTGAGGATGAACTTAAACTCCCACTCATATTGTATATAGATGTCTTTGAGATATGCAACCCTCTGGGAACATCCCGCAAGAAGCATAAAGTCACAGCAGTGTCCTGGGTGTTCGCAGACATTCCTGCCACATTGAGATCAACATTGACTTCCATTTACTTAACCATTTTGTGCAAGGCAAATGATGTCAACCAGTATGGCTATGCAAAGGTTTTGGACCCACTGCTCAGAGATTTGAAGTCCTTTGAAGATAAAGGTATTTTTGTTTCAAGTCTGGGCAAAGTGGTCAAGGGCACTGTACTTGCTGTAGTCGCTGACAATCTTGGTGCTTACTCAATAGGTGGCTTTGTTAAAAGCTTTTCAGCTTCACATTTCTGTCGCTTTTGCATTGGAGAATGGTCACAGATCCAGGAGCATGAAGTAGGAAAAGGACTGTTTCCTCCACGGACTAAGTCCAACTATGCCATGCATGTCAAAGCAGCACTGTAATCCAGCAGAAGGTCACCACTGCAGAGTTAAAAGACAGTGTCCCATCTCAGACAGACTCAGTAACTTTCATGCTATATCAGGTTATCCCCCTGATGCTTTGCATGATTTGCTCGAAGGAATTGTACCTGTGGAAATATCACTCTGTCTTGATGTGTTAATCAGAAAGAAATACATCTCTCTTCAGGAACTCAACCATTCCATACGTTGCTTTCCTTACAAATGGAGTGACAAAAAAAACTGTCCACAACCCATTGCCCCGAATTTCAACTTACGAAAAAGGTAATGCACACGAAAACTGGTGTTTGTTGAGAATGATGCCACTCATGATTGGTGACAAAGTCCCACAAGATGAGCCTGCTTGGGAGGTTTTGATGACCCTTAAAGATGTTGTGGAGCTTGTCATGGCTCCTCTCCACACAGATGAGACAATAGGATACATGCAAAGTAAGATCTCAGAACACCGTTACAGATATTCTGAAGTGTTCCCAGAGGAGAAAGTTCGACCAAAACACCACTTTCTCAAACATTACCCATGGCTTACAACTGTTTACGGGCCACTGGTACATTTCTGGACTATGCGGTTTGAAGCCAAACATCGATTCTTTAAAAGGATTGTGAGGCAGACTGGGTGTTTTAGAAACATTCTCATGACAATGGCAAGAAAACACCAATCAATGATTGCGTATCATACCAACAATTCCAACAACCAACGGCCAGCACTGTCAGTGTCCCAGAGAACTTTTGTAGCAGTTGATGTTCTTAAAGATGGCATTAAGGAGTCCTTTGCAAGGAAGTTCCCTGGGGAAGAGTTTGTGAACATGACAAATAAAGCAACCATTTTAGGCACATACCGTAATATTGGCATGATTCTGCCGTTTGGCTCAACAGGAGGCCTACCTGACTTTGGAGAAATCCAGCAAATAATCATTGTGCGTGAAACTCCTGTCTTTGTTCTGAAACTGCTTAGTGGTTGGTATTGTGAACAACTGAGGACTTTCAAAGTAGAGCCAACAGGAGAGACAGAAATTCTTGAACATTCTGAATTAAAAGAAAAATACCCATTGGCTGCGTACAATACAGCAGATGGCCATATGGTGACCCTTAAACACTTCATTTGCACATCAGAGTAAGTATAATGGGTTGTTTTTATTTATGTTGTCATATCAAATATGTGTGCACTTTTCAAGTAGATATTGAAACAATTACTAACAGCTGTATGGCCAGGAATCCTGTCTTATTTATTTATTGTAATGTTTATTTAACAAGGACGATTGCCACAGAAAATGTGATGCATACTTAATCTCCTTTCTTCTACTCCTTCTTCGTCTACCTTTTCTTAAAATAATAATCAAATATTATTTATTGAAATTTCCACTGAACTAAATATCTGTTTATTGCTTTGGCAGAAGAATATTGAAGCAAACCTATGCAAGTAAGCTCATCAACTTTTAATAACCTGTCTAAATTTCTATTCTTTCTCTGTCTCTACAGCTGAGGAAACACACGCCAAACAACAATGGCGGTCCATTTAAGAGTTATTTTAGAAGAACACAACATTCAAAAGCTGAAACTTCCAACGGGAATTCCAAATACAGTGGAAGATCTTGTTTCCATAGTTACTAAAACTTTTCAATTGCATGGGGAAATTGGACTACTATACCAAGACAAAGACTTTGATAAAAGAGCCAACGATAACCCTTGACCTACACCCAGTACTTGAATCATCTACATTGAGTTCAGTGAGCACCTATCCTGCAATTACTACTGAAACGGACATCTGCCCTGCAGATCATGATGCATCCTCAGAGCTGTCAAACTACGCATCGTCAAGTTCCAGTGACACCATTATTCTGACTATTATAATACACACATTAAAACATCGATTCTTTCTAATACAATATAATTATCATAACTGGCCTACTAATGTAAAAACCATTGAACCCCCACCCACAAATTCAATGATCCCATATACATTTATCATTTACTCGCATACTAACAAGAATCCCATAAACCCCCACCCATCAAATCAACAATCCCATAATGAGTGGAGAAAAACTGAAAAGGAATGCTTCTTTTGAGTAAGCTGTAAAGAAATTCTGTATGCAGTTGATTATATGAGAGAACATTAATAAGCATTGATTAAACTATAATAAAAATCTCACACAATCAGTTTACCCAATAATGATAATACATTTTTGCTCTTGTTTTTAGTAAGTGTTTGTTGTCCGTCTTAGACACTATTATTGATGAGATTCAGTCAGATTCAAAGAAAGGCCGTCATATTTTTAATAATATTAGACTTGTCTTTGATGTCATTGATTATTCTGAGTTAATTGAGGATGACAGTTTAATTATTTTCTTGGACTTCTTCAAGGCTTTTGACACTATTGAGCATCCCTTTATCTTCTGTTGTTCACAGCGTTTTGGTTTTGGTCCTTTCTCTTCTGTAATGCGATAAAGACTATATGTTGGAGGAAACAGTTCAGTAAAATTAGCGCATGGTACTACAAAAAGTTTTGTTTTGCAAAGAGGCATTTGTCAAGGTTGCATTGCTTCTGTGTACCTTTTTCTTCTTGTAACATAAGTTTTTTGGCATTTTATTAAAGAAGGTAAATTAGAAGGTATTCATGTAGTAGGAAGATATATTTTAAATAGCCAGTTTTCTCAAGCTACTAAAATAATTAAATTGTTTTTCCCAAGCTTCAGGTCTGTTTCTTAATTTCAGTAAATGTGAGTTCCCCATCAGTCGGTCACTACGACTTATGTCGGTGACGACTATGGGAAGCTCCGCTAGGGCGCACTACTCATTCCACACTGTTTCAAAATGCCAATCAGTGAACGCGCTCATGGTCACGTGATCACGCCGTCCCGCATAAACCGGGTTGATCACTCTTCGGGTCACTCTTTTTCCTCTGGAGCCGTACTCTTGACACGCTAGCGACTCGTGAAAGACACCACAAAACGCTTCGATATCCTTGTGTGGATTTTGGAGATCTGGTGATTTAAACGGCAACCAGCAAGGTTTTTCGGCCGGCCGGAAGGTTGAAACTGCTCCACACACCAGACTCCAGTTCTTTCACCGCCTTCAACCAAGTAAGACTCCTTTTTCATAGTACAGCACTTGTTTTGCCGGTCGACTGTTTCTAGCGTGTTCCAAACATGTCGCGACCGTGCAAGTCTGTTGGATGCGGTGGATCGATTGCATTGACGGATAACCACAATCATTGCCTCGGTTGTCTTGGGTGTAGACATGCTGAGGCAGCAGTTGAGGGATAAGATTGTGTGGATTGCACACTTCTGTCCAGCAGTGCACTTAAGACGAGGTTGGAATTCTTTCAGTCCACCACCGGAGACTTTGTAGCTCGCGCCTGTACGGGTCAACGAGTGCATGTCTCCGGTGGCCAGTGGAGTCGAGCAGGGCTTCCTGCTCCCCCGGTGCATCCGCTATCCGCCACAGTGAGTGATCGGATGATGTGCTGCTTGCATCTTCTGAGGACTCCTGTGCGCCTGATGATGCGATCTCCGCTGCTGCATCGGAGAGAGACGGCGCATCTCCCGAAGGAGACATTACATCGCTCTCCCGCTTCTGGTATGACAGCAGATTGTGCTGCGGAGGATATGGCCGAGTTGCTTACCTGGGCTGCCAGAGAAGTTGGGTTGCAGGTGGCTCCGCCCCTGGCACCCAAGATCTCCAGGCTGGACGCGTGGTTTGTGGAGTCGTGCCGGGATGATACCCCGCAGCCCCCTCCTATCCCGTTCTTCCCGGAAGTGCATCGGTAACTGACCCAAACTTGGAAGGCACCTCTGAAAGCGAGGTTGGTCAATCTCCCCTCTCTCGCTCCCCTTGACGGCGCGGTAGTGAGGGGCTATGAAGTGATTCCCCAGGTAGAGCAGACGCTGGCGGTGCACTTATGCCCAGTTAACCCTGTCGCCTGGCGTGAACAGCCAAGGCCTTCATCCTGCCAGCTAAGCCTGTCGTTGGACCTGACTTCGAGGGCTTATGCTGCAGCGGGACAAGCTGCTGCTGCCCTGCATGCCAGGGCTGCCTTTTAGGTGTTCCAAGCCAAGGCTCTGAAAGAGATGCAGGAGGAGAGTTGTGGCCCAAGTCTTACAGAGGATCTGAGGGCAGCTACCGAGTTTGCGCTCAAGGCGACAAAAGTTGCAGCTAGCTCGCTCGGCCACATGATGTCTATGTTAGTAGTCCACAGCCAACATCTTTGATTGACCCAGGCTGATATGCTCCCTCAAGACCGGGGGCGTTTCCTCAATGCACCTGTGGTCCCAGATGGCCTCTTCGGCGTTGCCGTAGGTGACCTTACATTGCGGGTCTCTACGATCAGGAAGCAGGCGGAGGGTCTGGGAGAATTCATGAAGCCATGTAGGAAGAGACGTGGAAGGTTCCCCTTCTAAGATGGCGCCCCAACCACCTGCTTGATTTTGGAGAAAACCTCCTCAGTCCTCCCCTGATCATCAGCCCCAATGTCGAAGACGTTGAGCAAGAGCGGCTACGAGAAGTCGAAAGAGGATTAGTCCTGTCCAGGGTCCCCCCAACATCATCCTTGGAGGGAGGGGGTGCCACCACCATCAAGCAGCGGACCCACAGATCTCAGTTTTTCAATAAATATGCGAAACCTGAACTCCCTGGGTTATGTGCACAGCCAGGAGGCTTGCATTGCAGATCTGAATGCAGTTCTCATCTCAGAGGCACATTCAAGGGCGTGGCGTCTGATCCAGTCCGGATGGCTCTCAGCTTCCGTGTCGGAGTCAGCCTCAAGTGGGACCTCCTCTGCTTGAACTGGATCCTGCTCCGATGTCGAGCCTGGACGCCCAGGTAGGTCTCCACCTAGGCTCCCTTCGGACCCCACCGCTAAGTCCGCTAGTTTGGGGCCCCGCTATGGAAACTATCGACGACGTGAGTATGACGCCATTAGTGGAGAGCTTCCCAATATTTTCCCTTGCTCGTACACACTATACAGCACGGCTATCGACTGCAGTTTGCTGCCAAGCCGCCCAGGTTAAACGGGGTTCTAATGACATCTGTCTCAGCCACATAGGCCCCGGACCTGTGCGAGGAGGTCGATTTCCTTCGATGCAAAGGTGCAATCCGGTCCCTCCTGCCGACAGAGAAAGAGGGTTTTACAGCCCATACTTTCTAGTTTCCAAGCATTGTCTGAACGCTCAGCTTCTGAGACTTCCGTTCAGGATGATATCCCTCAGATGCACAGTCCACTCAGTCCGTCCAGGGGATTGGTTCGCCACAATAGGATGCATATTTTCACGTGAGTATACTCCCTTGGCAAAGACCCCTTCTTCGTTTTGGCCTCGAAGGTCGAGTGTATCAGTACTGCGTCCTCCCATTCGGCTTGTCTCTGTCCCCTCGCACCTTCACAAAGGTGATCGAGGTGGCTTTAGTACCGTTAATACGGGAAGGGGTTCGAATCCTGGCGTATTTGGACGACTGGCTGATACTGGCCCAGATGTGGTCCCAGTTGATTCGTCACAGAGACAGGGTCCTATGCCACCTCAGCCGTTTGGGGCTTCGGATCAAGAAAAGAGCCGTCTAACCCCTGGCCAGAGCATATTTTTTCTGGGTATGGAGCTAAACTCGTTGAACATGCGCGCACGCCTCTCTCTAGAGCGCGCCCTGAGCCTGCTGAAGGCAGCACGCAGAGTCTGCACAAGATTAGGGGTCCCTCTGAAGAAATTCCAGAGGCTCCTGGGGCATATGGCTTCTGCAGCAGCGGTTATTCCGCTCGGGTTAGTACATATGAGATACTCCAGCTTTGGCTCAAGTTCAGAGTTCCGTCGCGAGCATGGCGTTCAGGGTGACTGAAGGTGAATGGAACACCTCGTTGCCGCCTCCTCTTGCGTCTTTGGAAAGATGATCGTTTCCTCCGTGCCGGTGTTCCCCTGGGAGGACCTGTTAGGCGCATAGTAGTAACTACTGACGCTTCAAGGACTGGGTGGGGTGCTGTATGCTGGAAGCACAAAGTCTCAGGGTTTTGGACCAAGAAACATGCTTCCAGGAGCATAAATAGATTAGAGTGTGTAGTGTTCCTAGCCGTGAAACACTTCAGGAGATTTACGCAGGGACATCAATCTAAAAGGAGGGATACGCTCACCCCGTTTGTCGGCTCTTGCTCGCAGATTGCTCCTCTGGAGTCAGCATTGGGGTCTATCCCTAGTTGCAGTCCATATCCCCGGCAGGTTGAATCAGACAGCGAATGCAATGTCTCGGTGGAAACCCCTGTCAGGAGAATGGCGACTCCATCCCCTGGCAGTCCAGCAGATCTGGGAACACTTTGGTATAGCGGAGGTAGACCTGTTTGCCGCCCCAGAGAATGCTTAGTGCCGGCTGTTCTACGCTCTGTCCCAGGCTTCTCTCGGGATAGATGCGCTGGCGCATTGTTGGCCCAGGAAGAAAAGTCTATATGCATTTTCCCCAGTAAGCCTTCTTGCAACCCTCCTTTGCAATATCAGGGAGGATGTCCTAGTGGTGGCACCTTATTGGCCCAACCGACCTTGGTTTGTAGAACTCTGCTCCCTCGTGACAGTCCCTCCCTGGCCAGTTCCCCTGCAGTCACACCTTCTGACCCAGGGATATGGGCACAAGCACCCGCATCCAGACCTCTGGAATTTCCACGTCTGGACCCACGGGTAATGCCACAGTCTGTGGTTCAAACTCTGTGTCTTGCCAGAACCTACTAGGGCCTGATATCCCAGCAAGTGGGGTCGGTTCGTCGACTGGTGTCACTCTCGCCAAGTAGACCTGAGAAGCTTCCCCATTGAACTCGTGCTAACCTTCCTGCAAGAGGGTCTGGATCAAGGACTGTCTCCGTGCACCCTGAAGGTTTACATCGCTGCGATTTCTGCCAATCACCTTCCGGTTGAAGGCAATACGTTGGGACGACACGAGTTAACGGTCAGATTCCTCAGAGGGCCCAGAAGGGTTAGACCATCTAGGCTGTCCTAAGTTCCCTCCTAGGACCTTTCATTGTCCTTGGAGGACTTGAGGGTCCTCCATTCGAGCCGCTTGAATCAGTAGAGCTTAAATTTCTGTCAATTAAGACATCGCTCCCGGTCGCGTTAACCTCGATCAAGAGGGTGGGGGATCTGCAGGCACTCTCTGCAGGCGTCTCGATGAGATCTGGTTAAAGTTCGGACCTGGTGATACTCATGTTATTCTGAAGCCCAGGCCTGGATATGTGCCCAGGGTTCCTACCATCCCCTTTAAAAACTCAGGTAGTGAACCTCCAAGCTCTGCCCGGAGAGAAGGCAGCATTAGCCCCTGGTCCCAATTGCCCTGTTCGAGCACTGAGGATCTATGTAGAAAGGAACCTTAGTAGTACTGATTAGCTCTTTGTGTGCTTTGGAGGACAGCAGACGATAGGGAAGGCTGTCTCCAAACAGAGGTTGGCCCACTGGCTAGTGAAGGCCATCTCTACTGCATACACAGTGTCCGATGTGCCCACTCTTATCAGGGGTGTCGCGGCCTCCTGGGCGTTGGCAAGGGGGACTCCGCTGGCAGAGATCTGCAAGGCTGCGAGTTGGTTGACACCCAACACCTTCGCCAGGTACTATAACCTGAGCGTTGAATACGTCTCTTCAGCCGTGCTAAGTGGTGGTAGCATTGTCTGAGATGTACAAAGGGGTGTCCGGCTTGGGTTGCGCCATTCTTAGTGATCAGTGCGCTATATTTGCCCCTGGAGATAACCTCCAGCTTTTTGGTTCCTTTCGCCCCAACAGTCGTATTAGAGTAAGCTGAGTATTCCTATGTTTTGTCCACAAGTGTGTGCCCTCAATGGGGGACTACCGGCTGAATCTTTTATGACCCTGGGCACGGGAGGGCCGAGCAGTTTGCGAAAGGCTAACTCTCGAAAACTATTGCTCTAGCTAGCTCCGTCTATGCTATCTTCCCTCTGAAAGACCTTTCCCCAGTGGTTCTAGGCGTATTTCTGTAGGCCCCTCAATGAAACCTTGCGTGTATTAATCTGCCGGAAGTTCTAAGTCCAGCTTTTGAGTTGGCGAGTACGGCCTCCACGCGTCCCTCTGCAGCTCTGGGATAGATGCTTTTTCCTCTGGTATCAGTCGGTATAAGAGAGAATTGCCAATTGCCCATCAAAAATTAAGTCTATACTTAAGGCCAGGGCGGAAGAGGGCCTGTTCGGTGTCCGGCTTGCTGGCCATCGGCCGATGCGGAAGGACCTAGGTTGTAGCGTTTTGCAGGGTGTTCCCATAGTCATCACCGACATAAGTTATAGTGACTGACTGATGGGGAACGAAATGGTTACTTTCGTAATCCCTGTTCCCCGAATAGGGAACAGAGACTTATGTCCCCCAGCCACAAACGTAAGGTCTTGAGTAAGTCTGGTTGCCTAGGGGGTGAGTACGGCTCCAGCGTCACAACAGGAATAGTGACACGTTCATGTCCGGTTCATGCGGGAGGGCGTGATAACGTGACCATCAGCGCGTCTGCTGATTGGCCTTTTGAAACAGTGTGGAATGAGTATTGCACCCCATGCAGAGCTTCCCATAATCGTCACCAACATAAGTCTCCGTTCCCTATTCGGGGAACGGGGGTTACGAAAGTAACCATTACGATCTTAACTCTTAAAAACTCCCCTCTTACTTTTGTCCTTAATATTCCCGTTAAAGTAACTTAGGTGTTACTGTTTCTAAAAAGGAGCAAAAAAGAGTTTCTTTGAATATTCTCCCTGCTTTCAAAAAAGCAAAAAATAAATTTCATCTTTGGTTATTAAGAGATTTATCTCTCAGGGGCAGAGTTCTCATATCCAAAACTAAAGTAATCTTTTGACTTATTAATTAGCTACAATCGTCAACCTAGATAACACAATTGTCAAAGCTATTGATCAGAAACTACTAGATTTTGTTTGGAAGTATTGTTTTCACTTTATCCGAAAATTGTAATGGTTACATTTGTAACCCCTGTTGCCTGAATAGGGAACGGAGACTTATGTCGGTGACGACTATGGGAAGCTAGGCTAGGAGCGCTCTACTCTCTCCATACTATTTAAAAAATGCCAATCAGCGAATATCAGCCAGTCGTCCAAGTAAGCCAGGATTCGTACTAAAGCCACCTCGATCATGTTTGTGAAGGTGCAAAGGGACAGAGACAAGCCGAGGGGGAGGAAACAGTACTGATACACTAAATCGATGAAAAGTTCTGTGCAGAGTTAGTATACCCATCCTTCAGATCTAATGTGGCAAACCAATCCCCTGGACAGACTGAGTGGACCGTGCATCTGAAGGATATCATCCTGAACGGAAGTCTCAGAAGATAAACGTTCAGACGATGCAGGTTCGGGTCAGTTCCCAATGCACTTCCGGGAAGAATGGTATAGGAGGCAGCTGCGGGGTATCATTCTGGTGCGACCCCACAAACCACGCATCCAGCCTGGAGATCTCGGGTGCCAGGGGACTTACTGTGGTGGATAGCGGACGCACCGGGCAGCGGGAAGCGTGCGCAGCCCTGCTCGACTTTTCTGGGCGCCGGAGACATGCACTCGCCGAGCTACAAAGTCTCCGGTGGTGGACTGAAAGTACTCAACCTCACCTTAAGTTCACTGACAGAAGTGTGCAATTCTCACAGTCTGATCCCTCAATCGCTGGCTCAGCAAGACAACCGAGGCAATGATCATGGCTATTCGTCAATGCAATCGATACACCGCATCCAACAGACATGCTACAAACAGTCGACTGGCAAAACAAGTGCTCTACTAAGAAAAAAGTGGAAGGTGGAAGGCAGTGAAAGAGCCGAAGTCTGGGGCGTGCAGCGGTTCCAGCCTTCTGGATCTGGCCGAAAAACCTTGCTGGTTGCTGTCGACTCATCAGACCACGCTTGCGTCCAGTTTATGCGGGATGGTGTGATTGCGTGACCATCAGCGCGTTTGCTGATTGGCATTTTTTAAATAGTATGGAGAAAGTAGAGCGCTCCTAGCGTAGCTTCCCATAGTTGTCATCGACATAAATCGTAGTGACCTATGTTGGACATTTTTCTGCATACTCTGTGATGTATTCACTGCAGTAGCCTGTTGTTCCTAAAAGCTCTAACATTTTCCATTTAATTTTATCATTTAGAAATGTGTTAATTATTTTACAGTCCACATTTATTTTATCTATTATTAATCTTGTTATTTTTATCAGTTCTGAACATTTTTACTTTATGTTTACCATCTGTTGATTTAACACATTTAAAGAATTCTACCAATTTAACAAAACTCATTCTAGAGTTTCCAAAACCACACACTACAATTGTTTATTCAGTTACAATTTGGATTGTAATTTCAGGTTTAACTTTTAAGTAATTTAACTTAAATTATCATCATTAAAATTTATTTTTCAGATTCTACATTTAGAAATATTATCTCAATAATCAATTTCACTTTGCCGTGCTTAATTTTTCATCTAAGTTCTATAGTTTTACTGTGCTTTACTTTGTGTGTTTGTAATTTTCAATAGGTCACACCACTGTTTCATGCTTTTTTAGACTGCTTTCAAAATCTTGGTATGTTGGGAGATCTCGTCCAGATGTTTTAGTTACTAGGTGAAAGACAAGCCTGTGTACTTCGTGTGTTACAGCACATTCACCTTTTCTTTTCTTTTGGACTTCTACTTTCTCAACTCCGTATTTTTCTCTAAATCTTTTTGCAATTCCTGCTCCGAAGGCACAGTCTGTGCTTACACAGTGTGCCAATGGTTCTCCACTAGGAGCAGTAAAGAGATCTCCCACTCTGTGAACAATCTGTAAAGCCTGTTGAGGGAAATTTTAGTCAAGATTTTCGTCACTCACGTGTGTAATAGAATATTTAATCATTGTAAGTGATTCTTCTTCTTCTTCTTTGGTGTTTTATTGGCAGTTTGCATCCTTTCTTTTGGTGCATTACCGCCACCATCTGGGATGTAGTTTGGACAAATGTTCACATAAAAAAAAAATAAATAAATAAAAAAAAACCTTTCTACAGATATTCCAACCTATACTAAATGTAAGTGACTAAAAAGGAAACACATACCTGCACCCGCTTATATTCTGTAGTCATTTTTAGTTTTTTTAAGAAAAATCAAAATACTTTTGTAGGTTCGTGCATCTTTTAATAAAGTCAAGATTGTACATGGTTCTATTTTCATTTTTTTTACTTCTTTCATTAGACTATTTCTCTCCTCTTCATAGGTTTTGCAATCCATAATAACGTGTTCAATAGATTCCTGCTCTCCACAGTTTTCACATTTTCCTGTTGGGTGATTTCCTATTTTAAATTGATGTTGATTTAATCTGGTGTGTCCTATTCTTAACCTTGTTATGATTGTCTCTTCTTTTCTGTTTCTTAAAATAATTGGTCTTTCTTGTACCTTTTCCTGTATTTTATAAAGATCTCTTCCTGTTTCACCTTCATTCCATTGTTCTTGCCACATTTCATTTATACTTTTATTTTTTTATACTTTTTGCCTCATTCTTACTTAGTGGAATGTTTGCTGTTACCTTCTCTGTTTTAACAGCTTGCTTGGCTGCTGCATCTGCCTCTTCATTTCCCTCTATCCCCACATGAGCAGGAATCCATAAAAATTAACTATTAAATCTTTCCTTTCCAATTCTTCTAGTTGATTTGTATTTCATTAACTATGTCTTGTCTTCCCTCTGATTTCCTTGTTTTTATACTAAGCAAAGCAGATGAACTGTCTGAACAGATGAGAGTATTTTTTACTTTGTTTTTATTGATCCAAGTGAGTGCTGTTTAATTGCTACTAACTCTGTTGTAAAAACACTAAGATTGTCCGTTGTTCTTTCTTTCATTATAATTTTATCTTTTGGAATTACCACCGCTACTCCTGTTTTTCCAGTTTTGGGGTCTTTTGATCCATCTGTAAATATTTGTATTTATTTTTATATTGTTCATCAATGTAGTTTAGTGTGTGGGAAGCTTTCTGACTTTTATGTTCAATACTCTTTAGTTGTTCAATTAGGTTTAAGTTAATTCTAATTATTTGTGTATGCCATGGTGGTTTTTTATCTTTTACATATATGACACTATGCTCATATTTATCTAGCCCCATTTTGTTTGCTATTTTGTTTCCTAGCCAACCTAAATTATAGAAATTAGTTGATTATATTCCCCAACAATTTTTGAGTATCCTTTTTAAGCTTGATCTTCATCTTGACCTTGTATGTTTACCCAGTAGTTCATCATTATTTTTATTCTTCTTAACCTTAAAGGCATCTCTCCTGTTTCTATTTGTATCGCTGTTATTGGGGATGACATAATGGCTCCACAGCTTAATCTGAGAGCTTTTGTTTGCTCTACTTCTAGTTTTTTTAAATGGGTTTCTGCCGCAGACATATATGCTAAGCAGCCATAATCCAATTGGGGTTTCATTATGCTTTTATAAATTTTAATAATTCCATTTTTGCTTCCTCCCCAGTCTTTTCCGCGCTAAGTTCTCAATATGTTATTTATCTGTTTACATTTATTTTTGACATATTCTATATATTTTTGCCAGGTTAATTTCTCGTCGAATATTATTCCCAGGAATTTTATTTCTGTGACTTGTTTTAATGCTTCTCCATATAATTGCAAATGAATCGTCTTGTGTCTTCTTGCAAAACATATATGTTGTGTTTTACTTATTGATAGTTTAAAACCCCATTTCTTTGTCCATTTTTCAATTTTGCTTATTGCCTGTTGCATTTTATTTTCAATAAATATTTCTTCCTCTAATCCATATTGCTCCATCATCAGCGTACAAAGACATCCCTATGTTTGATTGTTCTATATCCTCAAATATTTCATTTATCATTATATTAAATAAAATTGGGCTACATACACTACCCTGGGGGACTCCATTCTCAACTATATGTTTTTTGGAGAGTGCTTTCAACCCAGTTTAAGATTTTTCCTTCTAATCCTACTTTTTTCAGTTTTATTATTAAACCTACTCTCCATAGCATATCGTAGGCTTTTTCCACATCGAAACAAACAGCTAGCACTACTTCCTTATTAGTTTGAGCTTTCCTAATTTCGTTTTCAAGACATATAAATGAATCTCTAGTGCTTTTCCCCTTTCTAAATCCATTTTGGTAAGATTTTATTTTCCTGTTTGTTTCCACATAGTATTCTATTCTTTTTGTAACCATTTTTTCCATGACTTTCCCTAGTTGTGAAGTTAATGCTATTGGCCTGTAACTATTTGCGTCTGCTTCATCTTTTCCTGATTTTTTGATGGGTATAATAATCACCTGTTTCCATTCCATTGGTATTGTTCCTGTATCCCATATTTTATTGAATAACTTTAATATCATGCTTAATGCATTATCACCTAATTTAGCTATCATGGCCTTATAAATTCCATCAACCCCTGGAGTGGTATTTTTATTTTTTTCTAGTGCAGTGTCTAATTCATGTCTTGTAAATGGCATGTTAATATCTATATTTTCATTATCCTTTTGACCTAAATTTCTATTTTCCTCTATAATTTTCCCTCTTTCCATTTTGTCTTCCTCTGTTAGATTTTTTGTACTATGAATATCTTTATATATTTCCACTAATATTTCTGCTTTTTCTAGATCTTCTTTTAGTATTCTATCTTTCCATTTTAGTGCTGCCATTTTATTTGTTTTATCTATTGCTTTCATTTTCCTGATTACCTTCCAAATTTGATCTATATTTGTTACTCTACCAATTTTATTACAGAACTCTCTCCAATAGCTTCTTTTTGCCCATCTTATTATTTTCCTTACTTTTGCTTGACTTCTTTTGTAGTTAATTAGTAGTTCAATTGTGTGATTCATTTTTAATTTTTTAAAATCTTTATTTCTTTGTTTTATAGCCTCACTACAATCATTGTTCCACCATGGCACACTTTTTTCCCCTCCCGGTTTTTGGTTCTTGGTATTACTTCTTCTGCTACTCTAATTATAGTATTTGTTATTTTTGAACTTAATTTCACCACGTCGTCTTCTTCTACTATTTCTTTTATGAATTCTCTTTCCATAATATAACTATATAGATTCCAATTCGTTTTCTCAAAATTCCACCTATATTTATTTTCCCTCTTTCTATTTTCTTTTATTCCTAATTTAATTATAATTGGGAAATGATCGCTACCCATACCACATTCTTCTACATCCCAGCTTTGAATTTCTTCTATATTATTAGTTTCTAATGTTAAATCTATAGCCGAGGTTTTATTTCTGTTACAATCATATCTAGTTCCTCTACCATCATTTAAGCATACTAATTGTTTTTCTTCTAGGAATTCTTCAACTGTGTCTCCACATTTATCAGTTTTCTCACTTCCCCACAATGTATTATGTGCATTAAAATCTCCACACCATATTGATTTCCCTTTTGCCTGCTTACTTATTTCATTTAATATCCTTTTATCCATTGTTTTCCCTGGGTTATAGTAGTTTATGATATTTAATTCTTTGTCTCCTATCCATACTTTTACTATCATTGATTCATGATTTTCATTTATTTCTACTACAATATATGAGCACGATCCCTCTATGCATGTTGCTATACCTCCACCATTCCCTTCTTTCCTATCCCGTCTAATAATATCATATCCTTTTAGTACAAATTTCAAATGAGATTTTAACCATGTTTCTTGAATACTAATTATTTTTGGCTTATTTTTCTGTTTTCCTATGTATTGTTTTAGTTCCATCCCATTAGCTATTAAGCTTCTTGCATTCCACTGTAAGATTTTTGTTGTCATTTTTTACCTCCCCCTTCACCTAGCACTTCATTTTCTCCTCCCAGTAGTTCCCTTGCTTCTTCCCAGTTCATGTCTTTGATTCCCAAGTATTTTTCACCTGCTTTCACAATGATTTTGATTTTTTCTGTTCTACTTTTGGTTTGTGCTGCACAATTGATTGATTCAACCATGAACAAGATAAAGTCTTTTTTCTTTACTTTCAGTGTATCTTCACTGTCAGCTTGTTGTAGCTGGTTTGGGGTTCTCTTTTCCTTTCCAGATGTTTTATCCACCTGTTGTACTGCCTCTGCATATGTGATTCCCTGACTGATTTTTACTTGCTGTACTTTTTCAGCTCTTTTACTCACTTCACACCCTCTGTAAGCTGCGCTGTGGTTTCCACCGCAATTGCAACATTTGATTTCTGCGTTTTCACTTCATTTACCATACTCATGGTTTCCACTACATCTTGCACATTTGATTTTCCCATTACATATTGCAGCTGTGTGCCCAAACTTTTGACATTTGTAACACCTAAGAGGTGGTGGAATGTAGGGTTTAACTTTGTAGCTAAAATACCCCATAAAAACTTTGTCTGGTAGTGACTCTTCCTCAAACAGCAGCATAACTGACAGACTATCGCACCTTTCCCCATTTCTGTTGGTTTTTAGTCGTTTTGCTTCACTTATTTTTCCTCCTTTTATGTTGTTTTTTATTTCATCTGTTGTTACTGCTGTTGGGATTCCTGAAATTACACCTCTTGCATATCTCTTGTCTCTTGGTGTTGAACACGTTACTTTGTTTCCTTCAATTTTTTTGAATTTTGATTGCCTTTTCTTGTTGTTTTTTGTCCTTACAGAGTATAATCAACTGTCCGTCTCTCAATATTCTCATTTCTTTGACTTCCCCAGCTAGTTTGTTGATGCACTTTGTTAATTTGATTGGGTTCCATTTTGAAAAACTTCCTCCCTCGTCTTGTAGTTTTATGAAAACTTTATATTTAACCTCATCTGCTGGTTTTTGCTTTTTTGTTGTCTCATTGTCTGAGTTCTCAATTAATGTGGACTGTGACTGTGTCCTTTTTTTCCACGTGTTGTCAGTTACGTTTGATTTGTACTGTCTCGTCAAAAAACTTTCTCTTCTACTATTTCCTTTCTCCATTTCCTGTCCACTTTCATCCCAGTCGCTAACATACTGCCTTTCCATGTATTTTCCATCTTGGCTTCTTTCTCCATTTTGATCCGATGTTCGTCCGTCTTCATCTCTTTCCATGCCATCACTACTATCCGCCATTATCTCCCTCCCACGTGTCTTCCACTAGCGCGCTCTGAACACTCAATGTGTGGTCTACACCTTGACATGCCGTTCCTCCGTCAGAAAACATGCACTCGTGCTCACTGGTTCACTACACGTGCTGCTGCGCGCCATTGTAAGTGATTCTCAAAGAAGAATGTATTTGTATGTATATTTGGGAGGAAACAGGAAGTGATGTAGAGAGGCGGGATTTATACTGAAAGTAATCTCAAGGAGGGCCCTGGTTCACTCTCTTTGCTTCCGAGTCGGCCCAGAGAAGGGCTGCTCATTTCTCTCTCTTTCACTTCTTTCCTTCCTTCTCTCTCTTCTCTTATTTCCTTAGTCTCCCTTTCTCCCTCCATGATGCTTGCAATGTGATCACATGCTTCGTTGATATCAAGGTATGAGTTTAATTCATGTTTTGGAACAACTAATAAATTGCTGTTTGCGATTGTGTTCATAAATCATGTCTCATGAGTATAAATATCTATTACAATTGGCGACGAGAAATGTGCCTAACATCAGCTTAGGAAAACGGACGAATGCGTGTAAATTTATATTATTGATAGCCTAAACTTTTGCGATTTGTTGCGTTGGGTATAATGGTGGATGCGTTTGTTGCTAAGACATGTGGTTCCTTTGTTATACATTGACTAAGATGGCGGACGGTTCAGGGGTGTTTGTGTCCCTGCCTGATAAGAATGCTTTAGTTACACCGAGAATTAGCGTGTGTTTTTGTTTTTTCTGCGGTAATGCCCTAGCATTAGCCGTTAAGAAAAAGCATAGCATGGATGCTAACAATAACAAAGAAACTAGCGAGTTTTACCATGTGTGCTCGTCTAGGGTTAGTAAAGTTTGGGGTGATTAAATACGTTTAGACATAACATACGACAGACCCGACATGTGAACATTATCAGCTGTGATATTTCTTGATACTTTTTATTGCGTGAGTATTCTTGTTGGTGCGTGTACGCGCGTGCACGTTGAGTTGTGGCCTTTGTGGCGAATCAGCAAGGAGAAGGTCGTGTTTTGTTGAAAATTAAGGGGATAAGTTCTTCTTGTACGGCTTGTTGTCTTGGAGAACAAGTGGGAGACTTATAATTATTTTCATGACTGGGGAAAAACGACAAATTATTTTCTGCACACGGTTGGCGCTGCTGGACTCATCTTAAGCTCTGAGAAGCAGTACTGTGATAGTTGACCGGGTGTTTGTATCGACAGTGTAGCGGTACGGATAGAATCGGCGATATTAACCGGTTCGATTCTGGCTGCGAACTGTAGGTACCACGGGGAGTTTGACGAAATTCCTGCGTGACTTTGTGCAATGAAAGTGTTAATTAGCATTATGGTGAATGTTCTCTGTTGGATTTCTGTGTATAATGTTATTTCTAAAATAATGGAATTGGGCCACTTACTCTGAGCATGACATGAATGCAATTGCAAATGAATTTTTCAAGAAACAGCTGATCAAATTGAAAATGAAATTGGCAAACCAAATTCCAAATTCTTAATTTGAAAGAGAAACTTGGTTGAAACTACACATATTTCTATATATGTTATAGCGCATGCGAACAAGTGAAAGCCCAGATTTTCATTACATATAGCACATATGTGTGATAAAATCTGTGTCTGTGTTTGACTGGGAAGCCTGAGTGTGACATCTGTGGTTGAATGCAGTGGGAAGTGCTTTCCTGAAAACACTGGGGAATATTATTAAATTTTAGAGGTATTAAGCCTACAATTTAACATGTAGTTACTAAATTATATAGAGTATAATCTCAATCAAACAACTTAGATTAAATTTGTGGAAGTAAATTATTGCTAAATAATGAATAAATAGATCTACAAATTGGGGAAATTCAACTAGAGGTTGAGGATTAAAAGGGGTAAAACTAACAGAAGAAAAAAAAAGCGTAGATGAAAGCATTAAACTTACTGCTTTAGTAGTGAATGAAATTCAGCATAAGACAAATCAAATAAGCTCTGGAAGAGAAAATCTTGCTACTGTAGACATGACATTCATGATTGTTATGTTAAAAAACATTAATTTGACTCTTTGAGGTGACTTTTCCTTTTTGCATAAGTTCAATTGACTTAGATGTGTGTTAAATGGAAAGGTTGTGGTTATTTTCCCTAAGAGGGGTATTTTAGATAGAGAGGGAATTTTGATTTAAAACAATGCACCCTAAATTTAAAGGAAAATGTTGATTGAGCATATTATTATTGTGTGTAAGTAAATCAAAGCAGAGTTTAATTTACCAACTCAAGATATAATCTGAATAAGAACTAACTTGTTTGTTTTGTTTATTTTGAATGAGATCTTGATCAATTCTGAGCTTGAAGCATGATAACATTCTGAGAGTGGAGATGATGGAGTTCTTCAAGCACCTGGGATCATCATGGCCGTGTTCAGATCTCCTCATGGACTGCACAGACAACAGATTCCAGCCTTGCCCATGTATGCAAACATCATAAGCATGCCAATGGATCATCTGATACAAGTACCCTTCTATGTTTCTCTCCACCCACACAAACACATCCTTCCCAAAGACTTTTCTTCCTCCAACATGGTGGTGCACCCAAGGAAGGGGTGGAGCAGACTGTGACATTGGGATGGCGTAGCTTGCGCTAGTTACAGAGACTGTTTCTCACACACTATCCTGTAAGTCCATTAAGAGTCTATGGCCTGGAGTGAGCAGCTTGAGGGAAAAGGAGGAAGGATGCATCTCAAGAGGAGGTGTGGTAGAGAAAAGGGGAAACGGAGAGGAGAGGGGTCAGATCTGAGGAAGAGACAATCAAACTGTGCAAATCACTCGTCTGACAAAGATTTCATCACAGGCCTTCATCAATCATCTCCTGATCTCTCTCAGAAAGGTTCAGAATCATGAAGGCTTTGGAGCTGGGAAGTGGAAAATGGCTACAAAATTAGATATTTTTATACTAACAAACTAACATGTTTTAAATGGGTTTGGAATCAATAGGATTACTGAAACCTATAAAACTCTGCTGAGCATATGAATTTATCAAACTTAAACCAAGAGTGAAGTTAAAAGTGAAATTTAGGCTTTGCAATTTGGGTGCAATCAGATAGAATAGCATTTATTTTATGAACTTCATCAAGAAGTTGAGTGACTGGTTTCTGACGTCCAGAGGGATTGTGGGAATTTAAAAGAAATTAATTCTAAATTGTATTGACTTTAAAACAAATCAATCTTTTTGACTGGAAAAACATCTAAATCCATTGAAAGAAAATTAAATCCACTGATATTGAATTTGTAAGAGAATATAACATGAACATGTTTAAATTTTTAATTCCTAAATAAAAGGGGTTGCAATCTAATTATATTGGGTGTAGATTGATGTCATCTAGACTAATGTAATTAGTTCTACTAGAATTGCAGAGGTTTGGAATACTCTGACTCATTATAATGCGTCTATGTGTGACAATTGATATTAAGATGGGCTGACAGTAACCAAACCACTCTTGTTCATGAAGAGTTGAAATACTAATAAACTAAAATGACTAATGTGAAGTCTGAAGACTTCTGTTGCTTATTACATCCCTATATTTCTGTTGATTTCTGGGGAAAGCCATAACAGAGAATTCTTTTAAACGAGTAAAATTCATTTAGAAACAAATGGTTTGAAATGACTTGGGGGTTATATGAATGAGGATTTTCAATAATTAGATTTTTATTTATAATAAAAGGGAAAATTCTTTGAATTTTGGAACCCAACTACAACCTTTCATGTTAGTGGTATCTGTTTCATAAGTTTCATTGACTAAACATTAAAACATTCATGATATTTACTAGGGATTCTGATTAGTCAGAGTGTTAACAGTAACAAAGGAGCACGTAGAATGCCATTGTATGTGAATGTTTATTCATTGGAATATTTTGAATGGATACCGGACTTAAGACTGAATAATAAACAATGGTAAACAAGTGTTGCTTGTGGACAGACTCAAACTTGACAGTTTTGTGAAGATGCTAATTGAGAATAGAAACTATTGTGAACTCGACAATTATTACAGAGTGAAGACATTTCCTAAATCAATATAGAGACAATTGTTATTCAACTAGCAGTGACAAATTGATAATAATACGGAAGTAACCAATGGCAAATATCCAAAAGCAGAGGCTTTAAAAGAAAAAACGTAATAGAAAGAAAGTGTACCATTTAGCAAAGTCTGGGGAGATGTTTGCTGGTGATGAATGGGACTGAATGAAGTGTGTCTAACCTAACCTATGTACATTGCTTTTGCAGGGAATGATTTTTCTTTACAGATTTTTTTTGGTGGAGAATCTGGCCATTGACTTTTTCATTTTTTTTAATCTTTTTGGGAGCATATCGATGAAGCGTACTGTTTTTTGTTTTGTTTTTGTTTTTTTTGTTTTTATTCTTCTTTACTCGAAGATGAATCCTACGCCTTTACACATCAGGTGTCGAGGTTGTTGTGAATCTTCTTTTAGGAATGATGGGTTTAGAGATAGTTTAGAATAGTTTAGTTAGGGGTGGGTTGAGTTCTGTTGCAGAACAAACCTAATAATTTGAAGAAGACAAATAAACTGAAAATGAGGTGTCATTGACCTCGTTTGAAACAATTCACTGACATTTATGGTTGTTTTTATTACAGACGGCGGAAGCAGTGTGTATTAAATCATTACCTGATTTGTGTTGTGATTGTTTAATAATGTTTTTTTTTAGGTAATATGGACATGGAGGAGATTGTATATCAAATATTTATCTTGTATGTGAGATGTTGATGTATGTTGTTCCTTGTTGTGGTGGTTGTTTTTTTTTTTGTGTGTGTCTGATATTTTTTTCCAGATTGGAGGAGAAAATGAAGATCCAGGAGTGAGGTCGTATTTGAGTTTAAAGTACTATCATAAAATTGATACTAACACTGTTTTATGTTATTTTGTTTCTTTGGGGGTTTTGTTTATTTTTTTGTTTTTGTTTTGTATGAATGACTAATACTGAGCTTCAGGTTGGATTTGCGCTCATACTGTTTGTTCTCGTAGAAAGTTGAATGATGAGAGGTGATGCTGGAACTGACCGAGTGTGGCAGTCTGAGAGCGGTGAAGGCATCCTAAAGGAGAACCTGAACGTCTATCCACTGAAATGGGTCCAGTTCAATGTCTCCTTGCAGGTCTGCTTGCAACCATGCGGGCAACTACAGGAGAGCTCTGAAACCAGGCTGAAGGAAGGCTTGGGGAAAAGATCTTGGAGCTTTGTGTGTTCTGTGCTACAGAGAGGAGGTACAGAGAACTCAACTGGGTACATTGTTCTACATTCTTCCTTTGGAAAGAGGATGTTCGTGAAGCAAACGGGGAACTTCATTAAATTCATTCTGGTGGAGGACAACGAGGAGTGTGCTGGGAAGTTCTGATGGACGAAGGAGCAGATGCATCAGATTTACGTGAACAGTGTGGTCCAGCCAGTCCCTCCCCCAGTGTCAAATAATTTTAAATGTCTAGTACCAAATCCCAATTACATAATTAGTGACTCTAATATATTGGATAATGTGGTAATTATGGAGGATACAAATTTACCAGAGCAGGTTAAACAAGTTAAAATAGCAAAAATTAAGTGCGAGGGAAATTATGGTTGTGCCTTGGCATTATTACAACATTATTGAGACTTATCCAGAGTTGTTGAATATGGTTACGGAATGGCACACTGAAATTTATAACTGTTGATTTTGTTTCTCAGGATTTATGTAAAAATGGCTATAATTACTTTAATGGCAGAAGCAATGAAAATCATTTAATTACAGACAAGATACAAACAAATTGCTTTACTGAAAAGCATATGTATTCAAAGCTAGATTTTAAAGTAATAACATCCAAAGCAGAATGTTGTAACTTTTCGGAACGAAGCATTTATGATGTGAGATCTTCATAATGTAACATTAAGATAACTAGATCAAACAGGAAAATATGTAAAAAAAATTCCGATTGAATGATTGCTAAATGAATGATTGCTAATTTTCTATTGTCATTTTTTCATTATTAGAATATGGGGCAAGAAGCTTTATTAAGGGTGATGCAATTCTGTCTAATTATTAACTGTGAACATCAAAACAGAGTCTAACCATTAATTTATGCGTATCTAAGGGTTATACAGGTAATGGTTATGTTCTATTAGAATTATAGATTCACTGATGGCAATTGTGAGGTGTTCTTTACATTCTAAAGGGTAGAAATAACTCTGGTGTTAAATTATTAATGGGTTGACTTAAAGAATGTTATTCTTAGCCAATTAGACTGAAGTGAAGTTAAAACATATCGATTGATGAAATGTAAACAATAGAGATGCGTCGTTAAGAGCAATTTGACATTGGATATTTTTTACAGCAAAAAGGGGGGAGTAAGTAAATAATTGATTAATTATTAACATATAAAATAATAAGGGAATTGCTATCATATGAAATAATTAAGGAATTATTTTGTATGCATTGCTTGTTGCTGTTTCATTATCAAATGAGTAAAATGCTTGGAATATTAGAGAGAAATTCTGTAGTTATAAATTTTATATTTAATAAACCTATAGATCAAAAGTAGCTGACAAGTAGACAATTTGGTATTCTGTAATTAGAGCTGTGGGGAGGTTAGGAATACTGGTTGGAACTATAGATTATGGGAATTCAAAATCATCTTCATCATCGTAATCTGGAGGATCTTCACAAGCTTGCCTTGTCTTTTGTGAATGCAAAAAAGAACATACTGTGGATTACCTTTTCGAGGAAACTGTTTCGAAAGGAACTCTGGGACTAAAGACTTGTTTTTATTTTTGCATGTTTTTATTTTGTTTATTTCTTGTGTTGTTCTGAAACTGGAAAATAAGGAAAAAGCAAAACAAACAGCATTCAGCAATTAGAGAAGGGACAGTTAAAAGTATTTAAATTTTGGCTGAAATCAAAGAAGCATGGAGATGTTGCTCAATGTTTGTCAATACTGAAATTTTGTCATTAGTAATGTTGGTTATTGTAGAGTAAGAATGTGAATGAATAATTTGCTTATATATTTCATATTTTCTTTAACGATGGGAAGAAATTATGTAGGATAATTGAAAGATGCATTGCTAAGAAACATTTGTATGACGTAGAATAATGTATATTGTTGAATGATTTTGTCTTACAGATAAAACTGTTTGATGGGAAATGTTCAATGATTAAATTTCAAAATGTATTTGTCTTGTGACAAAAAGGGGGGAATGTAATAGAATATTTAATCATTCTAAGTGATTCTCAAAGAAGAATGTATTTGTATGTATATTTGGGAGGAAACAGGAAGTGATGTAGAGAGGCGGGATTTATACTGAAAGTAATGTCAAGGAGGGCCCTGGTTCACTCTCTTTGCTTCCGAGTCGGCCCAGACAAGGGCTGCTCATTTCTCTCTCTTTCACTCCTTTCCTTCCTTCTCTCTCTTCTCTTATTTCCTTACTCTCCCTTTCTCCCTCCATGATGCTTGCAATGTGATCACATGCTTCGTTGATATCAAGGTATGAGTTTAATTCATGTTTTGGAACAACTAATAAATTGCTGTTTGCGATTGTGTTCATAAATCATGTCTCATGAGTATAAAAATTCTATTACACGTGTCCTGTTGTTTCCTGGTCCTCTTCGGGTATTTTCTTCTTCTGTATGTATATGTGTTTGTGTATTACCTGTTGAATTCTAAGATGATCCTCTATTCTCCCTCTCTTGGACCTTAGAAGTAAGGTCCACACCTGTGTCCTCTAATGATCGTGATGTCTGAGGTGATACCAGGTATCACCCTTTCCTTCAATCCTACTTCCCATAGTTTCCTCAAAATGCTTTCTGTCGCTTCCATACCGGTTTCTGGGGTCGGTGCTGCTAGAAGTAGATTATCTACATACATAACATCATAATAGTGATTTAAACTCAATACGATCTCACTCCTGGATCTTCGTTTTCTCCTCCAATCTGAAAAATCCTCATCAAACAATCACAACACAAATCAGGTAACGATTCAACACACACTGCTCCCGTCATCTGCAACAAAAACAAAACTTAATTGTCAGTGAAATGTTTATCAGTGTCATTTTTCCAGCAAAACACCACCTTTTCCCATGTCTCCAGCATCTGTAACAAAGTTATCACAGATTTCAGTCCTTGAAACATTTCCTTCTTCTCACTCCATAATCTTTGTTCATTATGGAATCTAATAGTTGATTGATAAGTTACCATTTACAGCTCATCCAAGAACTTCATAAGACATCATAGACCCATGTTTTCTCAAAGTGAACCTGAATTTTTTCATCTTGTCAAGATTCATGACACCTCATTTACATTTTTCTCTCTTCAATTATCAGGTTTGTTCTGCAACAAAACACAACCAAATTCTAACTAAACTATTCTAAACTATCGCTAACCCCATCAGTCCTAAAAGAAGATTCACAACAACCTCGACACCTGATGTGTAAAAGCATAGGATTCATCTCCGAGTAATGAAAAATAAATAATAAATGAAAATAATAATAAAACACAGTATGCCTCGTCGACACACTCCCAAAAAGATGGAGAAAAAAATGAAAAAGTCATTGGCCAGATTTTCCACAAAAATGCTTAAAAAAAATTCCCTGCAGAAGCAATGTACATTGGTTAGGTTAGACACACTCCATTCAGTCTCATTCATCACAATCAATCATCTCTCCAGATTTGGCTAAATGTTACACTTTATTTTTATTAAGTGTTTAAAAGCCTCTACTTTTAGATATTGCCATTGTTTACCCTTTTATTCTCTTATAATCATCAATTTGTCACTGCTAGTTGAATAACAATTTCTCTATATTGTTTTAGGAAATGTCTTCACTCTGTAATCATTTTTCAAGTCCACATTAGTCTCTATTCTCAATTAGCATCTTCACAAAACTGTCAAGTTTCAGTCCGTCCACAAGCAACACTTGTTCTTCATTGCTTATTATTCAGTCTTAAGTCAGGTATCCATTCAAGATCTCTCATTGAATAAACATTCACATAAAATGGCACACTACGTGCTCCTCTGTTACCGTTAACACTGTGACCAATCAGATATATAGTTTCCTCTAACATGAAAGGTTGTAGTTGGGTTTCAAAATTCTAATGATTTCCCCTTTTCATTATATAAAAAACTCATTATTGATATTTCTCATTCATATAACCCCCAAGTCACTTAAATTATTTGTCTCTGAATGAGTTGTATTCGTTTAAAACAATTCCCTGTTTTCATTTCCCCCAAAAAATCATCACCATAAATATAGGGATGTCATAAGCAACAGAAGTCTTCGGACTTCACATTAGTCATTTTAGTTTATTAGTATTTCAACTCTTCATAAACAAGAGTGGTTTGGTTACTGTCAGCCCATCTTAATATCAATTTGTCACACATAGACGTATTATAATGAGTCAGAGTATTATAAAAACTCTGTAATTCTGGTAGAACTCATTACATTAGTCTAGATGACATCAATCTACACCCAATATTATTAGATGACAACTCTTTGCATACTCAGACAAGGCCAGAAGCCTGTGCAGTCCATGGGGCAGATCTGAACACGGCCATGATGATTCCAGGTGCTTGAAGAACTCCATCATCTCCACTCTCAGAAGGCCATCCGCATGCTTGAGCTCAGAATTGATCAAGATCTCATTCAAAATAAACAAAACAAACAAGTTAGTTCTTATTCAGATTTATCTTGGCTTGGTACATCAAACTCTGCTTTGATTTAGTTACACACAAAATAATTTCCCAATTAACTTAATGTTTCAGTTTCCTTTCAAGTTAGGGTGCATTTTTTATTTATTTATTTATTAGTATTATTTATTTATTATTATTATTTTATTTTTTTTTAAACAAAAGTCCCTCTATCTAAAATAATTCTCTTTGGGAAGAACCACAACCTTTCAATTAAACACACCAACTAAGTCGATTGAATTTATGCAAAAAGGAAAAGTCACCTCAAAGAGTCAAATTACATGTCTTTAACATAACTATTATGAATTTTCATGTCTACATTAGCAAGATTTTGTCTTCTATAGCATGTTTGATTTGTCTTTTGCTAAATTTAATTCAGCATCAAAGCAGTTAGTTTAATTTCTTTTCATTTTTTTCCCTTTTACTTTTAAAGTCTCAACCTCTAGTTTATTTTTCCCTAATTTGTAGATGTATAATTAATTATGTAGCAATAATTTAGTTCCACAATTTTAGTCAAAGTTGTTTGATAGATTTATTTTAGGCTTGTTCTAATTTATACTCTTTTTAATTTAGTAACTAAATATTAAAGTTTAAGCTTAATGCTTCTGAATTTTTATAATTTTCCCCAGTGTTATTAGGAAAGTACTTCCCACTGCATTCAAGCACATATGTCACTCTCACACATTCACAGATTTCATCACACATTTGTGTCATATGTAATGAAAATCTGGGCTTTTAACTTATTCGCATGCGCTATAACACATAAAAATATGTGTAGTTGCAACCAAGCTTCTCTTTTTTATTGGCCCAAAATGTTCTATTATTAGTTTTTTGGCAAGTCTCTAATTCTTGCTGGCGCGCTTTGATTTCCCCGGGTTCAACTTGGGTTGTAATGATTTCACTCATATTTTCCCATTGGTTCCCCAGACTCAACTCGAAATCTTTTTCCTTCTCAAAATAAGCTTTTTCCTTCTCAAAATTCATGGTTGTTTTTCCTTCTCAAATACAGTAGGTTTTATAATTTCAAAGACCCTATCTTTCCCTATTTAATGATTTTAATCCTTTCCCTATTCTTACCTACTGCTTGATTTAGCGTTCTAAAATTTTTTTTATAGTGGGCACTCCCCACTACCCCGCAGACCAGAGGATTTCCACAATATTCACCTTCCACTAGCCTCGTCAGAACTGGGGCTTTTGAAAACGGGTTCTGCTAAATTTCTCTTAATTGTCAAACACAGTTTACTACTCTTGAGATGTCCTCATACAACCATTTAAATCCTACTCATATTTTCCTTCTCAAAATCTCTTTGCATGCATTTCACTAAATATTTAAAATCTCTTACCTCCACTGTTGATTTCTCTCCGCAGTCAAAAATTTGGAAACACGGAAAAGATCGCTTTTTCTCTTTAAACTTCATATGTATAAAATAATCGACGGTTCTATAGAGAAACCCCAATTCAACACTTGATTTAATGTAACCAATAGCAGAATTTAATTAAAAGGTTTCTGCTTACCTAATGAAAGGGTGGCGCCTGGGTGTTGAATTTAGGAATCTCTTAGGAGTCTCTTAGGGTCATCACGTCGGGGTCACCAAATTGTTGGACTTTTGAGGCGTCCATTGCATGTTCAAAATGACCAAGAGACAGATTGCCAACTGATCTAGTTTTAATGAAGACTTCAGCAGAGAGATATCAACAGTGGTTACAACGCGCTGGAGAAGATCGCAAAAATCATCTTCTGAAGTTACATTCAAAGTTCCTTTCCTTTTGTACCCAAATTGTATACTTTTCTCATTGCGTCAGCCAGGAGCTGGTTTCCATGGAAATGAAACAAGATGTCCCTTTCTCAAGGTGAGACGATGGGAAGCAGGCGTGAGAAGGCCGGCCCGGCTTCCGATAAGGTTTTGCTGGAATTTGCTGGAACACACAGCCTCCTACAAATCCTCTCTTATTCAACTCATCAGTTTTTAGCAGTTTTATCTTAAAGCATAAGAAAGTTAATTAATAAAATAAGTACTTAATAATATAAAAAGATAGAATAAACTATAAATCCCACACCTACTGATAGGGAACTGTTGTTCTAAATTCTCTGAAGAGTGGTGGCCTTGATTTCTTAGACTTTTCTACCCTAAATTATGCACTTAAAATTAATTGGTTAAAATTCTGTCTGTTGAAACCCTCCTTTTGGAACTTTATACCCAACTTCATTTATGAAAAACTTGGGGGATTTTGCTTTCTTTTATTATGTATTTTAAAATTTAAAGTTATAACTTGCTTGGAAAATTATCTACAAGCACAATTTTTCCCCTCCGCATTATTTTATTTGGAATAATAGATGTATTTTATTCAAACACAAAATTATTTGTTAAAGAGTTGGTTTGATAAAGGAATCACCCTTGTTCCTCATCTACTTAATCCTCAAGGCTATTTAATGACATATGAGTATATGGTACATTTTGGTTTTCCTGTGAGACCCAAAGAATACTATTGTGTCTTTTCTGCTATTAATTCAAATTTAATTTCAGTATTTAGATCTACAAATTTTGATATTTTGCCCCTTACCAATTTAACAGATACAAGTTGTGGTAAAATTAGTTTCACACAACTTAGAAATAACAAATTAATTAAATCTCTGTTTTTAAGTGAAGTTGTGTCTAAGCCCAGTTCTGTTGCTTACTGGTCTAGTTTTGATGTTAATCTTAGGTGGGATAGCATCTGGTTGTTACCCTGTAAGTTCTTTGCGAAAGATAAAAGAAATTAGTTTCAAAGTTTTCCAATAGCGCTTCCGTTAAAGGACTCGCGGACACTCTAGATATACTGAGCTCACGAACGGATGCTATGGTTGATAAAATTGATGCTGTTGACAACAATGTACAAAAACTTAAGATTGATAATGGCATGCTGCATGAAAAGTTTGAAGAGTTTGGCACCTATAAACGATGCTGGAACCTCAGTGGCAGGCATGGCATGTTTTTGGTGTTCAATTAATTCTTTAATCTTCAACTTTTTTATCTATTATTCTCAGGTTAGGTTAAGTATGTTGAATCTGCCATAATTTCTAAGCTTTAAATGCTTAGAGCTTGGTCAGTTCTTTCTCTTAAGCTTTTACATTAAAAATCTTTCATTAAAGATTAAAAATAATTATTAAATATAAAACTTAATAGTCAGTTATTGCAATCATTTACATTTAATTTAATGAATCCCTTTTTAATAGTTTATAAAAATATAATAATCATCATAAAGTAAAATAGTACTCGTCCAATGTGTATGGAAGTTTGTTGGTTTTCAAAGTCTTAAGTTTTCTCGCTCTGCTTTTAGTCGTCCATTATCAGTTGTCCTCTTGCTCTGGAGACGGCAACTTGCCTTCTGTTCCGTCTGTCTGCTAATTGCATTTCTTTATCTTTTATACCCGTTATGATGCCTTCCAAAATCAACAGTTCATTGGTTCCTCATTCATGAATTCTCTGAATGTCCGGCTCGTGTTTAAATCGTTTCCTGTTCATGATAATACTGTAGGATTTCTTTTATTGTAGCCGAGTCGCTAGTGGATCCCCTCAGCCCTTGGGAAGCCTTGAATGAACAAGTCAACTGCTTTTAGTATGAGTTTATTCAGACAAAGACTTCCCGAAACACAGAGTTTTTAGTCTCCTTATATGCTCTCACAAGGGAGGGGTAAACTGGTCACACAAGCATGGTCAGAGTTTCAACCACCTGCCCAGAGCTTATGGTGTGCATGAGATTTCCAGGAGAAGGTGGAATGTGGCAGTTTGCAGAAAGAACCAAGTAAATCAGTCACAGAAATAAAAACACAAGATAATCTAGTCACACTCAAGAACCAAGTAAATCAGTTACAGATATAAAAACACAGGATGCTCTAATCACGTGCAGCAGAGAATATCAGTTTCCCACATACCTAACACAGACAAGAGAATAACATGAATATCAGCCTTATTCTCACAAATATGCACTACCTCTTTTGTCCACCAGGCAGGCACACAGACGTCCAGAGCTAACATTTGCACTACTTATTTCACCCTAGATCTTTTGGATGCAGAATGTAGCTCACAAATACCTATCTTGCAAGACAACTCCAGCACATCCTCATTTAGTACCATAATTCATGTAATGTCTTTAAATTAGACATGAGAATTAAGTTATAAAAGGAAGGAAGATTGCAAATTCTTATTTGTTATTTATTATTTATACAACAGGAGGAATGTGTGGGAGAGAACGTGAAACAACTAGAGATCAATCTTTTCAGCAAGATTTTTCCTGATATTGCGCATCAGATCTCAAATGCTGTGGATATTGTTCAACGACGTAGACCTTGCTCAGAGAAATTCAAAGCACCACGTCGCATTATTGTCCAGTTCATCTCATGCACACACAGAGACCAAATCTGGAAGGATGCCAGAACATCCGCCATCTTCCAACAGAGAAAGATTCGTATAATGGAAGACATCAAGCAGAGCACCAAAGACATGCGAAACAAACTTTGGCCCCTGGTTGAGAAGGCACGACTGGAAGGGAAAAAAGCATGATTTCATGGTCCTTTCGCTTACATCGACAGTAAAAGACTGTCGGCGAATGTGATCCGTGATACACTATTCCTTCTAATATTGCTTTTGTTTTGGAACTTTAATTAGCTCTTTCTCCAAAGCCTCTGGTCTAAATCTTAATATCAGTAAATGTGAATTATTAGCCATTAAATCTTGATCTGCACTCTCTTTAACATTCCTAATAAAAATTAAGTAAAATTCATACATCCATTTTCTTGTTGGCTTTCTTCCCTTTCGGGGTTACCACAGTGAAATTAACTGCCATATATTTTATGCGGCAGACGCCCTTCCAGCTGTGAAACATCCACACCACATCCACACACGCACACATTCACTACGGACAATCGTTTTTTTACCCAATTTACTTATCCTGCATGTCTTTGGACTTGAGAAGGAAGCTAGAGCACCCGAGTAAACCCATGCGATCACAGGGAGAACATGCAAACTCCACACAGAAACTCCACACTGACACAGCCGAGGTTCGAACCGTGCTACCCACTGTGCCACTGTGACGCCCATGAAGTTACATGTTTAGGAGTTGTATTAAGCAAAAACTGTAAAACAAAACCCAAAATTGGCTTCATGACTTTGTAAGCCAACATAAATACCTCCAACTCTGCATTGAATCCTTAAATGAGAGTTATAGCCAATAATTATCAGCCAGAATAAGAAAGACTACACCATGATGATTGAAAAAAAAAAAATCGTATTTCAATTTTTAACATATTCCAAGTGATTTTTTTAGTTACATGACCAACTTGGTGCATGGTAATAGTTTATAAATTTCCACGGGATATCTTCTTTTCTCCTTTAGATTTCACAAGAAATCAGTAGATGAGGTGAATCGAACTCTTATTTTGGAACACACGTCCTGATTTAGTTAGGTGGTTGTTGTTTTTAGGTCATCATTTTGAATGATGTTCAGCCAATCAATGTTCAGCCATTTCTCCAGCCAATCAGAAAATGTGACATCATCAGCACGAGTCGACCATGCAAGTTCCAACTAAGCCAGTCAAGCCAACGGTTCTGCAGAAGCAGTGTTGCAAACATAGCTACTTTTCCGCTAGATTTAGCGACTTTTTATGTATCCTAGCCACTATTGCCAATCTAGCGACTTTTTCTGCTGTTCCTAGTGAATTTTAGTGACTTTTTTTTGTTCTGGCTGATGGCCTCTTCAAACAGAGGAATGCGGCTGCAATGTCTATGATGTGACTTTCTGTCACTCACTGTCTTCGCCCATTACCGGGCCTGCGCCCCTGTCAATGCAATTGACTGTATATAACAATCAATGCTCTTGGTGCAAGGTCCTTCTTCTTCATCTGCTGTTTACAGGCAGTTTGCAAGACTTCTTAATGGTGCATTACCGCCGCCATCTGGAAAGTAGTATGAAGTATATATTTATGAAGGTATGAAGGAGGGATATATTTATATTCTTTTATATACGTTTATATTCTTAAATTACTCTTAATCTTTTTAGGAAATAAAATGATTGCCTTATACATTTTTGTTTCCTTTAGGATTTTGATAATTGTTATAGGCTCTGTTGTTATTTCCCTAATCTCTTTCATCATTTCTTTTCTTCCATTTCATATGTTTCACATTTAAGTATAACATGTTCTATTGTTTCTGCTACTCCACAATTATCACAATTCCTGGTTTTCCCGGCGCAAAGTTTCGAGAGTGTGGGTCATTATCAAAAAAATGAGTACTATAAAATGTTTTGTTTACATATTTGCACAAGAATAGAAGCCTATGCCTTTGTGAGGTTTTCCTCCCTCACACAACATCCATCATCATTACATATAATAGAAAATTTTATAACACTATCATAATAATGTTTTAGATATTAATTTCTTGACACAATCCATGAAATCAAGCAACAGCAAAACATCAGTCTGTTCTCATTGTTTGTACTATTTAATGTTATTTAGCATTACATGTTTGTTTTAAAACGCCATGCGTGTTAAATTAATGACATGAAACAGACGTGTACCTGTAATACTTTTATGTTTGCGTAGATAAAATCCATTGGGAGGCGAGGAATGCATGTCACACAATAATTATGCTAATTAAGTGATCGCGTCATCCAGTGACTTTCAGCTATTTTTGGGCCAGCCTATAGCGACTTTTCTTACTGGGTAGTTTTTAGGTGAGGAACATTTTTCAAGTGCGTTTAAAAGTATGAATATCTGATGTATTAACATAACTTTACAAAGTGTTTAGCAGTACACAACACAGATCGATATGCAGTTAACACACTGGGGAATTTGCATTGAATCTAACGTTACAGGACAATAACCACCCAGCAAAATCAGGACGTGCTTTTGGCACAGTCATACCCGGAGAACGCAGATTTAAAGGATTGATCTACCGAGAATTCAGGTTTTAGCAGATGGTAAGGTAACTCGGCTTTCTGGAATACACCACTCAGCAGGTGTTAACAAGTCCTCAGTGTCAAGTATATCTGTATAATAATGTTCTCTGATTGACAGATAACGTGTTACAAAGCCTCATGTTTTGTGTATTATTTCAACCTTTACCTAATACTGTTATAACTGATCAGATGAATGTGTACATTATTTTGTACAACGTTCCTTCTTGGCTATTAAGCCAACCCCTGAAATATATTTTCACTCTTTCATGATGACATTGATATTAGTACAGAATGTGCTCAGCAATAGTGATAGACAGGTGTGATGTCATCTTTAAGCAATACTTTGGGAGGATGCCTGGTGGCAAGAAGACGTCTTTTGGTTCACTTTTCATTTTCTCAGAGTCAATGTCATATAACCCTTCTTTTAGCTTTCTCCTCATGTAGTTACTCTGTTTGAATATAAACATTGAATGATTAAAAGGTACACAGACGTCAGTAAACAATGAGCACGTGTGACAGTTTTACATTTTACTATAGGGGACTTTTGGAACTTTTATTATGAAAAACAATTGTTTGCGGTGACTCCGGAAAGACAAAGTCGACATGGGAGTAATTCTAAGGTTGAAATCAACACGGATCCCCTGATCTTTCGCTCTAATTGCTGCATTATTTGAATTATCTAGGTCATTTCGTTTAACGGTAATTTGTTACTTTGGGGCCGTGAGTTTCAAAGTTGGAGTGCCCTTTTAAACGCAACCTCCGACATAGCTAACGTTAGCTGTTAGCATTCGTAACTTTAACTGAACACAGCAATATGTTATAACGTTACATATTTTTCCTTCACCTCCCTAGTCTAACGTTAACATTGAATGCAGAATACGGATGGCAGAAGACATTTTTTTTAGAATTACCGTAACGTTAATGCTTTAAGTTTATTTATTTTCAAACATTTGATTAACAGACTAATTCTTTTAACGTTAATCTGCATTTGCTGGCATCATGCAATCTTAACGGCAGTCTGATAACTTTACGTTATTCACCATAAACTGGCGCGTAGTCAGAAAATAAGCGGCTCTCCTCTGATCTCGGACGTCCTTTGCTTTATGCATTGGCTCTCGGTGGAAGCTGTCAGTCACCGTTGCTCGCCAGGAATCGAACTGAAGCTGTTTTCTACGCTGGCTCCAGGTCATATTGTGTTCCAGGTTGTGTTGTTCAATAGACACGGTCAAGCTGTCGCTTGGAGAGTCTGGTAGTAGATAGTGGAGGGAAGCCGGACCCACTTGCCAATATCGCCATGCCCGGGCAGGTGAGCAGCAAAGCGCGGGTGTATGCCGATGCCAACACTGTGAAGATCAAGGAGTACTGGGATTACGAAGCACACGTGCCTAGCTGGAGGTAGAGCGCTCTCATAGTCTCAAATCATGTGTAACTATGGCGAGCCTTTCTGTCCTAGTTATGATTTAATTGTAACTAGTCATTATTCGATTTTCCTAGTCACAATTGCATTTAAGATATCTAGAATGTGATTAGGACTAGTGACTAGGTGGATTCATAATTAGCATTACAGATATCTACAATTCTTTTACGAGTAGTCACAATCCTCCCTTGACTTCCATTGAATTTTTTTGCAGATATCTTCAATTGAGTTTTGACTAGTCATAAATATATTTAGAGATATCGGTTCACTAGGCACAAGTCTAATTGATATCTGTAATTATATTATTAGTCATTTATTTAAAAATATCTAAATGAGTTGTGAATAATAGAAATAATAACTCAAGATATCTCTAACTGGGTTATTACTAGGCATAACCCTATTGAAGATATCTATAATTTGTTTTATTTAAAGGTATCTGTAATACATTTATAGATATCTGTAAGGAATTTATGACTAGTCAAATTACCTTTGTAGATATCTGCAATTTTATTTGTGACTAGGAACAATTTAATTAAAGATATCTGCAAATGCAGTTGTTCCTAGTCAAAACTAATTGAAAGATATCTGCATTATATTTAGAGATCTCTGTAAATGCGTTTTGACTAGGAAGAATGCATGTTGGAGATGTATATATATATTTAGTATTGTGACTAAGAACAACTGCATTTTAGATATCTTAAATTAACATTTTGACTAGCCAAAACTATGTTATATATATCTGGAATGC
Source organism: Danionella dracula (assembly GCA_900490495.1). Taxonomy (NCBI): domain Eukaryota; kingdom Metazoa; phylum Chordata; class Actinopteri; order Cypriniformes; family Danionidae; genus Danionella; species Danionella dracula. The sequence continues at coordinate 539,407 of UELW01000278.1, forward strand.
ATAGTGAACCTCCACTTTTACTAACCCCTGTCTTTTAAAAGGACAATTCTCTTAAAGGGTGCGCACTAAAATCATGCTGAAATTTCCTTACACTCCAAATGTGTTGACAGGATTGTTTGCAGTTTCTCGAGACTTTTATAAACTTCATAATACACCTTGGAAGGTAGTGAAATTGTGAGATTTTTTTACATTTCTTAAACAATTATGTATCAAACAACGTTTGCGTTCACAACAATTTCCCTGACTATGTGCTATTTAAATCTGTTGAGTCCTCTCCAGTATATTGTCGAGAACTGCTGTCGCCACCATAGATTAATATTCTATGGATACAAAACGAAGCGTGGAGCTCGGCTCCAAGAGCAGACCTGATACTTTGACGTCAGTATATGCAGATGTGACTAGGAGGAACTGATTGAGATATTTTAAATGCAATTATAACTAGTCGTAACAGATCTCCAATTACAGTTGCAGATATGTGGCGCGTTTATTGACAATAACACTGACGTAATTGTAGATATTTTCAAATGTGTTGTGACTAGTCAAATGATATTTAGAGATATCTATAAGTTGATTTCTTCCTAGTGTAATTAGTATAGAATATATATCTAATTGTCTTCATGACTAGGCACAATTTATTTATTATTTGTCAAAATACAATAATTCCTATCTATAAATTCATTAACGACTTGCCATAATGTAACAGGTTTTAGTTCAACTGTTTTAGAAATCTTCAGTTGCCGTTTTAGTGTTATTGACGATCCACCCGGGGTTATTGCGTCTAGCTCTACTGGGTCAGAGGCCCCCAAAATTGAGACTGTCCTTGCTGCGCCTGGAGGACGGGATTTGTCTTTTACCAAGCAGTGTTACCAACTCCTCAGCAAGAAAAGTCACTATTGGCTGGCCCAAAAGTCGCTAGATGATGTCACCATCTAATTTTTTTTCATCTACTAAACAAATTCAGGTTTTCTATGAAATTATTAGTTTAGTTTAGTATATATACATATACATAAAACCCACAATTCTCACTGAAATCACTCGAAACTTACAAAAGTAACAATAAATACAAATTTATTGACAATTAAACATTAAAAATCAGCCATCACTTTTGAATTGTTGATTAACATAATTATTTAAAAAAAACAAACGAATGAAACAGGCCTGGACAAAAAATGATGGTACCCATAACTCAATATTTTGTTGCACAACCTTTTGAGGCAATCACTGCAAGTAAACGATTTCTGTATTTGTCAATGAGCGTTCTACAGCTGTCAACAGGTATTTTGGCTCACTCCTCATGAGAAAACTGCTCCAGTTGTCTCAGGTTTGATGGGTGTCTTCTCCAAATGGCATGTTTCAGCTCCTTCTACAGATGTTCAATCGGATTCTGATCTGGGCTCATGGAAGGCCACTTTAGAACAGTCAAACGCTTTTCTCTCAGCCATTCGTGGGTGTTTTTGGCTGTGTGTTTTGGATCGTTGTCCTGTTGGAAGACCAATGACCTGCGACAGAGACCAAGCTTTCTGACCCTAGGCAGCACATTTCTTTCCAGAAAGCCTTCATAGTCTTAAGATTTCATTCTACCTTGCACACATTCAAGACACCCTGTGCCAGATGCAGCAAAGTACCCCTAAAACATTACTGAGCCTCCTCCATGTTTCACCGTAGGGACAGTGTTCTTTTCTTCGTATGCTTGGTTTTTGAGTCTATGAACATAGAGTTGATGTGTCTTACCAAAAAGCTCCAGTTTGGTCTCATCTGTCCAAAGGACATTCTCCCAGAAGCTTTGTCGCTTGTCAACATGCATTTTTGCAAATTCCAGTTTCGCTTTTTTATGATTTCTTTTCAGCAGTGGTGTCCTCCTTGGTCGTCTCCCATGAAGTCCACTTTGGCTCAAACAACGACGAATGGTGCGATCTGACACTGATGTACCTTGGGCATGGAGTTCACCTTTAATTTTTTGGAGGTTGTTCTGGGCTCTTTGGATACAATTCAAACGATCAGTCTCTTCAATTTGTCATCAATTTTCATCTTGCGACCACGTCCAGGGAGGTTGGCTACTGTCTTGAACTTCTGAATAATATGAGCCACTGTTGTCACAGGAACTTCAAGCTGTTTAGAGATGGTCTTATAGCCTTTACCTTTAGGATGTCTGTCTATAATTTTTTTTCGGATGTCCTGGGACAATTCTCTCCTTCACTTTCTGTTGTCCATGTTCAGTGTGGTACTCACCTTTTCACCAAACAGCAGAGTGACTACTTGTCTCCCTTTAAATAGGCAGACTTACTGATTATGAGTTTGGAAACACCTGTGATGTCAATTAAAGGACACACTTGAGTTAATCATGTCACTCTGGTCCAAAAGTTTTCAATCTTTTATAGAGGTACCATCATTTTTGTCCATTTTGTTTCATTAGTTTGTTTTTTTTAAATAATTATGTTAATCAACAATTCAAAAGTGATGGGTGATTTTGATTGTTTAATTGTCAATAAATTTGTATTTATTGTTACTTTTGTAAGTTTCGAGTGATTTCAGTGAGAATTGTGGGTTTTATGTATATGTATATATACTAAACTAAACTAAACTAATAATTTCACAGAAAACCTGAATTTGTTTAGTAGATGAAAAAAAGTTTATTTTGAAATTTCCACATGTGCAGAGAACCATGATTGATCACCGTAATCTGGATTCGAAAGTGTTTTTACTTCTTTTCTTCCAAATGGTTAGTCCAAAACACTTCAATCAGCGTTCTGAAGTGCATTCATGCCCTTGTTTTTGCCCCAGAGCACCATATAATGAATTAACTTCTGCCAGTGTCCCGAATACTGTGAGTCTATTTTAGCATTTTAAATTTATTCAGTGCTTGAACCTTCCACCTATTTGTTTTTTGTCATGATAAAAAAATATGTTCTCCTGAAATCTTAATCACTAGTTTCTAGAGATTTGCATAATTTTTTGTGAAATTTCTACTCTTTATAATAAGCAGATTTAAATTATTAAACGCTTATTTACGTTCAGCAGTGCAGGAATGTGTGAAAATCTTTTATTGAATTTGATACACTTTTTACTTCTCTGTAATATAAATTATCAGGAGATGAAACAAGCTTTGTTGATTAATCAATTAATTACAGTGATAGATTAATCGATTGTCAAAATAATTGATAGCTGCTGCCATGTACGGATACCGCCACTGAGTCAGCTTGGTCTAGTTAAAGTTCAAACATTAAAGTACTTTAATGAACATTGACACATAAAGTAACTTAATGAACTCCTAGAGATTTTACCAGTTAGTTTCTAAACATCGGTTTGTAACATTTGTAAATCTAAGACTGTATGTGGTGTAGTCCAGCACAGTTGAGACACAGTCCAATGCAAGTCAAGTCCACATCCAGTAAGTCAAGAACGAGTCTGTCTGAATACTCGATTCTGATTGGCTGCTAGGTGTAGTATATTTTCTAAATACCACATGTAGCTGGTTCGGTCAATCCACTCTATGTATACTTGCAGAACTATTGATAAGTGCATGTGAGCACATCAGATCACAGTTCAGACTCTCTCAACCTAGATTGTCTTTGCGACCAGTTGACCTTATTGTTTAGGTTGTAACGTTATGGTGAAACATTTATTTTTACACCAACTGATGTTGGAAGAGGTCTACTGGACTAAACTAGTAAACGAGACTTGATTGGAGCAGGTTCTCGAGGTGAGCCGCAGACTGTAGACAAACCGTACACTGTAAACTGTAACTAATTGATTCAACTTAAATATATAAGTGAAAGGGCTGCCTTAAATTTTTAAGTTATGTAAACAAAACTAAACTTGTTCTTTGGAACACAGTGAAATGTTATGTTGATTTAACATTTCCAGTTGCATCTCTTAATTTAGTTGACTTGCATTTGTTAATTAATTGAATTACTTCTACTAGTTTTCTTAACTTATAAATCTAGTTCAGCTTAATTAATGTAGTTAGTTTAGTCAAATTAAGTTTTCAGTTTAGGTTGATTTTGATCACAAGGTCTTTAAGGTTAAATTTTTAGTTTAGTATAATTAATGTGGTCAGTTGTATGGACTTTTTTCTTTATGTTCACTCAAATTAAATTATTATTTTAAGTTAAAATTGACCAGATGTTGTTTAGACTAAAAAATGTAAGCTTAACGTAATTTAATGTATTGTTTAGTTTAACTTCATCATGATACTATTTTTTTTATTTCAATCTTAAACATCCGATACAAAATGCTACAATAATCCCCAAGAAATGGTTCAGAAAATGTAAACATTTATTAGCACATTTAACAACCAACCTAATATTCAAAATATTTCCTAACAATACTGACATCAGTAATGCCAACTTAAAACTATTGTAAAAGATTATTGTAAAGGATCACAATGAGGACAAGCTTGCTGTGTCTAGGGTTGAGTCTGTGTGGTACGACTCAGAAGTCTTACTGTACACTTTCAAAGTGGCCTTGTCATTTGGCAGGTCTGACATGTTTCTTAAATTGCAAAGTTCATTATCAAACTCAGGGTCTTGAAACTGGACCACAAGATCCCCCTTTAGTCCAAGCTTGGTTCTTAAAATTGAGTGGAAGTCATCAACAGTATCAGGCAAGTTGTCTATGGTGACCCTTCACCATCTTATGGTGAGTCATCTGGACTCAGCAAGACACGCAGCAGCATGATGGATCTCAAAAAGAAAAATAACAAACATATCAGAACTTAATTGTGATTGTAACACATAAACAGTTAGCTCTTTTATCAGTAGCAAAATACTCTTTTTCAGTATTTAAACATTTTCCACTTCATTCAGCAACAACTAAAAAAGAAGTTATGATCATACATCCCTGAGAAAAATGTAATGGGAAAATGCTATTGTAACCATATTTTATTGTTACATGAATAAATTTAGTGTCTTCTATAATGTGAGTTTAATGTGAATTGACAAAATGGTAACTTACCAGTTCATCGTGGCAAAACTGGAAAAATCAGGAAAAGGAGTTCAAAAGAAAAGATTTACAACTAGTAAAAATTCCAATAAAACTAAAATGTAAATGGAGTTACTACAGAGTCTCTGCAAAATCCTATTTCTGCAATAGCAACCGTATACAGTAACTTTCAATTTCTCTCTGGCCCTCCTTGAAGAACAAGTTAAAATTATTTTACTAACTTGTGCATGCCAAATGCGAGAAAATGAACGTGGGCGCGCCAACATGAACTAAAGCTAACTCCCTAAAGTTGGTCTTTTAACCATTTTAGCTTATATTTTAATGGTTGCTACTTTTAGTCCAATCAGAAGTAGCAGTTGTTAATATTGTGCTTTTCATTATTTTTTGTCTAGCCAACTTTTTAGCATAGTAGCTAAGCATAGCTAGCTTGAGCTGTTACCTTAGCTAGCTTTAGTTATTTTGCTAAAGCCAACTGTCCGCATAAATACACTAGCCCACAAAAAAGTGTTGTGTTACTGTAAAGGTGTTACACATTATACACTACTGCACTCATGTTATAGCAAGTAACGTTTTTACTCACCCTTGAAACGGACTCGCTTGGCAGGAAGGGTCGTTGGAAAAAGTTTGCAGGTAGCCGCCAAATGTCCGGACGTAGACGTGATGACGTCATCGCTTTCAGTCCCACCTCCAACCCAACTTCTTCTTAAGTTATGTTGACTTATATTGCTGATTCATTTCAACCTAAAGTTTTAAGTTTGCCATTATTCTGTTGTAAACTGACATTTTTATGTTGTTACAACTATTTATGAATCCCTTTGTCAAGCTCACTTAAAATAATGGGCTTTAATAACTAAAGAGCAAAAATAAATTTTACAGTGTAGGGGGCTACAATTAAGGGTACAGTGATGTTGGTGATGTCAGATGGCCCAGAACCAGTCTCTCAAAGGACTTCATGACCACAGATGTCAGGGCTACTTAAGACCCACGATTATTGATTTATTGGGGGATGGGGATATTGGTGGAGCGTTTGAGGCAAAGGACTTTACACAGCTCCAGTGATCTGTTGAAGATCAGAGAGAAGACGTTAACTGAGTTTAAAAATTAAACGGTAAGTTTATCTTTACTTTGTACACTTTGAACATTATCTTAACCAACCAAATAATATCTTTTGAATTAGTTGTCTCTAAACCTACACAAATAAATGTTTAATACACATTTTTTCCAAACTAGATGGGTGTGGTAGATTGCACAAAACCTTGAACTCAGTAAGGTATTTTTTCTGCCCCTTTTGATCCCTAAGTGTTTTCCAGGGTATGTCTAACTACATACAAAGTCCTGTAGATGCCCAGGAGGGAACTCCTATTCATGAAGGATATTGGTTGGAACATGGAGACACTGTTTCTGATATTCATCTTGTTCTTTAGATCACAAATTCTTTAGGTCACAGTAGCTTGGAGTAGGAGATAGATGAAACCTGTTTCTCCTTAATTTACAGCTGGGTGTTTCTATCATGAAACATTTTGGGGACCAAACAATACACACTACTGTGCCTCTTTCAAATGTATCCGTGGTTCACACATAAGTCACGTGTCCACAGGTAAGTATGTCCTATCATGTGCTTTGTGGCTTTAGTTGAAGTTTCTCTTCTGTTGTTGCCTGTATTTCCCATCAGCAGTTTTTGGATCGAGAAGGGATGGCATCACAGGAACATGTTTCCTGACTGTTTCCCATGAGGAGATCAGCAGGACTATAACTGTTGACAAACAAGAGCTGGCCGAATTATGGATCAGCTGACTTTTTCAAGAGATTTGATTTTCCTTACAGCTAGCTCTGCCTCCCCATTTTTATGAGGAAAAGGAGGATTTAAGGTTACATGACTGAAACCCCAGGTTTCCAGGGAATCTGATGCAAATTTTGGTTCATCGCCTGACTGCAGAATTTCTGGAACTCCATGGCATGCAAAAAGTGGCTTGCTGTGTTTGACAGCTTGTGAGGTTGTTGGCATTAATTTGGAAATTTGGAAATATTTGGAAAAATTGTCCACATCTACAAAATAGAATTTTTTTCTGTTTCAGTTCCTACTGTGGCTCATGGCCTGGCTAGAAATTCCTTAGGCTGTCATGTTTCCTTCAAATTGACTCGCTCACATGGATTTGTCGCCATTCTAATCACTTTTGAGAGTGCTTTACTAAGTTCTGGCCCCAAAACTGACTACTTAGCCCTGTTTCTTTTCAGAAGCTGGATAACTGTATCTGGTACAAGTTGATTTTTTGTCTTCTAAAGGCCATCCACTCTCTGTTTATGGGAGCTCTTGACAAGACATTTGCTTTTGCAATGTTTTTACCAGCCACATGTTCTATGGTTAATGAGAACCTAAGAAGTCTCAGTGAATATTTCACAAGTCCAAATGATGGCTACCGTTTCCTTTTCAAATTGTGCGTATCTTTTGTTCACTGCTGCTGGAAACTCTTGCAGCATATGCTACAGTTTTCTTAAGGTTGTTATCCTGGTTATGCAACAGCTCCCAGTTACAAAAAAAATTCCAAGGTGATTCACCATAGCCAAAAACGGCTCCACTTCACCACCACTGCCTGGGTTGTTACACTGCTTTATTAGCCTCACACTTTTCAGGGTCTGCACACAAAACTGTGTGACATGGAGTGGACACTGTTTTACAGATGTTCTAACTACAGCCTTCATATTTGCCCATTTTTTGTGGAGTTTTGAAGATTAAATAATTTTTCTTTCTATAATGATTGATCATGTCTGTTGAAGCCACGTCGAGCGCTGACATTTTGGATGGTGGTCATGTATAGTGATTTGTCGTTCATGAAAAGAATGAATCTGACTTGTTAGTAATAATTCTTTTTCGGGAAGTGAATTGTTTTCTTTTGTGGATGCTGATTACACTGTTAATAATTGGAAGAGTAACAGTCAAACAGTCAAAAGAATGAAGAACTGAAGTTAACGAAAATTCCCATCACTACTCAGGGGTTTTGCGATTTCGTCCTCTGCTCTTCATCACATTGTTCTTCGATATGATTTTTTTGGTCGAGTATGTCGAGTGCCAGCCAGCGACTTTTTCATTTCCCACTCAAGTCATCTTTTGGAAAGATATGAATGGTTTTGCTTTTTTCTTTAGTGCAATGATGTACACCTTTTCCCATCTTCTTTATAGATATATTAACATGCAGCCTTGCTACCAGTTGAAGTGCAGCGACTGCTGATCTGCCCAACAATGGCATGTGCTAACACTCCAAAACTTACATGTCCTGTTCTGTGCATTTATTGTGCTTTCTGAGCTGTAAATTAATAAAAAGGAAATTGTTCCAGTCACGGGTCAATGAAAGTATTCATGCTCCATAGGGTTATTAGCACATCGAAGGTGCGAGAGTCCTTTGATTTCTGCTTTCAACTTTTAATTTTTTTAATTTTTATTTTAATCTAAATGAATAAACTATCACATATTTAATGTTGTCTAATGAGGGTATTATTTTTTCATTACATAGATAAATAAAATTGTGATGTTTTGACTGATATCTGACAGACCCCTACCCTCACTTCTCTTCCAGACTGCTGTGCTATCCACACGCCTCAAAACCTGTTGTATAAAACAATTATATTGTCTAATTTAAACACAAGGATTTCAGTGATTCAGAATAATTGTACATTGTTAATTGTTACTATTTCACAGCAATCAAGATGACTACCAGCTTGTGCGGAAGCTTGGAAGGGGCAAATACAGTGAAGTGTTTGAGGCCATCAACATCAACAGCAATGACAGAGTAGTTGTGAAAATTCTCAAGGTAAGTTTACACCAATTTATTTTCCCCTAAAAGAATTTTTCCTTAAATTATGCTGTGTGATTAGTTGCCCCAGATTTTTTTTGCAATAGTCTTTCAAAAACCCTATCACCTTTATTTTATTATCTCTCTTTTTTCTGTTACAATTGTGTTGATTAACAATGTTATGTCTTTTTTTTCTCTGCTCCAACCGAAAATGGATTTAATTAAACGAAAAGTGCAGTTCAACCCTGATCAATTTGAAGATTACTGAAGTAAATGATACAAAAATATAGATGCAGAAAAGAGAAAGGCTAGAGAAGATTGACTCGTTTAGAATAAGTGGCATTGATATCTTGGGAAATTACATCCACTTTTGAAAGGCTTGCTACACCTCTGTGTGTGCCTACATTTTAGTTCATGAGACTTGAGGTATTTTGGGTGTATGTGTGCGAATGAAAATAGGGGTCATCATGTGACTGTTTTCAACAGAACACCATTAATTGGTTTGTGATTTCAATCTTTTTTGTGTGTCAGGGAGGAGTCCTGATATGACAGATCATCGATTATAACTGCTTAGGAGAAAAATAAGCAAACTTTCTTTAAAATTTTCAACGTGGCTCAATTTACTCAATTTCATCTGATTTTAACATCATATAATCATGTAATTAACACCAATACTGGTGAGCTGGAAAGTAGGGTCCATTATGTATACATAGCTTCAACCAGAATATGTAATATTTTAAACACTAAATCATACTTAATAACTACAAGAACAAATGCTGCACTATAATAGCAAAAATCATCTAAAACATAATGTTTAGGCAGATGCGGACCCATGTGCAGAGGTAGACTTCTTTATTTCTCACTTAAAACTAACAAAAAACACAGTCTTCAAGAAAGAACAGGAACTCTAACTGAAGATTCACCTGTAACGAGAAAAGAAAGAAAAGAGAATAGAATAAAAAAGGGGGCTAATGAGGAAAATTAGGAACATGTGAGCAAAATTGAAGAGCAGTTGTAACACTGATCTATTAAAAGGAGAAGGGTTATCCAAAACAAAGATAACCCAAAGATCACACTACAGTGACAAGCATGCATCTAATTTGTCAGTTAAATTGTAGTATCAAATAGAGCGTGTGATAATTCAATATAGATCATTATTGCCAATATACATTTTCTCGATAAGACATTATAGAAAATTCAATGGAAAGAATGGAACTTTCGTGTCCTGTGCAAGGAATTGTTTTGTCCATGTTATCAGGCGCTCCAGAGATTTGTGAGATAAAGCTCTCGCACTATTGCCACAATGGGCAATGCCGCACTTTTATTTTTTATTCAATATTATATTTAATTACTCAATTTTCATGTTTTTTGCTAAAGTTACATCCTTTTTATTTATTTAGTTAAATGGATATTTTTCCCAGTTTATTATTTCACAAGTAAATATAATAAATTGTTTTATTATATTGTAATATTATATTAAAATGATTAAAGTTGTTTAATCATCATACCATTTTTAGTTCCTAATTTGGGAAATATAATTTTCCCCAACAATTGTTATACTAATTTTAGTTGTCTCAGAAATTTTGAGAAAAAAAATCAAGATGGTGAAAAGTGTGAAAATTACAAAAAATGTTTCTGGATATTCACAGCCTGTTAAGAAGAAGAAGATTAAGCGAGAAATCAAAATTCTTGAGAATTTAAGAGGGGGGACCAACATCATTCGTCTTGTGGACACCGTAAAAGACCCTGTGGTAAGTTTAACATGTAGAGTAGTTTGTTTACTGTTTTTATTTATTTCTTACAGAGACTGCAGATGGTAATTTTTCACTAATTAAGCTGATTCTTCAGGGTATTTATGAAAAGTTGTTAACAAACTTACATTTCTCTAAGATGGGGGTGGGCAACATTTATTTACATTTACATATATGCATTTGGCAGATGCTTTTGTCCAAAGCGACTTACATTAGGGAGAGACAATAAGTAATCTGTTACACAGTCAAAGTCTATCTCAGCTTCTCATAATAGAAATTGTATCAACTGATTAATAAACCAAAGCAGTGTTTTTTATAGTAGGTGTTCCCTGAAGCGAAGAGTTTTTAGTTGCTTTTTGAAAGCTGTTTAGCAATCCATGGGGCCACATGAGAAACAGAAAATATTGTAGAGGGCCGGGCAAAAATGCTGAATATCTGCATAATATTAATTGTATTTATTTATAAAAGCATTCTTTTGACACGCTGGCATGTGTAGTATATTTGTTATAACTGAGCAATGAAAAATGAGGTTTTCTTATAACAAAAAATAATTTATCCAATCAAATTTCACAAACCAATGACTAAGAAATCAAGTGTGCAAAGGTTTTTTTGCATGCTTGGTGGAGAAATGACGGTTGATTTCGTTTTCTCTTAAAAGCGCAAGGGTTTCTTGGCAAATAAGACATACAGCCATGGACAAGACTCTAGTAAATTAGTATTTAGGGGTCCAGTCATTCTTAAACACCCGGCACTCACTTTTGGCCCTTTTTTCTTTGACAGATGGGTTCTAATCTGACCAGTAGTGTTATGTACACTACAGTACTGACCAGAAGAGCAATAATTAAAAATGGCTTGTCCTCTGCAAAATCAAGTCACTGCACCATCTGGTGTTGAAATACCTGTAATTTCAAGTCAAAATTAAATGAATGCAATCATTCTCATCAAACCTGTCTATACTAATCTTCAGCAGGTCGGATTAAAACCCCCAACTGGCCGTATGTGGCCCGCAGGCTATACATTTCCCAGCCCTGCTAAAAGACTAAATAGCAAAATCTAATCATAAACAGTTTTTGTGCGGGGGAGTTGTGAAGAATATATTGTCATATGCATAACAATTCTGAACAGTTTTTATTAAGTTAAAGCATTCATTGTAAAAGACATAAAAAAGACATTGAAAGTGGACTTTTCATTTGTACCATTGCATCAGTTAGCAAAAAGAAAGTTATGACCAATTACATGATTTACCCAGCCACTTCTACCTTGTGTTTTTTGGCTTTATAAATAAACCACTCAAACCTAGCTAGAAAAGCTACTTGAGATTGTTTAAATAACATTAAACATGTTTCGACTGTAAGACAAAAACTCCTCAAAATTGTTTGCACCAGTCTGCACCCTCGACTGTTGTGGAATGTTTTCCATCTTAGGCTCTGTCCACATTTAAGTGTCTCTACACGGCTAAACAGTGTCTACTCTGTTGGGGCTGCAAGCAGCAGCTGCACGCGTCTGCTGGCTGTGTAAATTCTCTTTGGGTCAAAAATGAGTGCGCAGACCTTCTCAGACACTAAATAGTGAACTGCAAGTAAATTCCAGCCACACAGAGGCGCCGCTGCACCTAACTTTGTGTGTGAGGCTTGCTTATATAGAAGAACCAACTTGTCTGTAAATATAGCCCCAACCCATTCGTTATCTGGCAAACAAAACATTTATAGCAGCACTTTTAGTTTCCCCGGCATATCTTTTTTGTATGTTCTTTATGCTGGGGAGGTTACTAGCACCTGCCTCAGTCAGCAATGTTCCTATTTAATCCACACTAAAACTTTGTGAAGCTGCTTTGAAAGCAACTGCTAAAGAAGCGCTATATAAAAACTTGATTGGTTGATAGTTATTTTTAGTTATTTTTGTTTTCTGCGACGTGATGCTGGACAATGCACGAGTGGATATAAAATCAATACAAACTCGAAAGCACATTTAGTTTTATATTCCTATTATTAAGATTTGTATTCATTCCTTTTTGTAACAAACACAACATCATTTCATCTGTAGAATAAATTCTGTGCTCCCCCCACGAACCCCTCCATCGCCAAAGACACATTTTTATACACATTAATATTCTTTTATTTAATTAGTCTTTAATAACTTTTATACAGATAATATTTACGTACAGAGTGTCTCTGTAAAACAAATTACACTAAAACCAATACCTCTCTTCTGCGAACCATGTGTTTGAAGCTTACAGTTTTAACTGTAAATTATATCTAAAATTGATCAGAACACCCACTCAAGACTGGCCAAGTAAAGGCAGTAAACCCGATGCACACAGGGTCACTCAATTAAATCTTCAAAGAGTTGTTTATTATTATTTAAATTAGGGTTTTAGATATGTATTTTCTTGCAAACGTTTTCTTTGAGTTTGGTTTTCTACAGAGAGAAAAAAAGAAATGACCCAAATCCCCTCTAGGTGTAAGTTGTAACCTGACCTCCTATGAAATGTTCGATGCTACGAGTCTTTGGTTAACACATTTAATGAAATACATGATGAGAAACTAACCAAAACAGAATCAAAATGTTTTGGAGAAACTAAATGTTGATGATGATGTAGATCAAACCCCCAATCTTTAATTGACACGTTCGGCAGATAACATAAACTCAAAATAGAAATGTCTTCTAGTTTATTTTTCCTATCTGACAAGGATTACTCTGTTGCTTTGTGTCGAACGCAGATATAGCACTTTTTTTTTTATCAATGAATGCGTGCAATTTGTCCATCAACACGACAACATAACATTATGGAAACATCACATTGATGT